>VDFB02000017.1:30153592-30199359 GCA_007258455.2 Sequoia sempervirens | reverse complement strand
AATCAAAGACCATATACCATCGTCGCCAAAAATGGTTCCTAATCTCTGCGATGGTGGCACCCGATGGATGGGAAACCTCTTTGCATTGAGGGTGAGATTTTGATTTGTTCTAGGGTCAGTGAATAGAGAGCACAAATCGCCTTTAGTAATCTTTAAATCTTTAACTTGTTTATATGATAATTTATCTGCATAATATGCCCATGATGTTTGCCTCCTATTTTGCCATCCAGATATTTGTTGGGTAATTGCATCCACATTTTTTAACAAATCCTTCAACGAATCTGCTAGATGTATCCTTTCTGTGGTTGAAGAATTTTGATCACTCAACCTACTAATAAGATCCTCAACTTCTTTTTTTATTGTTTTCAATTTCACTCCTCAAATTTTTCTTGAGTGCGGAGGTATTGAGAGAATGGTGGGGCAGGTTGATTTTGTTGAGGTTGATTTGGTTGAGGATTTTCCTCCTCTTGTTGAGGATTTCCTACAAATTAAAAAAAAATCATTCATTTCTAAACTAAAACAAACAAAATCAATTTAAAACAAAAAAATTCATTACAAATACCAAACAAAACTTACCTCTTGCATCTTTTCGTCGTCGGGGTGCCATATTTGTGAAGAAAATTGAACTCAAGTTGATCAAATGTGAAGTAGTCACCTCCTCAACAACGCGAGCGCGTAGTGCAGGGTTCTTGGCCGCGGGCAGAAATAGAAAACAGTAAAAACAGAAATGAAGAATGTTACTTTTTTTTTTGCTTTTAAAAAGACAAAACGCGTTCGCGTTATAACGCGAACGCGTTTTGTCTCATTTTTCACTTTTGTGGCCACAAAAGTGCGACCATCTTGGTGCACTTACCCCCCACTTAGCCAAATAAATATGATAGCTCCCAAAATTGTGGTGGAAGAAAAATTAACTAGAAGGAAGAGCACGTGGATGAAGCAAAATGTAAAGTGGATGGGAAAATGGGGCATCAACATGCAAGAGTGTCCAAACACAAATGTAGAAATTAAAAGGTATGTAAAAGAGAAAGTCAAGAATATCACATGGTTGAAACAACTTGGTCGAAAAAGAAAACATTATGTTTTGCATTTTAACCCCACTTGTGATCATGAGCAAAAATACTACGTAGGAGCAAATAAAAAGTGGAAGGCTAAAATGCTAATAGCCTAATTAAGAACTAGCTCACACTATTTGAGATGTGAAACGTGAAGGTGGAAAATACCCAAAGAGGTGTGGGTAGATAAGATTTGTTGTTTTGCTCTTTGGGTTCAGTAGAAATAGAGTGGCACTACATTATGTAGTATAAGGCTTATGAGGACATCCGATGCCGTTACTCGGATTTGCTAAAAGTCAAATCGTTAGTGGCCTTGTTTGAAGAGGACAAGATTGTTAAAACAACAAGTTACCTAATCAAAATACACAACAGAAGAAACAAAATCAGTAAAGAGATAGAAAACAACAAGAAGTAATTGGTGGGGTCACCCATTATTTTGTAGTTTGGCAAAGGTGGTTTCAATTTCATTTTGTGGGTCCCATAGACTAGTTGGTCTCATGGACATAATTAAAAACATCCATTCATTCATTCATATCTTCCACATACCCATGTCATTTCTCATTTCGTTTTGCATCCATTTCAACAATATCTTGATACATACATATAATCACAAATAGAATAATCTTATAAGAAATTACATGCATTCTTCTAATTACTCATTCCTCTCCACTTATTCTCATGATTTTATCTCCCACCTTCTCCTTGTTTACACATTCTCCCCACATTCATTTCGTACACATATTTAGTACACTTGTTCATATATCTACCTCAATCCATACCAACATCACATCGTATGTGGAAAGCCAAGCTTCTTATATGATGACCTGCCAAATGCTCTTGACAAATGCTCACAAATTTGCAATGGCGGCCAATTTGGATGACGTTGTGGGGAAGATATTTGGACAGGACACCTTTTCTCCTACATCATTTCAGTTTCCTTGGTGAACTCTTGAACAACATATGGGCTGCCACCATTTTAATTCTTCCCACAATCTCCTGACATACTCACTGTTATTCCTCCTCCATGGCGGTGAATTCATTTGGCAAATCACACCCGAAACTTCAGATTATAGAGATAAACTGTGACTGTTCTTGAGTTTACTGGACTGTTGTGCGTCAACGTACTCATCGCCATTCTTCTAGACTTTAGAAGATCCACACGTGATTGACAATGAAAGAAGCGAAAACATTTTTTTGTGGGTCAAAGTAGCACATGAGGTAATAGTAATTTTATAATTTATCAAAAGCAAAAACTAGTTATTTTATTTTTATTAATCAAGATTTATTTTTGATCATTTTACTATTGAATTGGGTGATGTTTAAGAATAATTGTTTAGTAGCAAGACAATCTTTAATCAATTTGTAGATGGCACTACAATTTTCCTTCTTGATTGGCGATGATAGTTATCTTCTTTGCCAAATAAAAATATGTTCTAAGTTATCACCAACAAATTATTCTTCTTATATTCAAATAGTAGTTCAACATTTAATAGGGATAAGATTGTGTGTTTGCTTTAATAATACAAGATAGATCCATCAAAAACATAACACTTTTATTTGGTTGTTTGTTTGTGTGTACACAAACATATGTACACACACATACACATACATATTACAAATGTTTATCACTTTTTTCTTGTATAAATATTTTAAGGATGTTTATCAACAACATATTTATAACCACTATGAGTGGAAATCCAAATATATTAATAATAATATTAGATTAGCAAATTATATGCCTAATAATTATTATAGGAGAACCTTATGATGTAATGAGTAAATTCTAAGATCATTAAGGGACAATGAGATTGCCAATTCCTCATTGATATATTCTTTTGATGTTTTGATGTTGACTACTTGGGAATATTGGACTCACCATCACATAGTGAAATCCTAATCACTCACTAAGGTCAAATTTATGGTCGTGACAAATCTAAAGACTATCCTAACACCTTACAAGAGATATTTTGATAGTAAAAAGATTTAGGTGGGGCTCACCTTAGTCATGGACTTATTTTGCTAATAGCTAAGCTTGCACCACAAATCCTAAGTACTTGCCAAATTAACTAGGTTATGGGTGTGTAGGAGACTAGGGAGATGGCACTTGGTGTTGTCTTGTTTGTCCTTGGTAATTCATAATATATACTCATAGTTGTTAAGAATGAAATCAACAAATTGCAAGTCTTGGAAATGTCTAGTAAGAATGAAACAATTGATGGAGGAGCTTGGCCATACAAAACTTCATAGGGTGTCATCTTAGTTGAAGAATGATAAGAAGTGTTTTACCACCATTTTGCAAGGGATGGTCCTTGAGCATGGTGAGTTTGTTATTATAATCTAAAGTAATCTAATTCTCTAAGAATTTATTAATGATCTACATTTGACCATCAATTTATAAGTGATATATTGAGCTCATCTTCAAATGTACTCATTATGGCTTGAATAGTTCTTGCTAAAATATATTGGTAAATGTGGGGCTATAGTCACAAATAATGGAAGTATACTATTGGTCAAGGAAGACTTAGGTGGTAGTATATATGTAGGACATAGATTGACCAAGGAACAAAAGTGGTCCAAGACACTCTACCACCACTAGAAAAAATGGCTTGTCACCTTAGTTAATCATTTCATAAAATCCATGGAAATGTCAGTCCATAAGGTGAATACAATAGAAAATGGTTGTATAATTCCTAGAGTCTAAATAATTTATCCTTTTTTGTTGGCATGTAGATCACATCTTGTAAACAAAAAAAATGTGATTTTTCATACCAACTAATAAAGGTGTGTTTTATCCTTTCACATGCCTTTAAGAATCCAAAGCACCCCACAAAATAGGAGACATATGATTATTGTAACAATAGGGCTCAAAGAGTAGAATATTCAAAAAGAATAGTTTTCCCTTTTTAGTGCAAGCAACTACTATATCAAGTGTATCCAAGCTTAATTGTGGAACCACCTTTTTATCTTATAAATTATTTGTTAAATTGTCACATTTTTTTTCCTTTGATTTGGACTAACTATATTATAACTAATATAAAGTAAAAAAGGATAGATAAAATAAGGTCCCTTATCAATTAAATTACCAAGACAAGACATCAACCACCGCATTCTCCTTCCCATTTTTTGTAGATAATTTCACAATCATAGAATAATAAATTAGTGACCCACTTTTGTTGTTCTAGAGAGGAGACATGTTGTTCTAAGAAGTACTTGAGGCCATTATTATTAGATTTTATATAAAAGTGTCACCATACTAGATATGGCCTTAATATTTTTTAAGAAGGAGAATGAAAATAATTTCACTCATTAACTTAGATTTGGCAAGTTTTCATCTAACCAATACTAGATTAGTGAAAGCAAGCAATTGTTCTCCCTACACTAAGATGACTACGATGCTGTAATGAGCCTAGCTCAAAACTGACCACAACTTGCCCTGATTGCTATTTGTAATTTCATCAAATGGTTTATATGCAACCGTGTAGCTTGCTGATGTAATGTTTCAGTCTAAAGTAACTTGATAGAACGAATGCTAAAACTGATTTAAAAATCCCTACAATGGCTTCAATCTGATCTACATGCGAATATGCAATCCCTTTGGATTTGTTTATGCAAAATATATGGGAGATTAGGTATGCAGAGACAAGCTAAAGCACTTAGACAATTTGTAAAACACTTGCCATGCATCACATTATTTGCAATTTCATTTGCAAGAGTATCTATTGAAATCAGCTACTTGTATCTCCACTATCATGAATACAATATTAATATCAAATAGCCAAGACTCTTGGCTAATACATTTGAATTAATAATTAAATCTGATGCAGACTATCACCTACAGCCATGAGATATGCCAATGTGCTAAATCTGTGGTGAACAAGACATCTACAGCAGTGACTAATGATTGGCAGATGCAACTATATAAGACTAATAATTGCAACGCTATTTTATTGACTAAAGTGCTAATCTAAATGCAATGTAATGACTGAAAGGAACCTGGAAAAATGATAGCTGCCTAGACAGATAACTTCGATTCTCTTTGCTCAAGCTGAATTTGTCTCCAAAGATGTGGCGCCCAGCTTCCTAGCTGCCCAACAATGCCTTATGAATTTTCTTGGAATTTATTGAAGCCACTAACATGAAATCGCCCCTGTCAAGTCAGCCGCCCCTGTTCTCTAACCAGTCTTCAGATTTAAATAAATGATTGCTTTAAACTTCATTCAAAGGCATGGAAATTCATCTTCTGATCTCCCACAATGGTGCGCCCAAACTCCTTATGTAAATCGATGTAAAGAGAGACTCCTATGATAAAAATCGTGGCTCCTTGAAGACTCTAATGGCGTCCCTGTTGCTTCAGCCTTGGCATCAGAAAATTCTTAAATAGAAATCAGGTTCTCTTCTTCAAAATAATCGATGCCTCCAATATTATTTCTCAATGCTGATAATCTTCAATAGAATGATCTCCAAAATTGGCCTTAGGCCACAATTTTCTGCCCTAATGAAGTGACTGTGATATCACCTCCAATCTGCAATAATTCAGGTGATATTGCACACCCTCAAAATTGCTATCAATGGGAGTTTTCGTTCCCAAAGACAATCTGATTATCTGCAGACCACTTGGCTCCACAAATACTCAAGAAGAATCACCAACCAACAACTCATCAAATCTGGATGCCTGATAATGAAGCCCAAGACGTCTATTTATTCTTTTTCTCCACTTCCTCCAGAAACTTCTAGAACATTATTTTATTTTATTTATTAAGTGACTTTATAAAATATTTTATAATTCAAGTCACTTTATTAAATTAATTAAATATAAAGTTATCTTTTAATATTTATTTATTTGATAACTTTATAAATAATTAACTTAATACCACTTATTTATTTAATTAAAATAATTAATTAGTCATCCTCATAAAATATTCATTATTTTGGACAACTTAATTAATTAAATTAATTAAATCGAATTACCTCCAAAACGGGGACATTACAGTCCGCCCCTCCTGAAATTGCTTGTCCTCAAGCAATTCACCACCTGGATCCCACAAGAAGAACTGCATAATGTCCCTGTCATCACCAAACAATTTCTGTAACATTTGCTCAAACTGAAACTGTGTACCAACTCAATACCATCACCAAGTGCCGCAGAAATATAGGCCTCAAGTGGAAGCAAGCCAAGAGACTGATCATCCTTGCCTCCAAACTTCGCGCAAGATAAACTATCATCCAAACTATCCATCATATGTGCATCTGAATTGTGCATCCTGAATAGGTCATGTACATGAGAATAAAAAATGAAGCTGTAAGCACTCCTCACTATGTACACCTCCGAAATCTCCTCTGTGAGTCCTGTTTGCAATCCCGATGCACTAGTAGGATCACAAATACTATCAACAATGCTCATCTCAAGATTGGAATCAAGAGAGCTATCCTCATCATAGAGTGGATTGTCGTATGACCAAGCGGCTTCCACTTCGAACAATGGATTGAGAATCATCTCATGTTTCTCCTGAATCACCTTCTTCTTCCTCTTACTGTCCAGTCCTCTGATAGAATGCAAGCCTCCATCCGTAATACCCCTCAATACGTGCCTCCTACCATCAACCTCAAAGGACATTTCCATCTTAGGTACATCGAGGGTAAATACTCCCAAGTCCTGGAGCCACTTCATTCCCAAAACTATGTCCATTTCTCCCATGTTGACCACATAAAAATCTGAATGTAACTCATAGTTGTTCATTTTCAAGCTGAGATTAGCAACCTTCCTGGTGCACGCGAGAGTATACCCATCCGCTACTCGAACTCTGAATCCATCAAAATCCTCAACCTGAAGTCTGCACCGAGCTACAAAATCTCCATTAATAAAGTTATGTGTCGCACCCGTATCAAGCATAGCGATGCAACGTTGTCCATCAACTGTCCCTCTAAACCTGAATGTGGTCTCATCCTGAACATTGGCAATATATGCCATGGGAGCAGAAGTCTTCTCCTCCTGATCAAGTTCTAAAGCAACGTGCTGATCCACCTCATCAGAATCGGAGTCCTCAAAGTATGCCCACATGAAACGGTTTGCCTTGCCTTTAGGCCTCAATGGGCAATCATGATCCTTGTTGTAAGGCTCCTTGCACCAATAGCATAATTTTCTCTTCCTCAATTCTTCTCGTGTCTCCTCATCCATCATAGGTACTGATTTCATTTTCTTGTCTGATTGTTGAGGAGTCTCATTGCTTGTTGAAGGGACATCCTTATGAGAGCTCTTTCCTTTTGGTGCTGCGAACTCCATGCTCCTAGCCTTCTTCATTGCCTCCTGAAGAGTAGGAGGATCAAAGGCTTTTATCCATCCTCGCATAGGCTCCAATAAGCCCTCCATGAATAACACCACCAGTCGTCTCTCTGAGATATTGGGAACCATTACTGACAATCTCTGAAAGTCCCCAATGTAGTTCTCCAAACTCCCAACTTGCTTGAGTTGAGCCAAATCTCTGAAGTATGATTCTGGGTCTTTCTTGTCAAAGCGTTCCACCAATCTATCCACAAACTCCTGATAAGATGTGATCTGATTATGCTGCAATGTGACTAACCCATGATACCACCATTCGTGCGCTGCACCCTCCAAATGCAAAGTGGCATACTTGATGGCTTCCTCTTCTGTCATGGGTCGAAGAGCCAAGAAAGTATCCAACTTATGAATCCATGACTGTGCTGTAGATTTGCCACTTCCATCGAACATAGGTAATGTAAGCTTATTAGTAGCCTGCTTGAGATCCTTATTTTGATTCCTAGGTCTCCTCTCCTGTCGAGACCTGTAGTAGTCCATCCTTGTTTGCACAAAACGATCGAAGTGCATGAGCTCTCGGGCTTCTGGTGTCAATAGTTGCCATTCATCATGAGCAGCCATATATGCATCAGCAAAGGTAGGCTCCTCAACAACTTCCACATTCTCTTCTGCAGCACGCTCTTCCCTTAAGAAGGTAGGTCGTGATGGCCTATCAGCAGTGCGAGAAGATGCTCTTTGTACTCTCCTTGATCCTGCTACACTCCTGTCATCATCTTGATCCCTGTTGTTCCTTGTTCTATTTTCCAAAATAACTCTGTTTTGTTGAATTTGCTGCTGCAAGGAAGCTGAAAATCCTTCAAATGCTTGGGCCATTCTTTCCAACAATTCTTCTCCTCTATCTCTATTCCTCCTTTCATTTCTAGGGGGATCATCCTCTCTTCTTTCTTCCATGGTGTCACCAATCTCTTGGTGTCTTGCTGCAACAGCTGCTGATGAAGTGTCTTGAGTTTGCTTTCTTTCTTCTCTAGCTGTATACCTCTTAGTCCTGTCACTTTGTTGCATAAATGAAGATAATTTCTGACCCAAAGGATGGCAGGAAACCGCTCTGATACCACTGTAATGAGCCTAGCTCAAAACTGACCACAACTTGCCCTGATTGCTATTTGTAATTTCGTCAAATGGTTTATATGCAACCGTGTAGCTTGCTGATGTAATGTTTCAGTCTAAAGTAACTTGATAGAACGAATGCTAAAACTGATTTAAAAATCCCTACAATGGCTACAATCTGATCTACATGCGAATATGCAATCCCTTTGGATTTGTTTATGCAATATATATGGGAGATTAGGTATGCAGAGACAAGCTACAACACTTAGACAATTTGTAAAACACTTGCCATGCATCACATTATTTGCAATTTCATTTGCAAGAGTATCTATTGAAATCAGCTACTTGTATCTCCACTATCATGAATACAATATTAATATCAAATAGCCAAGACTCTTGGCTGATACATTTGAATTAATAATTAAATCTGATGCAGACTATCACCTACAGCCATGAGATATGCCAATGTGCTAAATCTGTGGTGAACAAGACATCTACAGCAGTGACTAATGATTGGCAGATGCAACTATATAAGACTAATAATTGCAACGCTATTTTATTGACTAAAGTGCTAATCTAAATGCAATGTAATGACTGAAAGGAACCTGGAAAAATGATAGCTGCCTAGACAGATAACTTCGATTCTCTTTGCTCAAGCTGAATTTGTCTCCAAAGATGTGGCGCCCAGCTTCCTAGCTGCCCAACAATGCCTTATGAATTTTCTTGGAATTTATTGAAGCCACTAACATGAAATCGCCCCTGTCAAGTCAGCCGCCCCTGTTCTCTAACCAGTCTTCAGATTTAAATAAATGATTGCTTTAAACTTCATTCAAAGGCATGGAAATTCATCTTCTGATCTCCCACAATGGTGCGCCCAAACTCCTTATGTAAATCGATGTAAAGAGAGACTCCTATGATAAAAATCGTGGCTCCTTGAAGACTCTAATGGCGTCCCTGTTGCTTCAGCCTTGGCATCAGAAAATTCTTAAATAGAAATCAGGTTCTCTTCTTCAAAATAATCGATGCCTCCAATATTATTTCTCAATGCTGATAATCTCCAATAGAATGATCTCCAAAATTGGCCTTAGGCCACAATTTTCTGCCCTAATGAAGTGACTGTGATATCACCTCCAATCTGCAATAATTCAGGTGATATTGCACACCCTCAAAATTGCTATCAATGGGAGTTTTCGTTCCCAAAGACAATCTGATTATCTGCAGACCACTTGGCTCCACAAATACTCAAGAAGAATCACCAACCAACAACTCATCAAATCTGGATGCCTGATAATGAAGCCCAAGACGTCTATTTATTCTTTTTCTCCACTTCCTCCAGAGACTTCTAGAACATTATTTTATTTTATTTATTAAGTGACTTTATAAAATATTTTATAATTCAAGTCACTTTATTAAATTAATTAAATAGAAAGTTATCTTTTAATATTTATTTATTTGATAACTTTATAAATAATTAACTTAATACCACTTATTTATTTAATTAAAATAATTAATTAGTCATCCTCATAAAATATTCATTAGTTTGGACAACTTAATTAATTAAATTAATTAAATCGAATTACCTCCAAAACGGGGACATTACAGATGCTACTACCTAAAGCAACACTTTCAATAATAAAAGGTTTAGAAATTTTCAGCAATGTAAGGACTTACATGGTCCACATAGAATCATTAAGGAAATAAAAAGTGTTATCTATTACGTTCAAACACATAAAACATTTTTATTTAACATAGTAGTCAATAGGGCAAAAAATTTACCATATCCCTTGATAGATTTTTCTATAATAGCTAATGAGATCCAAGAATATTGAAAGGCTTTTGAGATTCTTGGATTTTGGTCAATTCTTCATATCTTTAATTTTCTTAGGATTGACTATAACCCTTTCAAATAAGATAATATGCTCTAGATATTCAACTTATATTTGGCCAAAAGAACACTTTGAATGATTTACACTCAATTAGTTTTTGAAAGGAGTTGGCTCAGGGATTTCCCAAGGAAAAGGGGGTGAACTTCCCAAGGTTTGTTGTAGATGATAATTCCATCAAATTTAATACAAAAATAAAATTCCAAAGAATGGTAAAAAAAAAAATTCATCAATATTTAGAGGGGACATTAGTAAGGTCAAATGACATAACTAAACTTTATGGATGCCTTGATGGGTGTAGAAGGTGGTCTTATAAAAGGAATATGATATAATTAATGGCCTTTCATGTTGGAGGCTCTCGAAGCCTTTGGGTTTCCCAAAGAATTTTGTAAAATGGTAAGCACACTACTAATAGATACTAATACCCAGATTGATGTGAATGGGACCTTGTCCCAACCCATTTATCTCCAAAGGTCTTGATAACGAAAGGATTCCCTCTCACCCAACATTGTTTGTGATTGCTTTTGAAGCAATATTCTACTTGCTTAGAGATAACTTTGAGGGCCCAAAAATAAAAGGCATTGCTTTACCTAATAATCAAGATTTAATCAACATCCACTTTGTAGATGATATTGCACTTTTTGTGGAATTAGATAAAGAAAACATAGACTACCTAATGCAAAAATTGAATATCTTCTATGAGGCCTTTGGTGCTAAAGTTTCTAAAAGTAAATCAATAAAGTTGAGCTAGAATGACTCCCCACTAGACTGATTTACCAAATGTGAAATATAGTGGGGTGGGACTAGGGATGCAAGTAAGGTACCTAGGTATCCCATTTGCAATCAACCCTAACCTAAAATAAATTTTGAATCGGGTCAATTCTAAAATCAAAAAGAAAAATGATAAATGGAATAACTTTACTTATCCCTAGCAAGGAGGGTCCAACTCTGCCAAAATATTCTATCATCATATTCAATCTACTATTCCTCTGTGTGGCTATTCAATAGCTATCAAATAGAAGAAATCCAAAGAAAAATAGGAATTATCTCTAGTTTGGTGGCAAGGGAATAAGGAAAAAGCATTGAGTCAATTGAGATTGGTGCACCAGAAGTAAAGAGGTTGGTGGTATTTGGCTCAAGGATTTAAGAAATTAAGGGATTGCATTAGCAGTGAAATGGATCTTAAATGCAATGCAAGGTGATGAGCCTTGGAAAATTCTTATTAGGAATAAAATTTTAAAAGTTGTTCCCAAAAAATAAAAAAAAAGTAGAAAAATATACCTTTTAGTGGCTCCTTGGTAGGATTATTCCCACTCCAACCAAATGGTTCCATAATCTTTAGGACTATTTGGAAGGCTTGGGAACAAGCAAGGAGCCTTTTATTGACCAATGACAATAAGCTTTGTGCTAACAAATCAATTTGGTGGAATTATCTCATAAAATCAAACTTCTCACCTTACTTCAAGGCTACTTGAAGCCAAGTCATGGTCGAAGAAAGGTATCATTTCCTTTAATATAGTCACAGGAATAATCAATGGTTAACTAGCCTAGGAATAAGGTATTTTTGCTAAGAAACTCTATGGTTAACTATTGCATTTCTAGCCACCGTGTAGATATAATCAATCTTAAATGGAAAGATGACACTGATTTTTTAATATGAATCCAAAAAAGTTATATAATCTATTATGTAGCTCTAGTTCTATTACAAAATATACAAACAAGTGTTGGAATAGTGATGTAAACTAGAACAAGCTTTTTAAATGGAACTAGAACCGGGTCTTAGAGCCCAAAAATGCATGTTTTAGGTGGTTTTTTCTCTTAAAAAAACTACCTTGGTCTACATATAATGTGAGTACTGATATTTGTGGTTTATGTAGAAAATCAGACAATATTGAGCATATTTTTTTTAATGCTTATTTGCTAAAGAGATTTGGCTAATGTTTTGTGTTGATCTATCTAGTTGGGGCAACCTAGGACAGACTAAGAAACATGAAACTATTGCTAAAAAAATTTGAAGGATTAGATAATGACTCTAATTTTTTTTACTTAAGCTAACTATTGAAATTCTTTGGTTAATTTGGAAAGCTAAGAATAGAGAAAAATTTCAAGGCAAGGTGAGGGCACTTACTAATTCATATAGAAGACTCATATTTTATAATCTCTTTGTGTAGGTTACTATGGCATTGAAGGTGTCCAAAGACAAGTTTAAAAGGATGGTAAAATGAGAAAAAGTAGAGATAAAGGAGGATGAAGTGAAGTATGTAAGAACCTAGCATCGTAGGCTAGAAGGTTTCCAACCATTCAAAAATGAATTCAAAGCTTTTTATTTCAAAACAAAAAATTCAAGCAAGATTATTTTTTGTAGAAAAGTTTTCCTTCCGGACATTTTTTGAAGTGTATTGCTTTATTGTACGTAGATATATAATTTGTATCTAAACATAATATGATCCTACTACTCTACTAAATAGTCTAAAAGCTAGTCTACAATTGTAATAGTTCCTTTTTTAAATATATAAACTATTTTTTATCCGAAAAAAAGAGATATTACTTTGAGCTATATTATTTTACTTTAGAATTATTTATTTTATTTTATTATATACTTATGGTCGCAACATGATGTTGTTCATCTTTATATCATTATAGAATACCTCTTATCCTAATAAAATAATTATTAAAAATAAAAAGTTTGTGTCCATGTAGTAAATAAAATAATTCTAAAGTACAATAAAATAACTCTCAACTATATAAAATAGATCTAAATATCTTTTTAGATAATTATATTTAAAACATCTATACTAATTGATAAGTAGGAGGTATTTTTCATATTGTGAGAAATTATGATATTTCTATCAAGATTCAACTATGTAGTTTTATAGTCAAACTCATTGACTCACATTTCATGAGTTGTGGTTTACATGAACCCATCTCTCATGAGAAATAATGGTTCACTTAACATTCATTGCATCTAGGTGATGCTCATAGGAATGAGACGATTAAGTATTCAGGAGACCACTCATCCCAGTGCCACTCTGACTCAAGCACAATTAACCATATAGTTTCTTTCTAAGTGGGCTTGATATTAAAGAGAAACTTCATGGTTAAGCACACTTGAGTTGAAGTAGTACTAGGATGGGTGACCTTTCAAAAATGCACTAACACTTTACCCTTATGGACATCACCTAAATGAAATGAGTGCTCAAACACACTTAACCATATAGTTTCTTGCTAAGTGGGCTTGATCTTAGAGAAACTTCTTAGTTAAGCACACTTGAGTTGTAGTACTAGGATGAGTGACCTTTTGAAAATGCATTGATACTTTACCCCTATGGACATCACCTAAATGCAATAAGTGCTAAGTGAACCATTCATTCTCATGAAAGATGGGTTCATGTAAGCCACTAGGCATAAAATATAGATCAATAAATTTAACTCAAAAACTACACAGTGACATCTTAAAAGAAATATCATTATCTATACTAAACATATCTTAACTATAAACCTAATCACACATATTTTATAGATAATCACATATATTTTATAGATTATTTTTAATTTATTGTCACAAATCTTTCCAAAAATATATTTATTTAATTAATAATGTTACACATTAATTCATCTCTAGCATAAATTTATTAATGCATATTCTTTAAACTCTTTATGTAGTCATACAATTTTATTTTATTTATTTAGATCAAACGACATTTGATTTTTTTTTATTGATAGAAAGCAGCAAAAAAGAATTACAAAAGATACATGAGCAACATGTTGAAAGAGTTTACAATTGGGGTAGATAGAGGTTAAGAAAAGAGTAGCAAAATAGCTGATCAGAATTAGAACAATAAAAACTAAATTTCCCAAGGAGCACTCTGCAGCCATCAACCTCCTTAAAGCACCCAGGAAGGATGCCAAACATGACTAGAATTGCTAGCAACAAATACAATCTGAGCATGACCCCAAGTCCAGCTGAAAGAAAATCACAAAATCCCACTAAGAGATGTCATGAACTGTTAGTATCCACTATAGAAGAGAACCATAAAATCCCCTGCATAAACTGTTGAAAGGAAGGCCCGAGTTGAACCTGTAGCTAAGATAAAAGTTGCTTTGCTTGCAGGTATTAAGCATTGCCCTTCTTTTCCAGATCATTGGTTAACCACAACAAAAGAGTATATAGATTGGTACAAATAGATGATATTTCTATTACAATGGGAGAGAAGGTGTGAGTTAACGCAACCTGGCAATGAATCCTCCAAATGAATATAAGTATGATAAGCCTACAAGAGTTGGAAATCACATTATGCAACATCGAGGATCCGAGAAGAGTGGATTTCCATGACCATGGGAAGTGAAATAGGGTAGGAAAGGCTGAACAAAGGGCAGTCCACAACTTTTTAGCATTAGGGCACAACCAGAAACAATGCTTGAGAGTTTCAACCTTCCACAAAAAGGACAAGGAGGAGGTGGATTAATGAATTTAAGGCGGGCTCCAATTGGGAGTTTGGAATGCAAAAGTTTCCATGCTGTGAGTTGTGATAGTGCATCCGCTTTGGATTTCCAAATTTGCAAGCTAAGCTGATTCCACTTGGATCTTTTGAAGTTACATCTCCAAATAGAGTTAAGCTGGTTTGAAAGAGACAAACTAGGAATCAATTGTTTATAAAGGATCTTGAGAGGAAATCTTCGGATACCACTGCCATTAGGCTACCTCCAATCCTTAAAAAAACTAGAGTGATAGTTAGTGGCCATGAGGATAGAGAGGTTAGGAGGGACCATATTCTGGATTTCCAAAATAATGAACTTGTATTTGTTATTGAGCTCGAAGCGTATTCTGAGCTGCTGCATGATTTCCATGTAAAACTAGTGGGATCCCATAAGTCATTGAACACTTGGATACCTTTCTTGAAAATTTGTTTAGCTTTCATCCTTGGAATCTTGGCAAGGGGCTAGTTATTAACATGAATCAATTAGTTCCACCAAATTGAGGAAGATGCAAAACTAAGCCCATGGCTAAATGCCTAGTTAGACCAAGATAGTTTTTGAGTAACCATTTGCCATGCTTTCCAAATACAATTAAATGGGGCAGATCTATGGAGTTTGAAGTGATGTGCCAAGAGGATCTTGTCATTCCATTGGATGGAACTCCAAGCTTTGCCAGAGGTTGTTGTTTGTATACGGTATCTGATCAAAGATTTCCAAGGGGCGTTGCCATCCAAAGCTCTGCCTATCCATTTAGCTAAAAGACATATACCTTAAATAAATGGATCTATAATTCCCAATCTACCCTTAGGAAGTATACAATGAAACCAAGAAGTGGTAGGCATACATTTTTTATTTCCTCATTTAGACCAAATAAAGTTGTGAATACGCTGGGTAAGTTGATTATAACATGCTTTAGAAGGAAGCCAGCATGAGGAGGTATAGACATGACTAGCTAAGAGGACTTTGTTGGCCACATGTATATGCCCAACCATTGAAAGAAATTTGTTTGTCCATGCCAGAAGCTTGGCTTTAAATTTGTTAAAAAACCATCTCCACATATCTTTCAAGGAAACTCCTAGCCCAAAAGGAATGCCTAAATACCGAGTAATGTCACCATGTTTGATCTCCTTCCATTCTTTGGGAATCCAAGGTGATGGGGGGTTGGGACTGGTCATCCAAATTTTAGTTTTGTGCATTGCTAATTTGGAGCCTGAAACATCACAGAAAAAATCAAGGATATCGAGTAAATTATTAATGTCTTCAGCTGTATTTTGGATGAATAACACGCTATCATCATCAAAATGGGAATTAAGAGCCATAGAGTTACCCGGAAGTGAAATTCCATGAATAAGAGAATCTGAATGGGCATGTTGGAGGAGGTAACCAAGGGCATCGACAGTGAGCACATAAAGAAAAGGGGCAAGAGGGCGGCCTTGATGAATGGACTTTTGGAGGGGGAATTGGGGGGATAAAACTTCGTTAATAGCCACTCTTGCACTAGCATCCATGAATAGCATTCGAACATGAGAACAAAAGTTAGGACCAAACCCCAACCATTGCAACATTTTGAGGATGAATGACCAACGTATTCGATCATAAGCTTTATCAAAATCAAGCTTAAGAATCAAAGCATCCTGAGTAGTTTGACGAGCCCATTCGGAAGTTTCCCAATTAAGGATTAAATTGTCCAATATAAATCTACCCCTTGAAAAACCAGTTTGTTCTGGTCTTACAATTTATTGCGCAATGGGTTTAATTCTGTTGGCTAATGCTTTAGCTATAATCTTGTAAGAGGTGTTGAGTAGCGTGATGGGACGCCAACCATTCACTAAGTCCTCATGTTATCCTTTGGGAATAAGCTTGAAAAGACCTTGGTTAATGAAAGCTCCAAGAGACCCAGTTTCTATACCCTCTAGATACACATTGTAAAAATCTTCTCTAATATGGGGCAAAAGAACACGATAAAATTCCACAGGAAGGCCATCCAGCCCAGGACTCTTCTCTAAAGCCAGATTATACAAGGCTTCATCAATCTCTTCCAAGGACAGGTAATGATCAAGAAGTTTATTGTAGTCTTGCTATATTTTACAGGGAATGTAGCTAGCTAAAGTATCTTCCAGAATGGGAATAAGAGGATCATTCTTGGAATCATCACTAAATAGCTGCTTATAATGTTCATAAAATATTTTCATGATATTCTCTTGGCTGGTTTGCAATACACCATCCTCAGTTTTGATGGCAGAAATATACTCCTTTTTAAAACCTTTCCTTGTTCTTGAAACAAAAAAAACTTCATTATTTGATTCCGAAAAACAAAATTTCATTATTTAATTAATAAAGGTAACTATTATTCTTTGACTTGCGTGTTTCCTTAGAGAAAAAATATTTATGTCATAAGCGTGTATTAGTTGTAATACATAAATATTATAAATAGAATAGGCTTCTCCATCCCATAAACATACTAAAAAATAGGTTTTATCCATAGGAAAGAGGGAAATGGTATAGTAAAAATAAAAACAATAATAAAAGTTGAACTAACAATTGGGTCTATAGATTTAATGGGTGCATTTGATTTTTTTTAATTTTATTGGATATAGATAAATTTTTCATAGTCAAATATTTAATTACATGAAAAATGACACAAAATGCATGTAGTTTATTGGATAGAAATTAGTGAAATAACTTTTATTGCAAATCAATGGAAAAATAATTTGAACTAAAAATTATGTATCATAGCTAAAATTCTATCCCATCTAAAATTTATTATAACTAAATTATATCATGTGTGAAATTTTGAATTTGGTATCATAATTGATTTCAATGTGAATGTACCTTAGAGGGTGTGTTGGAATTATGGTTGATTTCAACATAAATGTAGCTTACAAGGTGTGTCTTGATAGAATTTGAAAGTTCTCATTATGAAAGAGCGAGTAGCTTAGTGACGAAAAATCTCACAGGCCTAAGTAGATCATAAGTTTGAATGTCATCCTATCCAATATTCTCATTAATGAACCTACAATTCCTTGTAGAAACAAATACAATATTGAAAATAAAATCTATGTAAAACCACCTAAAATGGCTCAATTGACTCTTGTATGTGATGTTGTACATACACTCCAAGCTCTTGGGAATGAATCTACACATTTACACTATTTAGTAATTTGAACTTCTTTAGTGCATGCTAATTCATTTAATATTTATGAAGAATGGACTTTATTAATTACTACTTTTTGATAGGGGATGAAGTATAAAATTGCTATTGACTATTTGACTATTGAAGAGTGTGATGTTTAAGTAGAGTATAGAAAGATGGCATACCTTATGCATCTAACCTTTACAAAGTCTACCATGTTTGTATTGTGATTGACAAAATAACATGAAATGGCTAAATAAAATAAATATCCAACAAAATAGTAATTTAATACTAGGATCATAGATTAACAATAGGAATTAAAATAATTTCATTCAATATTTTTAAAAAGCATTAAAGTTGAGAACAAAAAATAGTACAACATCAAATAATATTAAAGTTGAGAATAAAATCAATACACAACCAATTTTTTGACAAATATTTCTACAACCAAGAATTTGTTAGGTTGGGTACAAATACATAAAATTTAGAGAAAATTGTCTTTCTTTTGGTATTGAACAATAGTGGAGGCTAATGTGGCTTTTTCACCTTTTGTGTGATCCTCTCACACAAGAAAGGTCAATGTCACTATGGAGATCTATTTAAGCATGACAATCAACTCCATCATGAAATACTAATCAAAGTTGGGCTCAATAAACATACAAGAAACATCTCTACTAAGCATCATCCCTATGCTACCACACTTGCATTTCACCTACACAAAATTCTTTCACCAAAATATTAAAAGAAACCTATTCTTACAAAGACAATACAAAAATAAAGAAAGAAATTGGGGCACTCTTTCATTAGTAAAATCTAGACTTCATCACAATGAAGAGAAGTTTTTAAGCATCTTTATCTCCAAGATACCTTTCCCATCTTTTGTGTAGACTAAGAAGTTACAAAGGAATCTATGCAACCTTACAATCAATTAAATAATAAAAATATATACAACAAAATATAAAAATAGTGTATAGCTTATGAGACAATGTAAGAAGTAATTTACCATAGACATCCAAGATAACAAGGTGGCTGGAAGCAAGGGCATATAGGTTCACTTTGAAGAGGATATCTTCATTAGAATCAAATATGGTGAAGCCATTGCTAAAATTTATAGAATTTGATAAAGATAAATAAATATGTATAAGAAGAAAATCAAATCAAAGGTGTCATGTTCTATGAAATCAAACATAAAATCACATCATTTGTTTTCTATAAAAATAAAATCATATAAGGTTTCCTAAAAAAACCATAAGGCTTCATTGATAATTTTTATCAAACTTTCTCAAGAAAATAAAATATATATTTTATAATTTTATTTTGAGTACACGCGATCCTTGAAAAAAAATGACACAAAGAAAGCCATAAAATATCTCCTTATTATTTCTCTTTTACATAATACTTGAAAAAATATGTTATATGCTCTCTCTCTAAGATTTAGAAAGAAAATCATATGTTATCTACTTGTAATTTTCTCATTGTGTAATGATTGAATGTGTTGGGGCTCAAATATGTTGTGTTAATATATATTGAGCCCTTTCTAAGTTTTTTTCTTTGTTAGCATAGGTTCATAATAGATTTGAGATCATTTATGTGGGCCTCTATTTTTAAGTGCCTCCTACTCCTATGTTGTTTTCCCTTTTTCATGTTAGCCGATCGTCCATGTTAGAAAAATCCAAAATTGACTATGTTTTTTCATCGACCTTTTGAAGGGGTTCCAAAACCTATGTCAAGGGCTGACAAGGTTTATCTAACCTTGTCGACATCTGACATGGGAAAAACCTTGTTAGCATTTGACGTGGTTTTTCTAACTTTTTCTTTATTTTAAAATTGGTTCTCTTTTTTTTGTTGGCATTTTATGGAGGTTTCAAAACCTTCATTAGGGCCCAACATAGGTTTCCTATTTTCTTCTTCAAAAGGGAAAATTTTGTAAAGTTTTCTTCGTTGGAAATCAAAGGAGGTTTTAAAACCTTTGTTGGCTCCCAACAAGGTTCTCCTAATGTTGTGAGAGCCCAAAATTATTTTCCTAAGTTCTTTAGTGTGAAAATAAGAGGCTTGTGGCTTTGTTCATATAAATTTTAGGTAGATTTAAAAACCATTGTTGGAGCTCGATGATATTTTTGTAACCTTATTTTTCAAAGGATGGTGATTTTATGGAGGCATCAACAAAGTGGGTGTTAGTGAAAATGTGAGGTTTCAAGACCTTAGTTGACTGCCAACAAGGTGCTCATGACCTTGTTGGAGCTTGATGAGCCTTTTGAAACTTTTGGTAAGGAGAAGGGAGATGGTAAGCTTATTGACCTAGTGATAATTTGATGTGGTTTTCAAATCACTTGTGGTTCCCAAAGTTGGTTCTAATTTTAGCTTGTTTCCTAGATTGAGAAATAAAAAAGATGAAATAAATGCTAAGTGTTTCAATCGTTGATATTTTGTGGAAGTTTTGAAACCTCTATTAGGAAATAGCAAGATTTTCACAACCTTGTTAAAGCTTAACACTAGTTCCCTAATGCAGAGCCCTACTCTCCATTTTATTTGGATTATGAGTCAAGTGTCATTTTATCATTTTGAATGTTTTTTTGTGACAGGGCATGACCAATCAATTTTGAGAATAAGAGACATCACATGTAAAAACTTTACAACCTTTAAACAATATCAGCCTTGAAAAGTTTAAACCTTGCACCATTGGTTAATTTTTCCAAATAAGAATTTGGTGGGGCACTTCATAATAAGGTTTAGTGAGAAAATAAAAATTAAAAATCTATCAATGAAATTTGAAGAGTATCTATGTGTTGAACCTTGTGCAATGAGGTTAATATGACATGACCAACACATTCTTCTCATTGCACTATTGGTTGAAGAATGTGAGTCATCAATAAGTGGGCCAAAAAAAATAAAAGATAAGCCAAGGAATGGAAGTTCTTCTTAGGTACATGTGTCATCTCTATTAAAAGGCGCAAGACAACTGAGGGGGGGTGAATCAATTGTCACCGGATTCAATTAAAAAACTTCAAACACTTATCAACTTCACAACCACACTATTTTGTTATTAAGTATGAACATGAAATGTAGATAAAAAAAAGAAAAATCAACACAATGAACACCATATTTTACGTGGAAAAACCAATAAGGGAAAAACCATGATGAGATTAATGCACAATATAAAGTAGTTCCAAAACCGAATATATAAGGCTCACTGCCCTAAATAGGACTCATTGTCTGAATAAAAAATCTCACTACTTGCACAAAGAGGCTCAATGCCTACAAAAGGATTACAAAACAAAAGTTGGCTTCACAGCCAAAATGAATTGATGAGAGTGCACCTAACAAGTGTTGATACAGTTCCAGTGATGTTCAATAGAATGAATTAACACACTTCATCATTTTTGCACTTCTTCACATTCACATAATATCATTCCTCGCTCTCACACTTTTTCTCATCCATACAATCTTCAAAACTGTCCAACATATATACTCGATCCATCTGTAAGAATCAATTAGGTCGGCCTAATTAGATGCAATCCATGTTTATCAAAAATATCAATTGTCGGCCTCAAGTATTCACAAAGTATTTCCAACCAATAAATAAAAATGTGTAGCATACTTTATTTTGTCAGCATAGACCTAAGATAGGTCGCACATAT
Source organism: Sequoia sempervirens (assembly GCA_007258455.2). Classification (NCBI taxonomy): domain Eukaryota; kingdom Viridiplantae; phylum Streptophyta; class Pinopsida; order Cupressales; family Cupressaceae; genus Sequoia; species Sequoia sempervirens. The sequence continues at coordinate 30,177,796 of VDFB02000017.1, read as the reverse complement.
ATTTGCATAACAAAAATTGATTCACCATATCACAATTATTCATGAAGTCGGCCAGAAATAGAATTAATTGCAAAAAGTAATCAACAAAATATTGTCGATACACCATATGAGCACCAAAGCATGAGAGAATATGAAGATACATGCTTTCAACACCCATAAACTATTTCCCAAAACTGTAGGCAACAACTATCAACTACAGAGGTTTGTGAACCAAAATACCGAAGGGTGTAGCTTGTATACCAGTTCAGATACCCGACCAAAATATTGGATTGAATAGGCTTAGTCTTGTAGTCACAACCTGTATAAAATGGTGACACCAATGACAACACAAACTATATAGTTATCCATTCTTCTTCATTCTTCCAACAATCTCCCCCCTGTCATTGATGACAACATGTGCCAAAATTTACAAAACACAACATTCTCTCCTCCCATCACATAGTTGTTCTTCACATGTCTCTCTCCCCCTTTGACATCAATGGAAAAGGGAAACCAAAAGTAGTATGTAAACATTTGTACAAGGCAACATTTTATATTCAAAGAAATTCCAACACTCCATTTCAAATATTCAAGTGAAAATGACGGTTTTTACATGAAATATTTTCTTGTACCTCTCTCTCATGATTAGAATAATCCTTTTCCAAGCAAGCATAACCAAATTCATTCTTGCATTCATACCATCCAATAAAGATAACTACATAAAGGAGGATGTTTTATTAGAAGAAAGACACAATCGTTCACAATTTTTTGCATCAGAGAGAATTCTGGAGAGATGATCCAACCGGACCTCAACAATTTCCTTAACCAACCAGAAGGTTTTAACCATATCTTCTCTTTTCCTCTAAGTAGTCATTAACTCCACCTGCAATTCACCAACTCTTATTCTTTGTTTTCCATCCTTGTCTTTTAAGAAATCAAAATTCTTTCTAATACTATTCATCTCAAATTCAATGGCTTCAATTCTGCTTTTGAAATTGTCAACAACTGCCAACCACTAGAGACAATACCTTTAGATTTCAGATATTTCTTTGATGCATTCTTTTTTCTCATTAATATGTTCATATAACACTTGTTTTGATTTGGTACACCTTCTCTCAATAATAGCATTAAACTTGTGACCTTTGGGTCCTAACAATGTTCTCTCTTCAATAATTTCTATTAGATTATCTGGTAAAGAATCTAATACATCTGAGACTAAAATACCCCTATTGAGAAAATAATCAACCAGTACATCATCAATTTTAAATTTCTTATTCAGAGAGTATGCATTCCACATTTCACCAATCTTCTTCAATTCACCCTTATCTAGCATCATCCATATATCCTTTGGATCAAAGGAATCAGATCCAAACAAAAATTCTTCTTCATTCTTCTTTTCTTCTAAGAAATATGTTACAATAGTTTTCCTCTTTTTAGATTCTTAAGGAGACTCACCAATGATAACTTCCAACTCTTTCTTACCAGAGGATGAACCCACTTCAGACTGACTAGGTATTGACATACTGAAGCACAAATTTATCTTTAGGGATGTGAGATATGTTTTGCAAACACTAACATTTTCTACCAACAATTCCAAGTATCTATAAACTTGTTTTCCAATAGGAATACTAGATTCCCACTCAACATTTTCTCTTCCTAGTAGCGAGCTCAAAAAGTAAAAAGTCGAACACATGAACAAAGATCCAAACCAAAAAGGATAACCCTCAACCAACAAAATTCTAACATTCTTAGCTAGGTTTTCAAGTAATAGGCTACACAAATCAAACTGCTTGTTTTCCTTAACCATCATGTGTGTAAGATATACAACAATAGCTGAAGTCAAACCTTCATGATTTCTAAATTAGATTTTATAAGAAATATCATATGCAACATACCTTACAACAAAATCTGCAAGATTGTTTATAGATAGAGATTAATGGTTTTTATCAATGGTAGTAAGTTCCTCCACATCTTTGTATTTCATGGTTTTCTTCCCAGGGAGATCCCCAACATTGCATAAGATAGTAATCACTTTGATCACTTCCTTCGTGATCAGGTAGGGTTTGTCCAACATAATACTCTCATTCTTGAATCAACTTAACAAGAACAAGATGAATTATTTATTTGCAAACCAAGGAAATTCTCCCCATAAATTCATACCTAGGGTTTTTATGCTCTACAACTCATTTTTCTTTAGCCCTAGTTCCATTTCCTTCATCTTTCTACGATTAAATTCTTCCAATTCAACTCCTTTCAACTTCAATGGAATTTTTCCACTCGATCCTCTTCCATTGTCATGCTTATATTTTCTTGAATTCGTTATTGCTTAGTCAAAACTCCTTCCTTTTACCTTCTTCCCATTTTGTAAACTGAGAAATAATTCTTGAGTATCTGTAATAATTCCTTCAAATTACTTTAGAATTGCTTCAGATCGCTTGGAGATTTCTCCAAGACACCTTTCAAACTCTTCAAGTGCTCAAGTGATCAAAAAGACTTATGAATTTTACCTTATACACCATCGATTTTCCCTAATTCGCATTAAATGCAGTAGACTTTAAAAAGATGCTAAAACCATTCTTCTCAACATAGAAAAACCCTAAATCAATTAGCAAATTAGCATGCCAACATGTTTTCTTCTAGTTTATTTTCCAAAACCTTTGTTTATTCATTCTCCACAATACATTCGCGTGCCAACCTCTAACATGCCATTCATCTAGGCAGTTTTTATAGTTTTCTAATAATGCTCCCCCTAAGACTATGCTTGGTATAATTCCTGGAGGAATTGTCCATACTAGATGAGGGCACAAACAAATCAACAGTTTCAGGTTCTTCTTTCTTTCTCCATATCTTATTCATCTCTTGCTTCACCTCTTCTTTGTTGATTTTCTTTACCGGATCATTCTTCTCTACTAGAGAAAACTGCTTTCCCTTCTTACTTCTGCAAACTTTTGAGATATGTCTAGGTTTGTTACAATTATAGCAGACAACAATTTTTTGATTAGTGTGATCTCCATTACTTCTTGATCTACATTGATTTGCTTTTTGTCCAAATTTGTTATAGGTATAGTAATAGCCACTAAAAAATAGATTCATTCTGCCTCCATTAAACCTATTAATCATCACTTGACTGATCATTCTTACCTGAGATTTGCATTCAGTGGCTTTATGTCCAAATTTATTGCATGAGAAACATTGTCCATAGAAAGAGCCAGGAAAGTGATTAATCCTACTTCTGCATTTTGTTGCCTTGTGACCAAATTTGTTGCGTGAAAAACAAATACCATTGAAAGAGGGATATTTTTGTGCATTAGGCTATCTCACAAGTGGTCTCCTTGCAAAATTTATTGAATTTATTTTATGCTTCCCTTTGTCTTGAGTCTTTTTATTTTCATTTGAGCTTTCACCTGATTCATTTCCCAAGCCACCTTTGTCTTTATTTGGTTTATGTCTTGCAAGAAATTCTGCAAGCTTGTCAGAGCTAGATCTGAAATTATTCTTAGAGTTTTTCCTTCTCTAGTTCTACTTTCAAGTTTACTACCTCTTGTTCAAGTCTAGTGCATTCATCAAACTTGTTATGCACCATTGTATTCAGACATTCTTCAATTCTCTTATTTTCTTCTACAAGCACTTTCAATCTAATGATCTCTTGTTTCTACTATTCACTCACTTCTCTATGTCTTTCCTTGAATTTCTTCAAATTTTCTTTCAATTTCTAGATACATTCATTAGCCTCATCTAGATTTTCTTTAAAGTCTTTGTTTTCATTTACTACCTTATCAAGATCTTCAATTGCAGTCTAGATCTCTTCTTTATCATCCATTTGATCAACCTTCAAGATCTTTCTCAAGTGGTTAAGCTCTACACTAAGGAACCAAAGCTCTGATACCAATTGTTAAAAGGCGCGGGACAATTGAGAGGGGGGCGGGTAAATCAGTTGTCACCAAATTCAATTACAAAACTTCAAACACTTATAAACTTCACAACCACATTATTTTGTTATTAAGTATGAACATGAAATGCAGATAACATAAAGAAAAATCAACACAATGAACACTAGATTTTATGTGGAAAACCCAATAAGGGAAAAACTACTGTGAGGATTAACTCACAATATAAAATAGTTCCAAAACCGAATATATAAGGCTCACTGCCCTGAATAGGACTCACTATCTGGATACAAAACCTCACTACTTACACAAGGAGGCTCACTACCTACAAAAGGATTACAAAACAAAAGTTGACTTCACAACCAAAATGAATTGATGAGAGTGCGCCTAACAAGTGTTGATACAGTTCCAATGATGTTCAATAGACTAACTTAACACACTTCATCATTTTCACATTCTTCACATTCACATCAATATCATTCCTTGCTCTCACACTTTATATCATCCATACAATCCTCAAAATTGTCCAACATATATACTTGATCCATTCGTAAGCATCAATTAGGTCTGTCTTATTAGATGCAATCCATGTTTATCAAAAATACCAAATGTCGAGCTGAAGTATTCACAGAATCTTACCAACCAATAAATAAAAAGGTGTAGCATACCTTATCATGTTAGCATAGAACTAAGATAGGTTTTACATATATCCACATAACAAAAATTGATTTAGAAGTCGGCCAGAAATAGACTTAATTGCAAAAAGTAATTGTTACCTATTTTTCACTACAAGCTCAAACAGGTAGAGCTGAATCAAATTCATCATTGATAGGTACATAAATTTTCAAGTTTTGCTGATTAAGGTATTCATTGTCCATCATAAAGATCAAATTACATCTGGATCACAGTTTTATTGTGCAAGTATTTAAAACAGAAAATTGAAAATTTGCATAGTAATGCCTTTTATTTATTTTGTAAAACACTGAGTCTCACACAAGCCATGAGAGTAACTAAATTTGATTATGAAAATCAAATGATGAATAAAAAATTCAAAGATAAACTACACTACTAAAAATAACGTAAGCGCAAAGAAGAGGAGCAATTCATCATTGCCTATAATGATGAATCACTTTCGTTGATGTCTTCAGTCGTTGCATCTCCAAGCTGCTGCAGCCTCATTTCCTCGCTCCATGAACCTGCAAAATTATAAAGGAATGGCATTAGAGGTGTAATCTAAGAAATGATGAATTACATTCTGCCTTATGCCTACGCTACCAATAGGAATGCAATTTGCATTAAATCAAGCATTCAACAGATGATTGAGCTGACAATCAAGAGAAACATAACTCAATGGAAGCTTTTAGCTTCTTTTATTTTGCTAACATGTTTGTTTCAATGTGCAGGAATAGGTTCATCATGTTCGAGATCATTTTATCAGATATGTGGAGTAAAATGGGCTCCCACAAGGGTTGAGCTCAGCATATCAAGGAGGATACACTCTCAAGTTACATACGCAAGTTCATGAATATTGATAACAATCATTAAGAGAGCTGCTAAAACTAAAGGATATAATTATACAAGCAACTTTATTTCAAAGAGGTTCAAAAAATAGTGTGAATAACTCATCAATTTCATATTTTGTTCAACTTTTCTCTACATTTTCACATTTCATCTAAATGAAGTATAGAGCCTCTTTGCATTAAAGAGAAACAAAATATTCAAGCATTGGAATGTTTTTATAACTTCAGAAGCATATCACAGTACATGACAGTCCAAAGGTTGTACAAAGTATTTACATAGCTCTATTATAACAGATTTTCAATAATCCAATTCTCTATAGGTTTTTCAACAACAAAGAGAAGAAAAGAGCATTATATAAGGAACAATGAAATCACAATGTCAAGGACAGTCATGAACAAGAATGTTGATACAAAATTGATAAAAGTAGATGTGCATATGTGTTTCAAAAAGCCAAATGATAGTGACCAGATATGACAAGTAAATAGATTTGTTTTCAACAGAAAGCAACAAAATATGGCTTAGATAAGTATCTACAAGCATATTTGTTTCACATTCATTGATAACAATGTTGAAAATATATCAGGAACAGTTATCAGTCATTCATTGCAAAAAGCTATTATCAATGATGGAATGGTATTCATAATCAGCCACTATAAAGTACATGAAATTCAAAGACTCGTGCATTATGGAAATGATATAATGCAAGGATCTACAAAGCATGAAACATCAGCATGATATGAAGATAGTCATTCATTGATAACATGGTCACAAAGCAATATTCAGATCATAATGATATGGTATCAATTATGAAGGAGTGGATGTTTGAGGCTGCATTGGTTTCATTAAAGCTTCAGAAATCAATATAAGGCAGTAATTCATGAACGCAACCTTGTATGCTCTCTAGGCTAGAGAAAGCAATCCACAATGAACAATTATGAGAGGACAACCATTGAAGATTATAAGTTTTACACAAAGGTTTCAAGACAATAGTATGGCGTGAAACTAATTAAATAATCAATGCTAATATAATGAAGAAGATATTTCATACAAGAATGATGGGTATTCACTACAGTGCTTAGATCGATATAAGCTTTAACTATAGAACTATCATGTTGATGGTAATAATCAAGATTTATTACTATCACATCTGACCCATGAGAGGGTTTGCTTTGAAACAAAAAATGCAATGAATTGCAAATGCAATAGATGGAGATTGTTAAAACCATGGCCAGTGACAACAAGCAACACATACATAAATCATGCAAATATAGGAATGAGCTTGAGGCTTATAGTAAGGACAAAGGAAGTCGACGGCATGTACATGATGAAACCACAATAAAGTGTAAACCTAAATCAAAGAAAAGCTCGTTTGATGCAATGATGACGACTTGCATACATAGTTCTCTAAAACGTTGAAGAGAAAATTAAAAATTTCTTGTGTTTAAATGCCATTTCTCATGAGATCTCATATATTTAGAAAAACTTGCAGACAATGAAGATAGAGTTTTGGGTTTTTGTCAGACAAAGAAATGGAGAATACCTAAAAGCTCTAATATAAGTCGCGGCCTCAATGTACACAGTTTTAAAGAAAGAAAATTTGGAAAGATCTACTAATGGAGGCCATAAAAATGAATGGGGTTTTCAGCTATTGAAATAAAGGAACAAAAGAGAACTTACCATTTTGCTCTCCTTGAGCTTTAAAATCATAAGTCGATCTTGCACAACAACAAATATATACATAAAAGCTCGAACCAAGACATATGGCGGCCTAGAACAAAATAATAGCACAGGATATATCAGAAAATGAGCATGGTCATGGTCTTTAGGCCAAGATTTATTTCAGAAATAGAGCAAAAGCCATGAAATAACTTAGTATCAGACTTACTTGTCTTTAATGCAGAAATAATTCATAAAGGGTTGATAGCCAAAGAACTCAAGTTATTTCTTGCAAACATTTTCTCTTCTCATGGCGGCCAGAGCTATTGTAAAGTGCATAAATCAACAAGGAAAAGAATGACACAAAATATGTTAGAGGAAAAGAGTTACAACCGCAACTTTGAGGCTAAAAAATGCATCAAAATGTTTGAAATAACTCAGATTTACAATAAAATGAACTTCATCTTACTTTGTCTGTTCAGAATCTTCAAAAATATCATCAAAATCAGTAGAGAAAGGTTCAATTCGAGCTTCAAACCCTACTTAGCAAGTCGGCGGCCAACTTCTTCATGAAGTTTCTCCAAAGTCAAATGAACATAATGATTTTTAGGGTTCCTTATTTTTTCTTTTTGCATGGTCGATGGTTTGTCTTTTTGACTATCTTTTGAAGGGAAAAAATCATTATGTTTTTATTCCTCGTGGCCTTGACTTTAAGTCATGATGCCTAATATCAATAGTGTAAATGTGGTCGACTTTTTCCCATTATGTATAATGTGCATATGGTCAGCTAATGCTTATTTGGTGAAGAATGGAAAATAATGCCAAGTATAATGTGCATGGTAACTAATGATGGTTTAGTGGAGGATGCATAATTTTTTAAAAATATATGCTAAGTATGATTTATGAGGTGGAGAAACATGCTTTGCTAAATGAGCTTTATTCTTCAAATTTATTTGTATTATTCAATGTAAATGAATTAATTAAATGATGCATTATAAATCATTAAATTAATTCATCATCTCAAAATACAAATAAAGAACATCATGTAAAGTTGAGTCACAACTATAGCTTCAATTGAAGATTTGTCATGCAAGAATGGACTTTAAGTTATCATGGGTGAATTGATTAAAGCAAGGAGGATTTTTGCATGTTTTGGCTCACTTTCAAAGATTTCTAGTTCAGTTTGAGTTATAGATCAGTTGCATGCTTTATGACTGCGAGTTCGAGACTGAGTTCACTCATTTTTGCATGAGTTTGAACCTTATTTTCAAGGATTTTTTCTTCTACTCGGATTTCACCTTGGAGTTATCACTTTCTCACTGAAATTGACTTTCAGTTACATGTTCATGCACTTTGAAGTGCATTCTCATTGTATATATTGAAAAAGTTTATATTTTTCAGTTAGTTCTTGTTATTCAGCCTTTGCATTCTACAAAGTGAATTGTCATGTAACTCAGCTTTCAAATTAATATAGTGTTTTTATAGGTTCATTAGTTTATGATTTAAAAAGGATTCCTTCTAAATTTTAGTATTTTCAAAATTTCCTTCCAAGTTTCAGGCATCGTTATTGTGAGAAATTTGATTGAGAAATTACTGTGTTTTTAGTTCTGAAACCTCTAATTTTTCTATCTTTTTCACATATTTGTATGCAATTTAGTGTAAGTTCACTGGTTATACACTATGCATGTACTTGATTAATCAATTTAGTTGTAAAAACTTTGTTTTCCCTTAATATTGCATTAAATCAAAGCCTTTGTTTAAAGCATTCAGGTGACTGAGCTATCAAATTAGGTTGTGCGAATTAAGGTGCTGAGTGATTATTTGTGAGTTAGGTTGCAATTAGATTTCCAATCAGGTGCATCAACAGGTTTCATTACAGTTTAAGCATTACTTTCAGTACCTCTATCCTTTTTCCAACAATTTACCAGTTAATTAATTCGAGAATCATATAGGAAACTGACCTAGAATCTAGAGGTTCAATCTCGTTATAGGTCACCCACAACTTGAGTTTGATCCAATGTTTCAACAGATTGTTGAGTTTAGTTATTCTAGCATTTGGGTGCAATCTGTTTGACAACAGTAATCAACAAAATAATGATGATACACAATACAAGCATCGGAGCATGAGAGAATCTAAACATACATGCTTTCAACAACAATAAACTATTTCCCAAAACCGCAAACAACAACTATCAACTGTGGAGGTTTGCAGACTAAAATACCAGAAGATGTAGCTTGTATATCAGTTTAGATACCAAACCAAACTACTGGATCAAGCACAAAATTAGTCTTGCAGTCACAACCCATATAACATAGTGACATCAATGACAACACAAACTATATAGTTAGCCATTCTTCTTCATTCTTCCAACAATCTCAACTCACAATTTAGAAGATGGTAACACTAACACTTATAAAGTGTTGTGTTATTTTCCAAAATAAAGGACTTAACAATAGGTGGGTCCAATTTTGTGAGATTAAAGAAGTTGAAGGAAGCATATGAAAGAGACACTTATTATGAACACACTATATTTGAGAAGGGAAAATCTTGGCACAATTAATTTGTTAATTCATTGGCTATCTAGTGCTAAATTGAAGATAGTGTGTCCCATTTTATATCAAAGAGACATCAAAGTTTCTTGACTGTTGATCACAAGAAAAATATATCTAATGGTTTGTGCATCAAGAAGGCCTTGTTAGGAGAAAATAATACAAAGTGTTGTTCCATTGGCCAAAATAAACAAGTAGTGATTCTATGGGTCTTACTTGAGAAACTAGTGACATCATTGCACTCCTCGAGCATATGACAATCAAGTTGCAGTCGTTGAGCATTTGATTTGAGTTGTAAACCTTCTCCACAATGTCAATAAGCATTCACCATGTTAGATAAATCAAGAGAGAGATTTCAATAGGGAAGAAAGGCACCTATGTTATTTCAAAAATCATTTCAAAGGGTCTTTAGAGCCAAATAAAATGGTGCTACATGTTGCTCACCCACCTACTCGCCTTTATGGAGATGTCTTATGGACCAACTACTTGTCATAATTGTAGAGGATCACCCACCTATTAGAAGTAATTACAAATGTTCCCTTTCAATTTGAGGTGCCCATTTTGGGTGGGATAACTTCCTAACTATGGATTTTGTGAGTGCTACAATGCAAAAATTAGGATTTGATGCCCTACAATTGTCAAGTGAATATTTGGGGGTTCATTTTGAGGAGATTGGCTTGGAACTGCTCTTGAGAAACCAAATATTTTCCACTAAGTTTCAAGGCATCCATAGATGCCAATCCAATTTCTTTTGTGGGCTATAGACCCATGAAATCGAAGATTACTAATATTGCAGATGGCTTTTATTACAAAATATCTCTAGGGAATTATGTATATATATACTAAGGAAGGTCTCTTAGTCACAACTAGGTATTTTATCGTGTCACATTTTCTAGCATAAATGTAATTTTGGGCCAAATGAATGTAACAACATTATAAAATTATTGCAAGTATTATAGTTATCTCTCCCATTTTATGTATGGATATATGCAGCTATGTTATAGAATACTAAGTATGCTTTGCCACAAAATTCATAATCATTATTGTATGCAAATACATAGCTCCATGTTCTTTGATTCTATTTATTTTCTTATTCATGAACTATGAATATATTACCAAAGTAATAGGCACCATTCTAGGACCATGCACCAATCTCACACCATCAAACAAAACATAAATCAATAGTTTACGAATAAGGTTCTTCCTATTACTTCATGATTGTAAATATAATCAAAGATATATATTAAGCAAAACTTCATTGAATTTATTTTTTGTGGATTATGCATGCACCATCATATCAGCTATATAGGGGTTTTATGCAACTAGTCTATCTTGACCTAGTGACAATATTTGGGGTTAATACTACAATTGGGTTTGGTTGTAGTTGTTTTTGGTCAATTTTGTTTTATTTGAGTCATATATTTTTAAGATATTATACCCTTAGGAACACCCTCTTGAGTCTATGTTGAGCTTGACACAAATGAGAGATAACCCACTCTCATAGAGTTGGCCTTTAACTCTCCATGATTTTTTGATGACTTGATCTTACTTTCATGATGACAACCTTGGTCTTGTGAGTGAGATTTGTTCTAGGAAGTGGATCAATGGTTTTAAGACCCAACAAAATGATATGTTCTATGAATAAAATAATTTAATCAAGTTCTCTTGCACTTATAAAGAAATGATGATTGTAGGATGCTTCTATTATATACTCCTGCACATGCCTAACATGATAAAATAGAAGAAATATTATATTACATGTTCATAAAGTTATGACAATTTTCTTCAAGGGAACATACGCCTAGAAAATTGTCTATTTTATATCTTTTGATCCAAACTCATATAAGACATGCACATAAGATCAAACGATCATGAATTCACCCAACAACATATCTATGTTCAATCAAATTTTAAATACACGAATTATGAAAGCTATATTATGTCAAATGATTTTATCACATTTATCATTTTTTTTCTAAATATAGTAATCACGAATAATTTTTAAAATTACCATATGATCCTATAAATTATAGATACTAATACATGCTTTTACATTATCTAATGACTCAAAAGTTACAATTACATTTAATTCACATATTTACTCAATGATGACAAAATACAACAAATTAGCTAAGTGAAATGTGTTTATTTATGTGAAGACTTAATAAATTTATATAGAGATAAATATAATCTCAAAATCGTATTGGTTCCCAATGATTTATCATTATTTAAATAATATTATTTTTAAAAATGTCGTACATTTAAGATCAAGATCTTTTCCATATATCATAAATATGGATTTGTGGCAATATGAAAAGGTTTCAAGTCACAATCATTTATTTATTATAAATTATATGGTCAAGATTTGCTTGATGGTAGTATGTTCAATCTCTAATATTGATGTAGGCATTTCAATTAGTGCTCCTCACTACGGGAACACTTGTTAATGTAATAAAAATAAATAATTTGTATAGGAGTTGAGATAGATAAATTACAATACAATTTATAAATATACTGTTGAATAATTATTTAAAAAGGAAATAAAAGAATCAAATAAGTATACTTAGTTTTTGTTTGTTTTGTTGTTAAACAATAGCACTATGAGGGTCAAAATTTGTTGTGGAAGGAGTATGGAAGAAACCCCAAATAATTTTCATGGAAATGGTGTTGTTGTGCCTCACCTTAGGCATTGAAGAACCTTGAGTGGGGCACTAAGGATCATATACAGTACTAAGGCCCTTACTAAGTATACTTTTGCAAATTTCCAAGGCTTCTTTGTGATTATCTATAGGTCATGTTTCAATTATATAGTGGTTCCCTCACTCTTATAACTCTCAAAATTTGAGCTAAAGCATGGGGAAAATAAAAATCAATTCTTCTTCTTAAGAAATTTCCTTATCCAATCCCCTATATGGTTCATTTCAACCACCACTAGGGAAATTTAAAAATTTGGATGTGTGTGCATACTTAGGTACTTGGTGTTTGTGGTGTGTGCAATAATGGTATTCAAGATAATAAATTCCCTAAGGGGATGATACTATAATTGGTGTATGCTTGACATGAGAGCTAAATAGGAAGTGGGAAGGTGATCATAATAGGGTTTGTAAAGGATCAAAAGTTTAAATTTGAGTGTGTTGTTAATGGTGATTGTATGCAAATTTGAGATGCTTAGAACAAAGGAAATGAGTTTCTAATAGATTTAAATAGGAGAAATATGTGATAATGATCAAATAGAGAATGATAAGGATCACAAGGGAAATATAGACAAAGGGGAAATGAGGAAAAATATACAAATCTAAATTATGAGCTTATGGCAATAATTCTAGCCAATAAGAAGAGGAAAATATGGTTTTATGGATTGTAATAGTGGAATAAAGAAAAAAATTAAGAGATGATCAAGACGAGGAACTATGCAAGAGCTTTATAAAATAAGAATGCCAATTATTCCATTAAGATTGTGTGGTTCCTCAAATCCACGATATTTAGTTTCAATGGTTGTTGTATTTTACTATGTGTAGAGAGGAGATGGAGATACAATGTTTTTTGATGAAATAATAAGACATCATTGACATAATGAGTGCTTTGAGGAAAGAATATGATTTTATATGAACCTCTTTTATATTTTAAAATAAGAACATTAAAATCTTAGCCAAATTAGGGCATAAAAGAGAAGGAAAACTATTGTTTCCCAATTTCAAACATGGGCCCTACTGTTGGGAGCATTATTGTTGGCAGATGGTTAGCACTCCCCTCATGAATCATGATAAGGGACTAATCGCCTCACATGCGATCCATGTCTCTACCATTTGTATTAGACGTTGATAGATCGAACTTTTGACACAATGATAAATGTGGGACAACAATTGGTATAAGAGCATTAGGTCATGGGTTCGAATCTCTCGGGTAACGTTGAGGGGGAGATTGTTGGCAAATGGTCAACGCTCCCATCGAGATTCATGACAAGGGACTAACCACCTCCCATGCAAGCCATGTCTCTATTGTTTGTATTGGATGTTGATAGATTGATCTTTTGATGCAACAACAAATGTGGTCAACAATTATGTCTAGGGCTAAAGTGCTCAAGGGTACTAGAGACCTTGAGTGATATGAACTTGTATTTTTTGGGGGAAATTTAAAATGATTTCATGAGTTAAAGGGCTCTTGTGGTATCCTTTTATGGTTATTGAGAAAGCCATAAATAGTCAAAAAGTGGTCCTTAACACAATAAGATAATGGACATAAAATGAGTGCATAAAAGTAAGTTGAAGATTCCAAATGAGATAATTTCCTACCCCACACATACCCATGTCATTTCTCATTTGATTTTGTATTTATTTTTAAAAAATGTTTTGATACACACACACACACATATATATATATATATATATATATATAATAACAAAGAACACAATCTTACATAAAATTAAATTCATTCCTTTGATGCCCTATTCCTATACACTTATTCCCACACATTTATCCCCCACCTTATCCAAATTCTCGTGCACATTATCTCATACATTTGTTTATTACACTTGTTCATATATCTACTTCAATCAGTCCCAAAATCACATCGTATGTGAAAAGCAAAGCTTCCTATATGATGACCTTCTTTAGATCTTGTAACTTAAGGGCATTTCAAAGATAAGGTTTTGAAAGAACAGATATTTTCTTCCCTTGTTTAGGTATGATCTTGACAAAGGTTTACAGATTTGCAATGGCGGCCAATTTGGATGACGTTGTTGGAAAGATATTTAGACAGGACACCTTTTCTCATGCATGCTTTCATTTTCCTAGGCGAACACTTCAACAACAATATGGGCTGCCACCATTTTCATTCTTCCTACAATCTCCTCATAGACCGATGGAAGATACTGACTGTTACTCCTTAATGGCGGTGAATTCATTTGGCAAATCATATAGGGAATTTCTGATTATGGAGATAAACTGTGACTAATCTTGAGTTTACTGACTGTTGTGCAATTCTTTAAGCTTTAGTTCAACATTGTATAGGGATAAGATTGTGTGTTTGCTTAAATAACACAAAATAGAATTATGAAAAATAGGTATAATACTTTTTATTTGTTTGTTTGTTTGGGTGTACATACATATATACATTTGCATCAAGGATGTTTATCATTTTCATGTGTATCAAAAATGTTTCACTTTTTGTGTATATATATATTAAGAATATTTATCAACAATCAATTTATAATCATTATGAGTGGGAATGCAAACATATTATTAAAATATTAGATTCACAAATTATATGTCTAATAATTATTGTATGAAAACCTTATATGATGTAATGAATAAGATTTGAACATCATTGAGGGATTGTGAGATTGCTAATTCCTCATTGATATGTTCTTCCGATGTTTTGATGTTGACTACATAAGTAGGGCACTAGGGAGCATCTAGGGTACTAGGGCCCTTGTTAGGTATAATTTTACAAAATTTCAAGGCTTCTATGTCATTGTCTATAGATTGTGTTCCACTTGTAGAATGGTTCTCACTCCTATAACTCTCAAAATTTGAGTTAAAGTATGTGGACAATACAATTTGATTGTTCTGTTTAAGAAATTACATTATCCAATCCACTATTTGGTCTATTTCAACCTCCACTTAGGTAATTTTGAAATATTGGATGTGTGTGCATATTTAGGTACATATTTTTTGTGGTGTGTGCAATAATGGTTTTCAAGATAATAAAACCCTAAGGGGATGAGACTACTATAAGTGGTGTGTGCTTGTGATGGAAGACAAATATGAGTTGGAAATATGATCACAATAGGGTTTGCAAGGACCAAGAGTTCAAATTTAAGTGTTTTGTCAATGATGATTGTATGCAAATTTAAGATGTTAAGGGGAAAGGAAATGGGTTTCTAATAGATTTAAAATAGAAGAAATATGTGAGGATGATCAAATAGACTATGGCAAGGATTACAAGGGAAATGTAGACAAAGGGGAAATGAGGAAAAAAATTAAAATATAAAGTATGAGTCTATGGATAAAATCTTATGGTATATAATAGTGAAAAAAAGGAAAACAAATTAAGAGATGATCAAAAAGAGGAATTATATAATTCTTTCTAAGAGAAGAATGACAATTATTCCATTTAGATTGTGTGGTTCTTCAAATCCACAATATTTAGTTCCAATGGTTTTTGCAATTCACTATGTGCAGAGAGGAGATGGAAATACAATGTTTTCTTATGATGAGATAATAAGACATCATTGACATAATGCTCGTGTTTTGAGGAAAGAATAGGATTTTATATGAATCTTTTTTATATTTTAAAACAAATTGACTTTAAAAACTCTAACACATAGAAGAGAAGGAAACCCATTGTTTTCTAAATTCAAACATGGGCCCTAGTGTTGGGGGCGTTATGTTTAGGGCTAGGGTGCTCAAAGGTGCTAGGGGCCTTGAGAGATATGAACTTGAAACTTTTTGGAAGAATTGGGAATGATTTTGTGAATTCAGGACTTTTGTGAGGTTCTTTTATGGTTAATAAGAAAACCATAAATAGTCAAAAAGTATACCTTAACATACAAAGTTAAGTGACTCAAATAAATTCATAAAAATAACTTGCAAATTACAAAAGAAGCCATTTCCTATCTTCCACATACCCATATCATTTCTCATTTGATTTTGTACCCATTTCAAAACCTTGATACATATATATAATCACAAATGACATAATCTTGTCTAAAATTAGATTCATTCCTCTAATTACTCATTTTTATACACTTATGATTTTATCTCCCACCTTATCCTTGTTTACACATTCTCCCCACATTCATTTCGTAAACATATTTATTACACTTGTTCATACATCTACCTCAATCCATACCAAAATCACATCGTATGTGGAAAGCCAAGCTTCCTATATGATGACCTGCCTCAGAGTTTGTAACCTACAGACAGTACAAAGATGAAGTGAAAAAAGGACTGAACAAAGACACTTTCCTTCCTTATAATCTTGACAAAAGCTCATAAATCTGCAATGGCAGCCAATTTGGATGACGTTGTCGGGAAGATATTTGGACAGGAAACCTTTTCTCCTACATGATTTCATTTTCCTTGGCGGTCTCTTGAACAACATATGGGCTGCCACCATTTTAACTCTTCCCACAATCTCTTCACAGACTGACTGCTATTCCTCCTCCATGGCGGTGAATTCATTTGGCAAACTACACATGAAATTTTAGATTACAGAGATAAACTGTGACTGTTCTTGAGTTTACTTGACTGTTGTGCGTCAACGGACTCATCGCCATTCTTCTAGACTTTACAAGATCCACACGTGATTGACAACGAAAGAAAGCGAAAACATTTTTTGTGGGTCACAGTAGCACACGAGGTAATAGTAATTTTATACTTTATCTTTATCAAAAGGCGAGGAGGAGTTATTTTATTTTTATTAGTCACGATCATTTTATTATTATTTTTTGTATTGAGGAAATGCATTACATAGAAAAAAGAGCAATTAAAAAATTATAAAAAGAAATTTACTCAAAGAGGAAACATTAT
Source organism: Sequoia sempervirens (assembly GCA_007258455.2). Classification (NCBI taxonomy): domain Eukaryota; kingdom Viridiplantae; phylum Streptophyta; class Pinopsida; order Cupressales; family Cupressaceae; genus Sequoia; species Sequoia sempervirens. The sequence goes on along the minus strand of VDFB02000017.1, from coordinate 30,160,670 downwards.
ATTATAGAGAGCTGTACAAACTACCACAGCTAAAAAAAAACAAGACAAATATGCACAACAACAATTTAAACAGTTCCAATATGCTGGAAAATTACAACAAAGACAAAATACAAGAGTATTATACATCTTGAAAGATAGAACTTAGATTCTGACAAAAAAAAAACTCCCTTTTTGTTCAGCAACCGCCCAACATGCAGCTTGATTTGTCCAATCTGATAACTCAAAATAAGGTTCTTCAAGGTGTCATTTTGAAACAAAGGAAATAGGGAAGCAAGACAAAAAAATATATCAGAGTAAAGCCTTAAAAATATAGCTTCCTGATGAACATCATTGATAGTAAAAACAACTTTGCATCTATTTCTCCATATATGTAACAAAATAACATGTCTCACACTATCAACAATTCGATTATTATAAAGGCTAGCCCCAAGAAGAGCTTCTTTCTAGCATAACTTATGAGTGAAAACAACAGAAAAATCATTGAACACAAAATTCCATAGCCTTTTAACCAACTGGCAATCCCAAAAAATATGCTTCATATTTTCATGCCTTTGACAAAATGGATAGTTAGTTGGCTGGATCATAATACATTTTAGCATGTCCCCAACATGCAATTTAAAGTGTAGTATCTTCCAGGCAATTAACTAAGCATCAAAATGAATTTTAGATTTCCAAATTTGAGCAGATAATTTTAACCAAAACTTCTCACTAAACCTACACTTCCATTTAGTTATTCTAGATTTGAGGTTCTTATAAATAAGTTGTTGAATTGTCACATTGTGTTGCCTTTCATTTTGGACTAATTATAACTAATCTAAAGTAAAAATGGACAGAGAAAAAAAGGTCCCTTATTAATTAAACTACCAAGACAAGGCATGAACCGCCACATTATCCTTTCCCTTTTCATAGATAATTTCACAATCATAGACTAATAATTTAGTGGCCCACTTTTGTTGTTATAGAGAGGAGACATGTTCTAAGAAGTACTTGAGGCCATTATTATTAGTTTTTAAATAAAAGTGTCACCCTATTAGATATGGCCTCAATTATTTGATAAGAAGGATAATGAAAATCATTTCATTCTCATAAGCAGATTTGGTGAGTTCTCATCTAACTAATACTAGATTAGTGAAAGCAAGCAATTGTTCTTCCTACACTAAGATGACTACAATGCTACTACCTAAAGCATCACTTTCAATTTAATAAAAGGTTTAGAAAATTTTGGCAATGTAAGGACTTACATGGTCTATATAGAATTATTGAGGAAATCAAAAGTGCTATCTATATTGCTTTTAAACACCTAAACACATTTTTCTTTAACATAGTCATCAATAGGGAAACAAATTTACCATATCCCTTGATAGATTTCATGTAATGGCTAATGAGACCCAAGAATATTGAAAGACTTTTGAGAGTCTTTGGATTTTGGTCAATTCTTTATATCTTTAATTTTCTTAGGATTGACCTTAACTCCTTCAAATAAGATAATATGCTCTAGATATTCAACTTATATTTGGCCAAACGAACACTTGGAATAATATAAACTCAATTAGTTTTTTGAAAGGAGTTGGAGGGATTGATTAATGTAAAGGAGATGATCTTCCCAAGGCCTTCCACTTTGTTCATGTGTATCTCATTTGGGAGTTCTTAATCTTTTTTATCCATTTTGTGGGCAACCTAAGACTCTTAAGCACCTTTTTTGGTTATATGGTAGAGCCTAGGAGTCTTAGGCTTGGATTCATGATTTTTTTAATCCTTTTAGGCTTGACATCTTTTCATGGCATATGGTTATGCTAGGAGATTAGCCCTGCCTCCCATTTAAATTTGCCTAGATTTGACATGGTTTTGGGGGGGAGATTTTCTATAGCATTTGGAAAGAAAAATATTCTACTCTCTTTATGAGATGCATTGCTATTTTCATTTTTCATTGTATAATGCATTGCTATTTTCATTTTTCATTGTATACTAAATGCATGGTTTTCTCTTATGTGCTTATGTAGATTCAGGTCCAACCCAATAAAGTTACACTTGAAGCTACCCAAATACAAGTGCTCTTAGATCACTAGGGTAATGCCCATTGCATCGTTGTTATAGTGTCATCATATTTTGCTTCCCATTCAGGTCACTTCCCACCATGTGCATATAAAAATGGATGTATCCAACCAACTAGAAGGGATTGTGGTTCCCAATCTCATAATTCTCAACCTAAAAGAACTAGGGATCCTACTACATGTGATTGGTCTCAACCCTCTTGATCATCTTTTGCCTCTTCTCATGGGCATGGTGTCTTTTACTAGCTACATTCATGTGTTCATACAACCTATAGATAAAGACCACAAAGAAGAAGACTCTCTCATTGGTTGGGAAGCAATTGATGATGCCTCCTTCTCCACTGATGTATGAGGTAAACTAGATGACCGCAATCCTCTCCCTGATAGGATTACTCTCACCACTCAATGACTTTATTACTTTACGATGTTTGAACTTTACCCTTTAAAAAAAAAAATTAATAAATTTTAAACTTGATCGTTTTTAAATTTTGAAGATGTACTATCTACCACCCACTTTTTTATATATATTATATAATATTTATTCATAAAAAAATATAGATTAAAAAAAAACCTAGAGAATATTTTTTTCATACATTGCTAACCCTAATTGGGTTAACCCTTAGCCCATGAACAACTACTACAATTTTTAGACGAGCCATTGATTGGATATGCATAATGTGAGATGGTGGGCGAAGAAAGAATCCACACCATACAAGGTTTAAATATCCATTTATTCTATTCTAGAATTTATATAAAGTGAATATGCCAAATATTTAAAAGGCATCAACTTTTCAAGTAGCTATCACAAAAGAATGCATTTGACTGGTGGATAGAAAAGCTGAAAGAACGTTTGTGAAGAAGGTAACATGAGAATATGTGTCCAAAATAATTAAATAGGTCAAATTCTAGAAATGAATATAAAGCTATGAAGAGAATAAATTTTATGAGTAATAGGTTCAAAGTATTTATTCCATTGATTTTCAACCAAAAACAAAGAACATAAAAAGTTTGACATAATATTTGTCATTGCAAAGTAGGTTGACATTTGTTATTTTTATTATTTATTTTTTCTTATAATTAGAAGTAGTTATTTTTATTATATTTTATATTTTAAAAGGTTTTTATTCAAAATTTTATGTTTTTAAGTTGGCTGTTTAATTTATTTTTATTATTAATTTTATGTAGATTGAAGTTATAATAATTATTTTTGTAGTATTCATTGTTTTTTATATAAAAAGCAGCAAAAACAAGGGTGTTGTCCCATCAATACAAGGCACCAAAGGCCATCCAGAGCAAACACATAATAGTATTCATTGTTATAGAGGTATATTGTATTAATTTTTAATAGTAGTATTATTTAAAGAGGCTCAACCTTCTTGTTAGAATATTTGTATGAGACAGTATTGATTCATACTAAATATTTGATGGTAATAATTTTTATTTTTATTTTATCTTATTTAATCAATAATTAGAGGCCAAATTTAAAATATTTACTTGGTATTATAAGAAATTACAAGTTGCATATTTTGTATAAATATATAAGGTAGACATTTAATTTAATCATCTTTATCAACCATCTTGGTTTTATTGAGCAAGTTGGTTTGATAACCCTTCCACTTTTAAGGCAATTGACCTAGCTACTTATTAATTTACTATTGGTAGTGATTCAATATATGGGTTACCAACTAGCTCTTAGAATTTGCCATAACCAATATAAAATAAGTGTGTATTCCAATCCTTATATTTTTATGTCATGCCATAGAAAATTAAATCAAACCCATTATTATCACTACCTAAAACCACATGGCACATTTTGATTAGCGACCATGTACACAAACCCCCTAATTTATTGGTTCCTTAGAGATAGAATTTTTTTACTGGCACCTCTCTCTTGCAAAAATCCTTTTAAAGGTTGTTGACTTACCAATTTGTTACATAGAAATAAAGTTTCATTTGAGATCGAAATGGCCAAGAGTAACAAGTCATCTCCAATTAAATATTGTCACATCACCCCATTTCTCATTATAAAAATTCCTTAGAAATAATTACTCTTTCTAAAAAATTCTATGCTAGGTCTCCTTTCAACATGCACTTAATGACAAAGTGGTCTCCACTAGATCCACTTTGACCAAATAATACATGACTACTCGATTGAGACATACTTCCAAAGTTGTTATCACCATGCCACCTAGACACCAAATAAACTAATGATGTAGACAAATTTTAGGCTATGTTAGAGGGAGGATGACTAATAATTTCATCTTATTGCAAATAAATCATGTACCTATAGAATCTATTATCAACTAATAAGCCAACAAAAGCATCCATGTAAGTCATAGATAACCAACAACACACATCACTTCCAACAAAATACTGCCACATAGTCCCCTCTATACATAGTCATTTTAATAATTATATAATATCTTCCTATAGTCCCACTTGTATTCCAAAATATAATTCCTCATTTTATGTAAGCCTACCATGCCATTATATTGTGGATCCACTTGCACATGCTAATCATATGTGTAAATTTACAAGATGCAAGTAGTGGAGAGTTAACTAGCTTATTTGTTTCCCCACAAAGTATATAATTACCCATATAACTAGTTGTCAAGTAGTTTGTTAGGTGAAAAGGATTCATTTATATTATGAGCCATAAGTGATATCAAGCCAACACCAAATTAGAAATTAAAGTAAGAGTTTTAGCTAATACGTAAAACTAAGATACATGCAATATTTTAGACACCGGGTCATGACTATAATAAATGATGCTTAGTAAGGGTATTGAATATGGAATACAATACAAGGGATTATAATAGTTATCTAAAAACATAACCAAGGAATGAGGAGGAACAACATATTGTACAAGGTCGTATAAAGAAGCATGTAGGGATATATAACAAGAGAAAGAAAATAACTAAGACACACACCTACACACATACAATAAAATATTAATATGCATTTACTTAATATTAATTATCACCATATAGTCATATAACATGACAAATACTAAAAATAGGGAAACATGAGATTAGAAACCATAAATAAAAATTGTCAAAGAGCCCTTCCAATCCACAAATAATACAATGAACACTATTTAAATGAAACTAGGCATGCCATCATTGCCACAAAGTACCACATATCAATTTTTTATTTTCTATTACACATGTATGCCCCTTAAATATTTCTTTTAGTGGTTTGTTTGGCCAAAAAATCATATAATTTTTTCAATACTTACAAAGGGTGAATAATCCAACATATGTAGAAATATCCAAGTGGGTAAGTGCAAAGAGATGGGGGGCCAAAAAGGGGGCTTAAGTGGCCACTTTTTTTTTCTTTCTAAAATCAAGAAATACTAACCTTGGATATGAAATTGAGGATATTTACACTCAAAATTTTGAGATGCAACAAAAACAAGGATCATAGTGCTTCAAGTCTACTTTCTAAACTACTATTTTTTTTTTTGAAAATGGTTGAGATTAAGGGGTTCAAAAGAGGGGGTCACAGAAATTGGTGTTGTTTTTGTCAAAAGAACATGACATAGCAACTTCTGTAGCTCCCTCAAACGGTTAACTTTTTTTAGTATTTTTAAAATCACTTCGGTGAGAAATTAGCTAACAGTATGTAGTTTATGCTTGATTTTTCTGATAATTTTCTAATGAATATTTGATTTTTCATTAATTTTCAAAGTGGAGACTTCCTGAAAAATAGAATTTTGGTCGTGCTACCCCTATAAATTTTGGAAACTAATTGAAAATCAATTTTTTAATATGCGTAGAATGGAGTGTATTTTCTAAAAGTGTAATTTATTTGAAATTTTGATGAATGTTTAATTTATAACAAAAAAACACCAAACACTAGTTTTTGCCAAAAAATAGACACACAAACAAAAGAAATTATAGATCAAAGGCTTAACATTGTTAAAATGTGAAAAGAATTACATTGTTAGATAGCTAAGAGAGAGCCTAAAATTACACAGGTGTTTGATTTGTTTGACATTGAAACACGCGCAAACTTGATGCTCAGCACGAACGTGATTATGTGAAATATTGTAGAATTTGCAAAAACACGTCTTTGGATGTTGGGAAGACACTCCAAGCCTTTGGGTTGGTATTACAAGGAAAATACCAAGCCCAAGGCTTGGGGATTCCCAAAGGAAGAAATAAAGTGAGCGCGTTATAATGCACTCATGTTATTTCTTAGCTTTGACATGGTTTTTGCATTTGTGCCCAAGACATGTCTAGCAAGACATAATGCGAGCATGTTATAACGCGCTCACATTGTGTCTTGCTTTGTGTTAAATGCTACTCTATTGAATGTATGTATATATATTTGTATGTATTTATGTTTGTATGACATGTATATATGTGTGTATTAGTGTATTAGTGTATGTATGCATGTAAGATAGTATGTAATATGTAAATGTATGCTTGCATGTATGTAAGATTATATGTACATATGTATGTATGCTTGTATGTATGTATGTATGTATGTATGTCTATATGTATGTATGTCTGTTTATATGTATGTCTTTAGAGGGAGGGGGGATGGAAGGGAGAGACCTGAGAAAGAGGGAGTGGGAAAGAAGGGGTTGGAGTGAGAGGGAATTAGCTAGGTAGGGTAGGAGGGAGGGAGAGAGAGAGGGGGGGAGAGAGAGAGGGGGAGAGGAAGAGAGTTATGTAGGTAGGGTTCTAGAGGGAGAGACTTGAGAGTGTGAGGGGGGGTGAGAAGGAGAGACTTGAGAGATAGGTAGAGAGAGGGAGTGGGAGAGAGAGTGAGTGGGAGAGAGAGCGAGTGAGAGAGAGGGAGTGTAAGAGAGAGACCTAAGAGAGGGAGAGGGTATGGGAGGAAGTGACTTGAGAGAGAGGGAGAGAGAAGAGGGGTGTGAGAGAGGGGGTGAAGTGAGAGGGACTTATCTAGGTAGGGTGGGAGTGATAGAGAGAGGGGGGAGAGAGAGATTTACCTAGATAGGGTGCCAGAGGGAGAGACCTGAGAGAGACGGGGTGGGAGGGAGAGACCTAAGAGAT
>VDFB02000017.1:30095823-30151212 GCA_007258455.2 Sequoia sempervirens | reverse complement strand
TTTATTGTTTTCATTATACTTTTAATAGGGTATAATATTGTGGACTAACATCCACCATGGTTTTTCCCCTAATAGGGTTTCCATGTGAAAATATTTCTTGGTGTTCTTTATCTCTCTGATGTGTTAATTTCTTATGGTTAATTGCTTATTCATTAGATCTGAGATTAAGTTAAGTAAAGTTTGAAAATTTTATTATTCTGTGACAATTGATTCACCCCCACTCTTAGTTTTTTGTCCTTGTTTTGCCAACAATTGGTATCAGAGCAGGTTCCTTTAAAGAAGTCTAAAAACTTGAGGTGATTCAAGATGGAAACATTCAAGGACAGTCCAAGATTTGATGGAACTAACTACTCACTGTGGAAATTTAGGATGCAATGTCACCTAAGGTGTATTGGTGAAGCCTATTGGAAGATTACAAAAGATCCATATGTTATTCCTTAGAATGGTCCCTCCACTGCTGATGAGATCAAAGATGTTGAAAGTAATATCGGGGCTATTGAAGCTTTGGTGAGTGCTCTGACAGATTCAAAGATGGCTAATGTGGTAGGACTGTAGACAACTCATGAGATTTGGATGAAGCTGGAAAATTTGTATGAAGGAGATGCACAGGTGAAGATGGCTAAGCTACAAAGTTTAAAACACTAGTATGAGAATTTGAAGATGGGTGAAGATGAAAATATCACTTCTTTTATGCAAAGAGTAAATGAAATAGTGATGGGTATTACATGTGCCAATGGTTCTCTAAATGAGGATGAAATTGTAGCTAAGATACTCAAATCCTTGCCTCCCTCCTACAAAGTGAAGGCTCATGCTATTGAAGAGCTCAGATTTGTAACAAAGATGTCAAGAGACACACTGGTTGGTAAGCTTGTTGCTTTTGAATTAAGTGAATTTGGTGAATCTGTTCTGAAAACTGAATCTACATTCAAGGAAACTATATCCAAAAGTAACAAGCAAAGATATGGTTTGGGAGAATGTTCCAGAAAGATATCCAAGTATGATGAAGAATTGAAGTAGCTTGAAGATAAAGAAAGAGAGGTAGAAGAATTTGAAGCACTAATTGTAAAGAAAGAAGGTAGAGGAAAAGGTAAGTATGAAGGAGTGTTACCTATTAAATGTTTTTCATGCAGTAAAATAGGTCATTTTGCATCAAAATGTCCTAAAAGAGTCCCTAGAACTAAGTCTAACAAGTCTAGATTCCAAAAGAAATGTTACTTTGTTGAAGGAGTGACTAATGATGAGTTTGATAAAGATACTGGAAATGAAGATGAATGGGTTTTCATTGCTACCATTGAAAGTAGTCCTATGGCTATTGAATCTACTAAAGATGAGAAAGCTCTTGTAGCCTGAGTTGAAGAAAAGGATGAATGGGTTATTGACAGTGGATGCTCACATCATATGACTAGTGATAATTTTTTTTTGTAAGTCTAGAGAAGTATGATGGTGCTATTGTAAGATTTGGAGACGACAATGCTGGTGTGATTCATGGTAGAGGTTCTATTTTTATTGGTGGTAAGGATAACACTAATGATGTTCTTTATGTTGAAGGCTTGAAGCACAATCTTTTGAGTGTTGAACAGATGGTGGGCAAAGGCTATGATCTACAATTCAAAGATGGAAGATGTAAGATACGTGGAAGTTCTGGCAGTATGATTGCTACTGGTAAACAAACAAAAGGTAATATTTTTCACTTAAATACTGCTAGTGGGAGTTGTTTAAGTGCTCAAGTAGATGAAAGCTGGTTGTGGAATAGGAGGTTGTGCCATGCAAATTTTGATAACATTGTCAAGGTAAGTTCCACTCAAGCAGTAAGAGATCTACCTAAGCTAGTGAAGCCTGCTAACACAATTTGTAAGGAATGTCAGATGGGTAAATAGACTAGAGTCTCTTTCCAGAGCAAACAGTTTCATTCAAATGATTTGTTGGAGCTGCTACATGCTGACCTCTGTGATCCCTCCAGAGTCAGAAGTATTCATGGAGAAAGGTACTTTATGTTGATTATTGATGATTATTCTAGAATGATATGGGTTTCTTTTTTAAGAGAAAAATGTGAAGCACTGGAAAAGTTCAAAAGTTTCAAGGCTATGGCAGAGAATGATAAAGGTTTTAAAATCAATTATTTGAGATCTAATTGACATGGTGAGTTCACCTCTAGGGAGTTCAACTCTTTTTTTGAAGAACATGAAATTAGAAGACAATTATCTACTCCTCGAACCCCTCAATAGAATGGAGTTGCAGAAAGAAAGAACAAAACAATCTTGGATGCTACTAGAACAATGATGATAGAAGGAAATGTGCCCTAGAGCTATTGGAGTAGAGTTGTAAGCACTACTGTGTACACTTTAAACTGAGTAAATGTTAATGGCAATTCTGGTAATACCCCTTTTGAGCTATGGTTTGGTTACAAACCTACTGTTAAATATTTCAAGATCTTTGGAAGAAAATGTTATATCAAGAGAGATGATGATATAGGAAAGTTTAATGCAAGAAGTGATGAAGGAATCTTTTTAGGTTATTCTACTAAGAGCAAGACCTACCGATGCTATAACAAAAGACTGAGAAAGATGGTTGAAAGTGAAAATGTCAGAGTTGATGAGGATTCTATCAAATCATCTAGATATTGTGGATATGATTCTGATGAAGACAATACAAACAAAGGGAAGAATGTTTAGACACATAATCAACTTCAAATTTTTCCATATGTTCCATATGTTCTGGTAAAGAAACCTCAATTCATTCTGGTAAGTCAAGGCAGTTAGGAAGTAGAGACAAGTGCAAGTACAAAAGGAAGATCAGAAGAATCAGAAGTTCAAGAAAATTCCAAAACTCCAAGGTATGTAAAGCTAAACCATTCTGAAAGCCAAATTATAGGAGATAAGAATAATGGAGTACAAACTAGAAGGAAGATTGTAGAAGAATACTGCCTGATTTCCAAGATTGAACCTAAAAATGTCACTGAAGCTTGCCAAGATGAACACTAGATGAAAGCTATGAAGGAAGAGCTGATACAAATTGAAAAGAATGACATGTGGATACTGGCTCCTAGACCTAAAGACAAAAATGTGATTGGTACTAAATGGGTGTTTTGGAACAAGTTGAATGAACAAGGTGAAGTGGTCTAAAATAAAGAAAGACTAGTATGTAAAGGGTATTCTCAAATGGAAGGTATTGTTTTGAAGAAACTTTTGCCCCTGTTGTCAGAATCGAAGCTGTTAGATTATTTCTTGCTTATGCTGCATACAAGGACTACAAATTCTATTAGATGGATGTGAAGTCAACATTTCTGAATGGAGAACTAGAAGAAGTATACATTGAATAGTTGGATGGATTTCAACTAACTGACAAGGAAGATATGGTTTATCGCTTGAAGAAAGCTCTATATGGACTCAAGCAAGCCCCCAGAGCTTGGTATGCTAGATTGGACAAATATTTACTGAAGCTTGGATTCACTAAAGGTACTATTGATAGCAAATTATATTTCAAATTGGATCATGATAAGAGTTAATTATAGAAGTCTTTGTTGATGACATCATTTTTGGAGGAGATGACAATCTATGTATGAAGTTTGCTAATGAGATGAAGGATGAATTTGAGATGAGTATGAATAGAGAGATGATTTTTTTTTTTAGGATTACAAGTGACCCAGTTAGACAAGGGGATATTCATATCTTAGTCCAAATATGTGAGAGAGCTACTAAAGAAATTTGGGATGAAAAATTCAAAGCCTATTGGTACTCCCATAGTGACCAGATGTAAGCTAACAAAAAATGATGATTCTCCTAAGGCAAATCAAACTAGATACAGGTCAATGATCAGTGGATTACTTTATTTAACCTAGACTAGGTCATATATTATGAATGTTGTATGTATGGTTGCCATATTTTAGGCTGATCCAAAAGAATCACATGCGGCTACTGTTAAGAGGATCTTTAGATATCTAAAAGGAATAGTTGACTTTGGACATTGGTATCCAAAGGATGATGATCTCACTCTGAGTGCATATAATGATGTTGATTGGGCTGGTGATGTAGATGACAATAAAAGTACTAGTGGTGGTGCTTTATTCCTAGGGAAGAAGCTGGTGTCCTGGTTGAGAAAAAAGCATAATTCCATTTCTCTATCTACTATTGAAGCATAATATATTGCCACTACAAACAATTGTACTCAAGTAATATGGATGAAACAAATGTTGAAAGATATTAGGGTAACATATGAAGAGCCTATTTCCATATACTGTGATAATTCAACTACAATAAATATTTCAAAAGAATCCAGTACTACACTCTAAGACTAAACATATATCAATCAAGTTTCATTTCTTGAGGGAGAAATTCAATGAGAAAGAAGTCATATTGGAGTATGTGCCTACTAAAGAACATATTGCAGACATCTTTACTAAGCCGTTGCCAAAGGATAATTTTGAGTATCTCAAAGGAATGCTAGGGGTAATCACCCCTCCTCATAAGAACTAAGAGATGCATTGACTTGCATCAATCCATGAGCTACATTGCTATATTCTAATCTGGATTGATGTTTATGTGGCTGCTACTTAGGGGGAGTAGTCAGATGTGCATATATGTGGTTCAAAGCGTGTATATGGAAAGGTCATGGTTACCTTTTCCATTGATGTCAAAGGGGGAGAAGTGCAATGTGAAAAATACTTTTAAGAACCGAAGAGAAATTGAGAAGAGTCAAAACCAAAGGGAAAGCAAGTATGTTGGGTTGATGGTATTTTTCACATCATGTGTTGCCATCAATGCCAAAGGGGGAGATTTTTGGATGTTGTGAATGTGTTGTTGATATGTGGTTGTCATTGATGTCAACACTATTAGCATTTGGTGTATTAGAGGTTGTATATGTCGAGGATATTGAGAAAATTATAAAAGAAAGTGTTCCAGGTTCCTAGTGGAACTGTGCAGGTCATGAAGGCGTCTTGTTCTTTACGTTGAAGTTCAGTTGCTATGGACTAACAGGTTTTCTGTTGAGTGTATCTAGATCATTGACCCAAAGTTTCAGAGGTCTGCATATAGATTTGATCATGTTGTGGTCTGACAGTGTTTATGTGGTCTCTTTTAGTGTTCCTGAGTGAAGTTTGTGTGATTCTAGAGATCTTAGTTGTTGTAGATGTTTCTCTGTTGTTTCTTGGTGCTCTTGGATGTTTCTAGATCGTGCTCTATCCTTGTGGTATGCCCACATTGATCAGTGTGCTCGTGGTTGAAATTTTTTCCTGGATACGTTCAATTTTTCTTGTTCTTTGCCGACATATTGGTGGTAGCATGTTGTGGATCTTCAAGGTGAAATTAATTGAAGTATTTTTTTGTTGGAATTGTTAATTTGGGTCCCCACTATGTTGTGGCCGAACTTGGTGGATTCACTTTTAAAAATTTACTTGTAAATTTGGGCCGACATTGAAAATATGTTTTATTTTCCTCGTCAACTAAGTTATTGATGAAATCTCATGTAGCAGATATATAAGAATGATTGTTTCATCGCTGTAGTGTGGTGAAAAGGTGCAGAGTGTGGTCTTATGTGCATATGTGCGAATATCATTCAATTACAGAGCAGAGTGTGAATAAGATCAAGTGAAGTGTGAAGTAGTTTGTGAATGAGATTTTTGTGCTTAATTGGAACTATAATAAGAGTTGTGGAGAATCTATTTTCTGAGTTCATACCCTCTGGATTTTAATCCTATTATGTATTTTTGGGTAGTGAGCCCATTTTGTAATTGACCAATGAGCTCTAGGCAGTGTGCCTGAATGCATGTGCATTCCCCTTTATTGATTTCATTATACTTTTAATAGGGTATAATCTTGTGGACTAACATCCACAGTGGTTTTTCCCCTAACAGGGTTTCCACGTAAAAAATCTTGGTGTTCTCTGTCTCTTTGATGTGTTAATTTCTTATGGTTAATTTCTTATTCATCATATCTGAGATTAAGTTAAGTAAAGTTTGAAAATTTTATTATTCTGTGACAATTGATTCACCCCCCCTCTCAGTTGTCCATCCTTTTTTTTCCAACAGGTAGAGGGTATTGGGTTGAGGGTTGAGGTTAGAGGGTTTAATGGTTTAGGTTTTAAGGGTTGAGGGTTGAGGGTTAAGGGTTGATGGTAGAGGGTTTAAGGGTTTAGGTTTTAAGGGTTGAGGGTGTAGGGTTGAGGGTAGAGAGTTTATGGGTTTAAGGGTAGAGGGTATAGGGTTGAGGGTAGAAGGTTGAGAATCAAAATCAAGGTCAGGATCCAGAAATCAAATCAGGAGATCAAATCAAATCAAGGATCAAGATCGGAAATCAAAACATCAATCTTTTATCAAAATCCGTCCTCAAAATCGAGATAAAAATCTTTTTCAAAATCAGAAATCAGGCGACAAAATCTTTTTCAAGAGATCAGATCAGATCAGTTGCGAATCCATGCGTCAGTCAGACGATCGTCGATCTGCGTCAGACATCGGGCGTTCAAGATCTGACGGATCAGGACATCGTAAGAATTGAGATCGGGGTGAGTCTGAAGAGAAGGGAGTGAAAGAGGTTAGAGAAGGTCAGGATTTCAGGAGTTTTAAAGGCATAGTGGTAGGATGAGGTTTAGGGATAAGTGAAGAGAGGACCAGATAAGGATGGATGGCTGGGATGGAGAAATCAACGTTTAAAAGTTGGTCTTAGTTGTTGCATGTTACGAAGTTATTTGTCGTAAACTCAATATACTCATGATCTCTAGGACCATAGTCTGTATATTCTCCTAGTTATGCACGTGTTCTGACAAAAAGAATATTTTTGATGCTTTTGTGAAGTGTGCATGCAATTTTTTCACATTATACCACCTTTTTATGATCTTTCCACCACCTTTGCATGAAATAACAGAGTTTTCACATCAAATTTGATATATATCAATTCAAGTCTCAATTCCATTCAAGAGTGATATACAATTGAACATTGAAAATGAAACAGGCTTTTGAAAAACTAAAATTATTGAGGAGTTTGATGCAAGAAGAATCAAAGGCTACATAATTGGGTAGAACTCCTCCATTTGAATCTCTGTTTTTTAGATATGTGAAGTCTTTACACATTTTCTTTATATTTTCCTTCATTCTATTTTGGATTTCTTTGAATTTGTTATTTTGCATATTCCATGTTCATCACTGTTTGTTTGTCATTATAACCTTAGCTTGTCAATGCACATTTTAAACTACACAATTCTTTACACTTTCCAATTACATTTTTAAACCACATCTCTTTGAGGCATTTTGTTAAACAATTGACCTAGCTTGTGTATGCTTCCACATTTTTTATAAACATATATGAGAGTAGTTATAAGTATTGAAAATAATACATCATTTCTCAATACTTTTCTATGGATGTGCATACCCCTTTCCAAAGCTTTCATTTTGGTATAGGCATGGGGGATGTTCAAAAATGTAGTGGAACTTGGTTTAACACCTAGAAATTTCATATGCTTGAAATTTTCTAAAGCCTTTTCATCAAATCCATTTTGTGCATATCCTGCAATCATTCTAGTCCATGAGGACATATCTCATTGAGGCATTTTTTCAAACAATTCTACCAAGTAGTTGATTGCCTTGTCTATGCTACCAAAATTTCCATACATGTCTACCAAATCATTTTATCAAACAACATAGACAAGGTAATCAGTTGTTTGAAAATATGCCTCAAAGAAATGTGGTCTCATGGTGATGTGTATTTTTTCAAATAGCCAATTGCTTGTCTATGCTACCAAAATTTCCATACATGTATCTACAATATTGGAATATACTCCTCCCACATTAATATATCTTTGAATATATTTTGGTTTTCATCTCTATTTCTAAACTTACCTCATCACTAAACTCATCACTAATGTTGTGATATATTTTTAATGTTTCCTTGATTAGTCTACCTATAAGGGATTGTAACCCTTCTCTCCACTATTTCAAGACTCTTTATTCAAGTCTAAGTTAGCAACATGGGGAAAGGTGCAGCCTATCTTGCAATCATGGCATTGCCACAAGACCACATTTCTATGGGGCATTTTTTCAAACAGCCCCTACCTTTTCAACCCTGCCGCATTGACAAGCTAGTGAGGTCACTAGCTTGTCAAAGGTACCACATTTTCCATACATGTCTACTAAAAAATTAATGTCAAACAATTCACATGCCTTGTACATGCTTCCATTTTGTGCCTATCTTGCAATCGTGGCATGCCACAAGACCACATTTCTTTAAGGCATTCCATCCAAAAATTCATGTGACCTTCGTCTATGCTAGAAATACTCTTCTACATGATGATTGTAAGTATTTTGTATGAAGGTTTGAATGGCATATATTTCATTTATTTGTATGGAATCATTTTTTAGGAACTAATATTTGTCTCTTTATCATGCTATAGGTAAAATTATTTGTCATGTTGAGAAAACAAACTATGAACCCCAATCCTAGACCCGCACAAACATAGCAAACAAACACAACATTAGATCCAAATGCAAGTTAGAACTAAGATTCCCCATGAAATTCATCTACCATGCTCAAAATAGGAAAGAAATGAAGAACAAAACAAGAAAAGAAATTAAATCCTATTTAAGCATGCAAACTCTCAATCCCATGGGGGAATTGGTGCCAATTTGATGTGGAAATTGGCCCTTTCCCAACTCCTTTGCAAGCTTGACGATCTTTGATGAAGATTGATGATGATTTGATGCTTCCTTGGAGAAAATCCTGCATAACCTAGCTAAGAAATGATAAAAATGGATGAAAAATGATGAACTTGATATGAAGATGATAACTTTGGCTCCAATTCTCCTCCTCTCCAAATGAGCATAATGATTTTACATTGAATTGTGGCTCCTTCAACAAATAGAGAATGCCTCTATTTATAGAAAGAAGGATGGAGGATTTGAAAGATATGGAGGATGTGGGATAAAAGATAAGCCAATGATAAAGTGCCACTTGTCATCATGATAATGGAAAAAGGTTAAGCACATTTTGGAGAATGTGCAAAGAGGGGGGAGATTCAAATTCAAAAGATGGCTTGAAGGATGAGGTGAAAGGTGAAGTTAATGCCACATGGCTCAAGAAAAGGACATGTAAGAGATTTTAAATGCTTCGTTGGATGTACAAACCCTTTTGGAGGGATTTTTCAAATTTGGGGAATATTCCAACCATTGATGCCTTTTTGAAAGAAAATAGATGATTTAATAAATTGAAAAATTGATTTTCATGAGCAAGTGGTAAAAGCTAGAGGATTTGATGGATTAAGATTAGCATTCATCAGGATTTGATTAATTTAAAGGAGATTAGCTGATTTGACCATTTTGACTTAGATTTTAGGATTGATTTAAATCAAAAAGAGATGAATATGATTTAGACTTAATTAAATAAAGATTTTTATTTATTTAATTAAAAGGGGACGATGTTAGCTTTAAATCAAATAAAGATAAATTTATTTAATTTAAATGAGATGGCTTTAGAGATTAAATAAAATGAATTATTTAATTCAAAGAGCGACAATGAATTAATAAAATAAAATTGATTTATTTAATTAAGAGATGGAATGTGAAAAATTTAATCAAATAAATATTATTTAATTAAATGATTAGCAAAGGAGATGATTCAGGATGAACTGGTGTTAGTAAATCAGGATCAAGCATATAGGATCAATTTGGTACATTTTTCGTGTCTACATTTTGCCCCTCTTTGAAACAAAGTACTTGTTACGTTGGTTCAAAGAATAACCTTGCCATGATCAAAAGTCAAATTTTTTTTTGAATTTTTTAGATGCCCCACTGCAACCCCAGCGGAAGAATTATGTTGGTATATTGCCCCCCTCAAGAGATCGGGTGAAAAGTTTGATTTGAGGGCCGATCTCACGATAATGAGGTTCAAGATCAGAAAGCTCAAATGTTTGATATAGATAGATTTGATGATGTAGACAGTCATCGACCATGTGTAGCCTCATGTATACTTTGATATATTACACACACTTGATACTGATTCAGAAATGTTAGTAAGAAGAAATGAGATGATGACAAGAGGATCCAACAAGCCAACTTTATTATAGATGATGATGATGATTTTGTTTACTAGGAATTGGGACCTTAAAAGGGCCATTTACCTTATGTTTGATAACACAAATAGATACAATGCATCAAGGTATAATGAACCATGATGGTATTGCACCTAGTGTGATGTACTTTGACTCGACAATCAGATAGGAGTATTCTTGTTCACACTTGACATACAAAAACCTTGCTAGGATGCACTTCAAAATTTTCAAACATCTTGGACCAAAACATGGAAAGGTATAACCTATCAATGTAATAGTCAACAAGCTGCCCAAAACACCTTCCATACATACCTAACAAAGCAATTATTCACCAAGTTATATTACAAGAACATCCAACAAGCACAACAGACAAAAGATAATGATCGTTGCCCCATTCCTTTCTCTCTAAATTGTTTTGATTATACATCATTGAGAGGTCATTGGAATGTGCGCAATGAGATAAATCAAAGAAAAGATCAAGCAAGCAAACAAGCCAATGTTCTTCATACTGCTAACCAAGGGGATGTGTTTTGTTTAGGATAAGTATCCAAAGTGATTTGCCAAAGATAATTCCCATTGTAGGAAGGATGCATCCTAGGACATGTTAGTGGATGGTGGCAAGTTTGATAGGTTGTTTGAAAGGCTATTGATATAAGGTCAATTGACATATTTGTGAATGATCAAGAGTATGATTTTGCATTTAAAAGTTTGTTGTTTCAATTTTGATTTTGCATTTGAAGTTTGCATTTGCTGATTGTTGTGCTTGTTTCTATTTGTTTTTCCAAAGGGTGAAGGTGATGATCAATTTATTATGGATGGAAGTTTATTATGGGTGAAGTGAAACGAGATGGATGGATTTTTTCAAATATTTGGATGCTTTTGGAGTTTTAAAATGTTTTGAGGTTGTTTTTGGTATTTTTGAGATTTTTTGAATGTTTTGATTTTCAAAATTTCAAATGTTTTGGTATTTTCAAAATTTTATGAATGTTTTTGGATATTGTGTCTTGAGGGCTGATCAAAGATTAGCCTTTCCTACGTTTAAGCTCAGAGACGACATAGTTCAAGTAGAATGTTTTTGATGTTTTTTTGACTTTTATGAGTGTTTTTGGATTTTGATATGTTTTGAATGTTTTTGGATTTTTCACATGATTTTGACGATTTGGATAAGGATGTGTCTGATGCTATTAGTGCTTTGTTTTGGGATTTTTTTGAAAACCAAGCTAAGGTTGATTGATCAGATTGATGGATTGATGATGATAACATTGTTGAGGATACACAACAATGCAAGGATAGTGTTTAAGCAACACAAAGATTGGGATGGATATCCCAAGATGATGAGGGATTGATTGGATTTGATTGATCAAGATTTATGAAGCTCAATTTTGGAATTTGTTTGAATGATTTGATATGACATTGATGTGAAAATTAGATGCAACTGATATTGATTGTTTGGATTGATGTTTGATGAAAGATAAAGCTTGATAAGGAACATCTTCTCGTCAAAATGTTCCATGGGCTAGTGATTTGGATTTTGGCTCACAAATGCTTGACCAATTTGATTTCACATTTTCCAATGTTTGGATCACCACATAAGTTGGAGGATATAGATCAAGATTTATTCCCGAATCAACATGCAAATATCTTCCCCCAGAGTCTAGCAATGTTTGAAATTCCATGGGTGGATGCTTGGATAGGTGTATGGATGGATGGATTGGGATTATCTTGCGATAAGATAAGGTGTTCAAATAAAGGATACTTATTTGGATAATGCTTCATGGCTCAGATAAAATTGGGTAGGATAGGATCAATGAAAATGACCCATGTCAAGATGTTTACCATAAGCAAGTGTAAAGTGTGCACCAAACTTTCATCAAGATCAAGATAATTTAGAAGATCGATGGAGATGGATGAAAATGGATTGGATAAATGGATTTATTATGGATAAGATGGATGGAATGTTGGATTTATTATGGATGAGATGAGATGCTTTCACCTGAATGGGTGCACACAGATGCTCGATTCTACACATGACGCCTATTTTCTAGGTTTTCATCATGGTACTTGTCCAAAGCGCCACCGAAGTGGTTTTCACTAGAGGATGATTTTTTCTTTACTATTTTCAATCCTTTTTTTCTGATTTTTTTGGATTTTCATTTTTTTTTTTGAAAGATTTTAAGCTCATGCTGAACCACCTGGTGGTGTCAATGTAGATGCTTTTTTCATAATGTGACATCGATATCCTGCTTGAAGAAGCTGCTTTGCCAAGATACATGAACTTGCATACAATTTTTGAGATTCTTGATCTACTTTATTGATACCGGAGTTAACTCTGTCTTTGTGCACACATCATAATAGAGTGCCTTTTGAATCCTTGTGATGAAGGGTTGTTTCCAATACACGGTCAATGTGAGAATTGGATATCATGCATTGAGGTGTGGATGGAGTGTGTTTAGGAATAGAAGATGGATTGGTTGATAGCTTGGAACCTTTGACTCTCCAAATTTGAGAAGATGAGCAATAATGGGTGGATATGAAAGTGTGCATGGAATTAGGACCAACTGCTTGATATAATTTGTACGTTGCTTGAGAAGCCTTCTTTTTCCTTTATGGACATCTTTGATGGATACTTTTCCCTTTTTTATTTTGCCCCATAGTTTCTTTGACTGAGGGATTTTGATAGGGGTAATCTTTCTTTGTATTCTTTGGTATCCATGTGTATTTGATTTGTCCAATATGCTCCTTAGCTTCTTCTACTTTGATGACACTCTTTGTGCTTTGATTCAAATATTTCTTTTGACATTGGTCCCAATTCATGGATGGGATGATGGGTGGATGAAGATTCATGACGTGGCTGGTTGTAGTATTGACATTGGTTTCACCATAAGGACTCTTCATGCTCCCTATGTTGACATTTTCTTGAGACATGGTTGCCCCTAGTATGGTGGTAGTAGCACCTTTGTTCCTTGATTCTTCCTATTTTGAGATGTCTTGTTCAGTAAGCATTCTCTGATAAATGACCACTGTTGATGAAATTATTTCAATTTGCTTCTCTATTGACTCTAAATATCCTATTCTATCTAACCTATTTCCTTGAGTGGATAATGATGTATATCTTCATACATGATGTCCTCAGTTTGAATTTGGGATATATCTGATCCTAATGTTGACAAGTCTATTTGACTGTAGGAATCAATAACCTACTCTTTTTGTGTAATAATATCAGGAGTAAAGGAGTTATGTTCTGAATGAAGATCATCTACGTGTCCATCCATAAAAATCATCTCATGAGTAGATGGAGGAGTATGTGCTATGTGGATATGATCATCTTGTATAGATATGAGAGTATCCATTAGATCATTGTAGTAGCTTGGAGATATAAATTCTTGATCTTGAATGATTTGGGAATTTCTTTTGACATGCTTTGGATCAAGTTCCTGACATGTGTCAATTTCGAAGGATGGATTGCTTATAAAGGGTTTTTGGATAGCTTCATTAGGCATGGGAAGTGGCTCAGTATCCTCTTGATCTTTGAGTGGACTTGGATCAAATGCTGAGTTGAGGATTCCTTTAGTATCTGTAACCATGAGGTCAAAGGATGTAGATATGTATTGGAAAGGACCATTGCTAGACTTTGGTGAAAGATGTTGACCATGCTTTGGAGTGAATTCTTGAGATATGTCTTCTAACTCATTGGATGATGTAGAGGCATATTTACCATGATCATAGGTCAATGGATCATGCATTATGTCAATAGGATCAAATAATTCTAACACACCTTGAAATAGATGACTAAAAAGTGGCTCTTGATGTATGGCGAGTTGATCATCGGATGGGGTAGAAACATCCTCAATGTGCTCATCAATGGATAGATATTGATCATCGTTTTCAACAATTGTGGTGGAGAGATTGTTAATGCTATCACTAGTGGTTGAATCCTAATCATTGTCCCCAATAGTTATTATTTTTTGATCAATAAGGTCTTGGATGATATTTTTAAGTTGAATGCAATTTGATGTTTTGTGTCCCTTTGTTTTGTGAAAATCACAAAGGTGCTTCTCGTTATACCCTAGTGGTTTAACTAGGGGTTTTTGACAGTTCTTATAGATGGGGATTTTGATGAGATTTTCTTGTACCAATTGTTGTATGATTGATTCGATTGGTCTCCCAAGTGGTGTATATTTTCATCTATTACCTTGTGATATTTGCACTTTAAATTGACCTTGTGATGATTAATTTTGGAGATGTGGTGATTGATCATGGCACAATGAAGCAATTTTATCTAGCAAATTCTGATCTTGGTTTTGATCTTGACACTCTTGACATAGCTGATTTGGCTTTTGTTCAAGCAAATTTGGAATGTACACTTGTGGTGTTTGTATGGGATCATGGACAAATTGATTTTGGACAATGTTCTGATTTGGGATGATGTTTAGATTTGGAATTATAGGTTGAAATTGAGCATTGTTGTGGTTGGGAACCATATTGCCTTGATTTAGGTAACTTTGATTTTGCATGGTGTTACCTTGACTTGGATCAATACATGGAGTCATTAACATCTTTTTTGGACTTTGAACAACATTTGTATGATTTGAAAACATATCTATCCCAAAGTTTTCCAAGTGTGGATTTGAAATATTCATGTTTGAAATTTTTTTACTTGGTATATTCACATTTGAAATGTATGCATTTGGTGGGATGATGTTGTTTTGTTGAAGACTCATGCATTGAGTGTTTGGTTGATAGATTTGTAGGTTTGGACTTTGATTTAAATCCACCATAGGGAAAGGTGTTCCAAAATTTAGATTGGGAATACTCACATTTGTTGTACCATTGAGGTTTGTAGGAGATAATGATCCCATGTATGGATTTTATAAATGTGAGTTTTGATAATCCATCAACATTGTAAGGCTTTGAAAGTTTGGTTGATTTAGACCACTCATGATGTATGGATCAAGTTTATATCCCATGTTTTTCTTTGTGTTTTGACCTTGTTGACCTCTAAATGATTTAGGACCAATGATGAGTTGAAGGATGAAAGAGGTGAATGATATGGGTGTTTGAACTTTTAAGACCCTTGGAGGAGATACTAGACTTTAAGACTTTTGGATTTTTTTATTTTGGATTTGATTTGGATTTTTGATTTGGATTTGATTTGGATTTGATAATGAACTCATAAAATCCAAGAGGTTAGAAGTTGTCTTGGAATAAAATTTTCCACAAGATGATAATTTAACTAGGTGTATGAGGAAGGATTCATCCACACACACTTAGCCAAACAAGGAGATTTTGACGTTGATTTGAAGGATTTTACCAAAAGTCCAATATGAATGATTTTTCCAATGGTTCAAAAGTTGTTTTTGAGATGGATGAAATTATTGGTTGTTTTGATCCTAAATGAACCTAAGAGAGACTTGTTTACAAGACCAAGGTTTTGAAGAACATGCTTTTCCCAAAAAATAGTTGAAACCAAAAGACAAATGTTTGCATGAAAAACCATATGACAAAAGATACACAAGCACATGTGTGGGGTTAAATTGATTTCATCTTGATTAATGAGTTGCTTTTACCACAAAAATTTTCTTGATTAGATTTTCAAACTAGATGTCTAATGTCCTAACTTCTTCTCATCCCACAAAAGTGGAAATCAAGGAAATCAAGGCAAAGGTTTCCTGTTGACTTTAGTGAGAAAATTGAGATGTAAATTCAAATTCTTAGAAACCTCTAAGGATAGAATCCCTAGGGAAAGCAATAACACTCAAATTTTGTCAAAGGTATTTGCTCCTCTAAAGGGTTTGAAATTTGATGTTCATGTTGAATGTTTGTTTTCCCAATGTTTAAGATCCAAGCAAAGTGTTTTGATTTCAAGAAAATGCACAACCTTATGGATATTTGAGACAATATTTGTTTAATCCCCACTTGGATAAATCTAGCTATGCCTACTTTTAGCGGATGATTAGATGCTTGACCACACAGGCTCCTCCTTATAGTGCACTCACTTCCCAGGTCAGCCAAGCATTAGTACCCATGAATCTCCCATGGCATACTTCTCATCTCTACTAAAAACCGTAAAATTGTGGGGCGGCTTCAAAATAACCGTTCTTGCACCAACAAATAAATAGGGATTTTGGCCTTTTTAAACAAGGGGTTTTAATGAGGGCATTCCATTCATGGGGGGTCATCCATGCGACGAGAGACCATTGCTACCCTTCTCGTTAGAACAATCCTTGTGATACTTTTCTTTCCTCAAGTACCCACACTTATATCTTGGGTGGAAGTCGCTTGGCTTTAGCATGTTCCCAGTTGGGTCATTCCCTCGGGTGATTACTTTTTCCCACAAGGCAGGCCCTCCAAGATAACATAAAAGCAAGCAAATACATTTGTAGTTTGATCAATCTTTGTTGAGAAGCAAAGAGAGAACACACACAATATATTCCACTCACACTCGCAAGGTTTGTTCAATTTTTGGATCCAAATTGAAGTGTGTAGGCAATCACTTACACAACTTAATATCACCAAAATCCTTTTGATTCTCAAGATCGTCGTGATGTGCGAGAGAAGCACATACGTCTTTTTGATGGTATTATTTTGGGTAAGTGATTACAAAACAAAGATACACATGTTCATTTTAGATACCCAAAGCAATGATTTGATTATTTTTAAAGCACCAAAAGGAAAAGTGAAAGTCGCTTGTTCAATTGTTAACCTTAAACAAAATCTAGTAAGTTGCCTAAGGTTCTTTTTAATCCTTTTGTGTTGTTATTTTTAGAGCCCAAATAAGAATTAGTGTGTCCTAAAGCTTGAAAGATAGCAAATCCTTAGAATGGAATTATAATCTCTTCCAAAGTGTTTAAAAACACTTGTTACAATCATGTGATAATGCTTTTTCTTTTACTTCCATGCTCCATGATCCTTTAAATCCTACAATCCAAGCTCCAAATGTTAGATGAAATCAAGAAATAAGGAGATATGAGGGTTAGATAAATGATTAAGCGTACAAACCTTAAAATTTAGACCAAGTTTCATGGTGATTTGACACTAGGTGAAAATTTAAATTTTTTAACTCTATTAAAGTTGATAAACACCTACACCATTGGATAGCTTATGAAATTCTACCCCATTTCAGAAAAAAAAGCTCCGAAAAAGACCAAGAAATGACCAAGATATGACCATTTTAAGTTTGAGTGAAATGGAAAGAAATCAAAGGTGGCACCCTTTGAACTCAAGGAAGTAGCGCTATTTGGGTCCAAACAATGACGCATATGCAAACAACAATATTTTTTGAGGATTTGAGTGGTGCTCTAGTGAAACCAACGATGCTGTTTGGAAAAACAGAGACTGCAAATGCATCACAATTTCTTCTAGTGATGCTATCTGACCTGGAAACACAAAAAAAGAAGAAATTTGACCAAAAAACATGTTACATTCTTCAAGTTTTCCCTCCTTCTAGTGTCAAAATGTGAACTCCAATCCTAGACCTGCACAAACATAGCAAACAAACACAATGTTAGATCCAAATGAAAGTTAGAATGAATTCCCCATGAAATTCATCTACCATGCTCAAAATAGGAAAGAAATGAAGAACAAAAAAAAAAAAAACAATTAAATCCTATTTAAGCATTCAAAATATCAATCCCATGGGGGAATTGGTGCCAATTTGATGTGGAAATTGGCCCTTTCCCAACTCCTTTGCAAGCTTGATGATCTTTGATGAAGATTGATGATGATTTGATGCTTCCTTGGAGAAAATCTTGCATAACCTAGCTAAGAAATGATAAAAATGGATGAAGAATGGATGAACTTGATATGAAGATGATAACTTTGGCTCCAATTCTTCTCCTCTCCAAATGAGCATAATGATTTTACATTGATTTGTGGCTCCCTCGACTATTTATAGAAAGAAGGATGGAGGATTTAAAAGATATGGAGGATGTGGGATAAAAGATAAGCCAATGATAAAACACCACTTGTCATCATGCTAATGGAAAAAGGTGTAGCACATTTTGGAGAATGTGCAAAGAGGGGGGAGATTCAAATTCAAAAGATGGCTTGAAGGATGAGGTGAAAGGTGAAGTTAATGCCACATGGCTCAAGAAAAGGACATGTAAGAGATTTTATATGCTTTGCTGGATGTACAAACCCTTTTGAAGGAATTTTTCAAATTTGGGGAATATTCCAACCATTGATGCCTTTTTGAAAAAAAATAGATGATTTAATAAATTGATAAATTGATTTTCATGAGCAAGTGGCAAAAGCTAGAGGATTTGATGGATTAAGATTAACATTAATCAGGATTTGATTAATTTAAAGGAGATTAGTTGATTTAACCATTTTGACTTAGATTTTAGGATTGATTTAAATCAAAATGAGAGGTATATGATTTAGACTTAATTAAATAAAGATTTTGATTTATTTAATTAAAATGGGATGATGTTAGCTTTAAATAAAATAAAGATAAATTTATTTATTTTAAATGAGATGAATTTAGAGATTAAATAAAATGAATTATTTGATTAAAAGAGGGACGATGAATTAATCAGATAAAATTGATTTATTTAATTAAGAGATGGAATGTGATGAATTTAATCAAATGATTAGCAAAGGAGATGATTCAGGATGAACTAGTGTTAGTGAATCAAGATCAAGCATATAGGATCGATTTGGTACATTTTTTGTGTCTACACAAACAAGGATTAAACCAACACAGGAAGAATACAAAACTAATAAAGGAAAGAAAAAGAATGGATGGAACATCATCAAAAGAATAAATTGGATATGATTGATGAAGACATGCCAATTGAAGAGGAACCTCAACCATCAAAAAGAGAAAAGGCATTAGCGGCATAAAGGGAACGAATGTGAAAGCATCGTGCTAAGAAAGATTTGAATACGGTAGTTGGAGACACACCCTCTAGCACAAGTGAATATGGAGGGACACCATCTAATTGAAGTGAATATGGAGGGACACTATCTACCACAAGTGAATATGGAGGGACACCATCCACCACATCTCAAGTTGAGAGTACATCATCACTCGCATTTGAGGAAGGGGGTACACCATCATCCCCATCTCAACCTCAAGGTATATCATCCATTCCATACTTGATCAAAGGTACACGATCTAGCCCATCTCTGCTTAAATATTGATGAAATTCCTAATGTTAAGATGAATGTACCTATGAGAAAACCACCTAGAATTTTGCATAGAAAGCCAAAGTTTTTGATTAATATTGATGAGAATATTTTGCAGCCAATGGAAGGTAAGATTTCACAACACACTTGTAGAAGATATGCTGATAGGATTTTGAGATTGTTCTTTGAAAAGTTAAATGAGACCAAAAGATGTTAACTATTTGTTGAAATTAAGCAAGGTTTAAAATATAGAAACATCATGAAGATTCTTGGGTTGAGAACATTGAATGCTTCAAATGAAAATACTATTGTGAAGAATCTAATGGATGCTTATGAGAGTGTGGGTAATACCTCATGCTCAAAAGATAGTAATGTCACCTGACGTGTCATTACATCAACTTTGGTAAGTAATCAAACAAGGAGATCTTGTCTCATTAGAAATAAGAGTCAACAATCGAGAATTAATAGAAAAAATTTATCAAGAGCCATTCAAAGGTGCCAAAGAATTGACACTGATTCAACTAAATTATGGGAATTATTGGGGAGACTCTCACGAAAAGATAAATCAATTGCTGAAGCATTGAGATCACTAATTGAAGACTATTGGAAGAATAACACGTGGCCATCTTCGAATCAAAGGGATGTGGTAAGAAGGAGAATCAGTAGTTGAAACTGTGAGCCACATCCAAAGCATTTTTTAGATACGACTCAAACATAGTTTTTTCATAAATTTCAATAGTCCTCAAATTCAAAATTTTCAAAGATATTTTGAAATGCTTAAACCTTTTTTATGTGAAGATAAATAACACACGCACTACTTGTTATTGTAGATTACATATTGAATTTTATAACCATTATGATGTTTATTATTCTATATGTTTAGATTTGCATACTAACAATGTTTTGCAGGATTGTGGCATACATGCCCAACCAACATCTTCAAGAGAGTTCTTATTAGCAATTTTATGTGAAAGAGAGAATGGCCAAATATTCTACAGGAAACTATGCTTGAATGGTTCATGTCAACATTGTGGTGGCTTGCAACATATGCCAATATGTCAACATATGGAAAGCATACATGTGGTTGGAAAGCAACTAGTAGAGTTCAACAAGTATAAAACAATGGAATACAATACAATAGATGGTAATCAAGCAAAAACATGTGATTTGGTTATTCAAAAGATGCTAGTGTATCAATTTATGTCTAGATTTTGTGACAATATAGTGTATGAGTATGCAAGGCATACCATAGAGCTCGATGGTTGGACTTGCAATTC
Organism: Sequoia sempervirens; assembly: GCA_007258455.2. Lineage (NCBI taxonomy): Eukaryota > Viridiplantae > Streptophyta > Pinopsida > Cupressales > Cupressaceae > Sequoia > Sequoia sempervirens. The sequence continues at coordinate 30,130,777 of VDFB02000017.1, read as the reverse complement.
AAGTTATGCAAAGAAAACTTTCCAGTTGGTAGCATAGTTTTAGTGGTCAAATTTGTAGAGAACTACACTCTACAAGCATAACATGAGGTGCAATCACAATATTACAACTCCACACAAGTTTCTATGTTTGGGAACATAACATTCATTCATGAAAATAATAGTATAGAGGACCACATGATGGTATTGAGGGAGTACCACATTTACATTAGTGATGATCACACACATTCTCCAGATTTCGTGCAAGGTTGCTTCCAGTTGTTCTATAGTGATTTGGCACAGAGGGGCATATCATATAGTCAGCATATAATATGGTCAGATAACTATACAACATAGTTCAAGAAATCATGGATGTTATATTGCTTGAGCAGGATGCATGTCATTACAGGTGTTCAACATATGTGGAACTTTTGTGAGGCTAGATATGGAAAGGGGGATCATGATGGTGCAAGAGCATGTGTCAAAAGAGCATTATCATGAGAAGAGTTAAAGTATAAAGATAATGCAAAGTTGAAAAATGCAAAATCAATCATCGAGTGGTGTAATGCTTCGATGGGTCCAAGTAATGAAGGTAATTCTTTAGTTCGTAGATTTTTTTTGTTAATAGATGATACTAACATTGCACCATATGAGGATAGTTGTACATGTTACCAGATTTTCACCTACAGGCTCAATCAGGAAGAGCCATCTATGTTTCAAAATGAATTGTACATTTTATTAAACCTTCTATGTTACATTCAGTTATACAGATGAAACAAATTTACAAGATTACAAGAATACAAAAGTATTACATTACCCCACAAGTTCTTCACACATGTTTTCCAACTAAAAATTCATGGTTGTCCTCAAACATTTGTAATTGAGTTTGGGGTCTAGTTCCCTAGTAAGGATTTATTGTTGCCCTTAAAAATTTGTAATGATATTTACTAAAATTTTGAAACCAAAAACATAGTTCCAATGAAAAATTAATAGAAATGCATTTCGTAACAACAAATAGAATAGAAATGACTATATTTTTTGTTCTTTGTTCTAACATCTGATCTTCAACATCCCTTATTCTAGTCATGATCCCGAGCTTTAGAATTTTGATTTTTAAAACCATTTGATTCTTCCCTCCTCTATTCCTCATATAGATCTAATTTTGCAGATGAATCATCAAATATTTTCATATTCCTTTGACTGTAATATTCACTTAATGGAAAAAGTGTCACATGCATACAATACAAAGTTGCAAAGGGGTGCAACTTTTATTCTACAATTCATACGATCGAACCAATAGTTCCAACACATCCATATGGGTATGTTTACGCTATAAATGGACCTTTTTCTTACCCAAACACGTTGAATCAATTTGATCTATGTTCATGCGGCATAATCCCTAAAGAGTCCATATTGCAAAAGGGTAGCAATATTTGATGGTTTGTTACTCAGAGACCATGTCAGTTACGAGCATTCCATTTGAGGCATCGGGATCACATAGGGCCCCTCTACAATAACCTCTCTCAGTTTTTGTTATTTTAGAGTTGTTTTCTCGTGGTGTCTAGTTTTCACTTGATGGAAAAAGTGTCAAATGCAAGTAGTGTAAAGTTACAAAGTGGTGCAACTTTCATTTTGCAACTCGTACAACCAAATGAACTGTTCCAACACATCTAGATGGGTATGTTTATGCTAGGAATGATCCTCTTTCACACCAAAACATGTTGAATCACTCTGAACTACGTTAAACTAGTTTGATCCCTTAAGAGTCCAAAGTGTAAAATGGATGCAATCTTCAATGGGATATTACTCAAAAATGTGATGTTTACAAAATCTTCGTCTAAGGCCACAGGAATGTGTTGAGCCCCTCTAAAATAACCTCTCTCAATTTTTGTTAACTTGGAGTTGTTTTCTCATGGTGTCCAGTTTTTACTTGATAGAAAAGGTGTCAAACAAAAGGAGTGTAAAGTTGCAAAGTGGTGCAACTTTCACTTTGCAACTCATATGACTGAATGAACTGTTCCAACACATCCAAATATGTACGTTTACACTAGGAATGGTCCTCTTTCACACCCAATCATGTTGAATCACTCTGAGCTACATTGAACCGACTTGATCCCTTAAGAGTTCAAAGTAAAAAATAGTTCTAATCTTTGATGGGCTATCACTCAGAAACCATGATGCTTATAAACTCTTCATCTGAGGCCACAAGATCATGTTGGGACCCTCTATAATAACCTCTCTTTGTTTTTTCTATCTCATAGGAATTTTCCTATGGTGACGAATTTTTAGTTGAAGAAAAAATTGTCAAATGCAAGTAGTGTAAAGTTGCAAAGTGGTGCAACTTTCATTCTACAACTCCTGTGACCAAACAGACTGTTCCAACACGTCCAAGTGGCTATGTTTAAGCTATTAATGGTTCTCTTTCACATCCAAACACATCAAATCACTCCAAGTTATGTTCAACTGACTCAATCCCTTAAGAGTCCAAAGTGCAAAATGGATGCAATCTTTGACGGGCTATTACTCAAAAAATGTGACACTTAAAAACTCTGTGTCTAAGGCTACGAGATCATGTTGGGCCTCTCTACAATAACCAATTTCATATTTTTCTATCTCAGAGGCATTTTCTCGTGGTGACGAATTTTCATTTGAGGAAAAAGTTGTCAAATGCAACTAGTGTAAAGTTGCAAAGTGGTTCAACTTTTGTTTTGCAACTCGTGTGACCAAATATACTGTTTCAACGCATCCAGATGGGTACGTTTATGCTAGGAATGGTCCTATTTTGTACCAAAACATGTCGAATCACTCTGAGCTATGTTCAACCAACTTGATCCCTTAAGAGTCCAAAGTACAAAATGACTACAATCTTTGGTGGGCTATTAATCAAAAACCGTGATGCTTAAAAAATATCCATATGAGAATATGGGATCATGTTGGGCCCCTCTACAATAATCTCTTTCATTTTTCACTATCTTAGAGATGTTTTCTTGTGGTGAAGACTTTTCAAATGAGGAACAAATTGTCAAATGCAAGTAGTGTAAAGTTGCAAAGTGGTGCAACTTTCATTCTACAACTTGTATGACCAAATAAACTATTCCTATTGGATATTGTGTATATGTGGTTGTCATTGATGTCAACACTATTTCCATTAATGTCTTTAAGGATGTATATGTCGAGGATATTGAGAAAATTGTAATAAAATAAGTTGCAGGTTGTCAATGATGCAATGAAGTTCAGTATGGTGGCTAGCTCGATATATTGATGATAAGAGGTTGCAGATTAAAGGGTTTGTTGAAAATTATATCTAGTTTATCCACATGAAGTTTCAAAGGTTCACATGAAGATTTGATTTAGTTATGTGTATCTGTGTTGTGACAATTGTTCTATTTCTTTAGCTGATGTTCCTAAAAGAAGATGATGTGATTCTAGTAATTTGATTTGTTGCAAATAATTCTGTAGTGATTTATGATGCTTTTGGATGTTTCTAGATTGTGCTCTATCTATGTTGTTGGTATGCATTGATTGTTGTGCTTGCGATTGGCGATTTTCTTTTGTAAGTTCATGTTTTTCATGATCATGGCTGAAAGGGTGATTGTAGCATGTTGCAGATCTTTGAGGCATAATTTTTGAAGGTGTTCCATATTTGAGGATGTTGTTTTGGGTCCTTACTATATTTTGGCTGACATTGTTTGGTCTGCATTGATAAATTGTTTATTGTTTTGGGCCGACAGTTTGTACACATTTCATATTTTGTTGGCCCGACATGTAGTTGATGTTATCCTTGGTTGCAGATATATATGATCGATTGTTTATACCATTTGAAGGTATGGTGTGTGATGTATGCTACATGCTAAGTGGGAATAATGTTCTAATATTTCAAAGGAAAAAGTAAAGTGTGAAGAAGAATTTATGTGCTTAACCAAAATTGTAATCAGACATTAGAAGATGTTATTTTCTTAGTTCAAAATCTTCCAGATGTAATCCGAATGTGACTGTAAGATAGTGAATCTTCTTTTGGGTAGTAAGCCTTTTGTATTTGAGCATTAAACTCTAGGTAGTGTGCCTAAATGCATGTGCATTCCCCATTTATAATACTTTTAACAAAGTATAATCTTGTGGACTAACCTCCACCGTGGTTTTTCCCCTAATAGGGTTTCCATGTAAAAATATTGGTGTTATGTGTGTTTTTGATGTGGTGATGGTTTATGCTTTCATGTTTATTTATTAGATCTAAGAATAATTTTAATAAGTATAATTTTTGTGACAACTAATTCACCCCCCCTCTCAGTTGTATGCCCTTGTGTTGCCAACAATTGGTATCAGAGCAGGTTCCTTCGAAGAAGCTTGGCCACTTGAGGTGATTCGGGATGGTGGCATATAAGAAGGATAGTTTGAGATTTGATGGAACTAATTATTCTCTGTGGAAGACTTGAATGGAGTGTTATCTAAGATGCATTGGTGAGTCTTACTGGACAATTACAAAGAATAGGTATATAATCCCATAGAATGGTCCTTCTACCACAAGTGAGATTAAGGAAGCCGAGTACAATATCAGGGCTAAGGAAGCATTGTTGAGTGCTCTGACTGATTCCAAGATGAAAAATGTAATGGAACTAGAGAATGCTTATGAGATCTAAAAAAATTTGGAAACTTTGTATGAAGGTGATACCCATGTGAAGATTGCTAAGCTGCAAATCCTGAGAGGGAAATATGAAACATTGAGAATGGGTGAAGATGAGAACATCACTTCTTTTATGTAGAGAGTGAATGAACTTGTGTGTAGTATCAGATGTGCTGGTGGAACATTGGAAGAATCAAAGATTGTTGCTAAAGTGCTCAAATCCTTGCTTGTTGCATACAAACACAAAGTTGCTATTATTGAGGAGATCCAAACTATGACAAATGTAACCAGAGACATGTTGATTGGTAAGCTTGGTGCTTTTGAGTTAAGCAAGTTTGGTGAATCTCTTCCTAAGACAGAATCTGAATTCAAAGCTACTATCTCCAGAAAAGATAAGCAGAGATATGATCCAGGAGAAATTTCTTCTAGAAAAATGTCCAAGTATGAGTAGGAAATGAGAGAGATTGAAGAAGAAGAGAGAAAACTAAATGAGCTTGAAGCACTTATTGTCAATAGGGTAGCCAGAGGAGAAGATAAGTATAAAGGGAAATTGCCTCTTAAATGTTTTTCTTGCAATAAGATAGGTCATTTTACCTCGAGGTGTTTGGAAATAGTTCCTAAGCCAAGACCTAAAAAGCTTAGATTCCAAAGGAAGTGTTATTATGCTGCTGATGAAGATGTGAAAAATGATGAATCTGATAGAGGGAATTTAAGTGAGGATGAATGGGTATTTATTGCTATCAAAGAAAATGATCCAGTACTTGTTGAATTTGCTAGTTGCATAAATGTGGAGAAAGCTCTAGCTACGAGAGTTGAAGAAAAAGATGAATGGGTGATTGGCAGTGGATGCTCTCATCACATGATAGGTGATAAAAGTAATTTTGTGAGCTTTGAAAAGTATGATGGTGGTGTTGTAAGATTTGGTGACGACAAATCTAGTATAATCCACGGTAGAGGATCCATTTCTCTTGATGGTAAGCATAATACTAATGATGTTCTATATGTTGAATGTTTGAAGCATAATCTCTTAAGTGTTGGATAGATGGTTGACAAGGGATACAATCTTCAATTCAAGAATGGAAAGTGTAGAATATTGGGGAGTTCTAGAAATGTGATTGCATCTAGTACAAAAATAATAGGTAATATCTTTCACCTAAATGCTACTAGTAAAAGTTGTTTGATTGCTCAAGTTGATGAAAGTTCATTGTGGCATATGAGATTGTATCATGTAAAATTTGACAATATTATCAAGATAAATTCTACTCAAGCAGTGAAAGATCTTCCTAAGTTGATAAAACCTACTAATGCTATATGCAAGGAATGTTAGTTAGGGAAGCAAACTAGAGTTTCATTCTGAAGCAAACAACATTATTTGAATGAAGTGTTGGAGCTTGTGTATACTAACTTGTGTGGTCCTTCTAGAGTCAGAAGTTTACAAGGAGACAGGTATTTCATGTTACTTATTGATGATTATTCTATATTGATGTGGGTTACTTTCCTAAGGGAAAAATCTGAAGCTCTAGAGAAATTCAAGATATTTAAGGCTATGGTTGAGACAAAGACAGGTCTAAAGATTAAATGTCCGAGATCAGATAGAGGTGGTGAATTCACTTCTGGTGAGTTTAATTCTTTTTGTGAAGAGCATGGGATAAAGAGACAATTATCTGCCCCATGGACCCCTCAACAAAATGGAGTTGTGGAAAGGAAGAACAGGACAATTCAAGAAGCTGCTAGGACCATGATGCTGGAAATAAATTTTTTGCATATCTATTGGAGAGAAGCTATGAGTATTGCCATTTACACTCTCAACTAGGTACATGTCAAAGGTGATACCGGTAAGACTCCTTATGAGCTATGGTTTGGTCATAAGCCTACTATTAGATACTTCAAAATATTTTGGAGTAAATGCTATATCAAAAGAGATAAAGATATAGGAAAGTTTGATGCTAGAAGTGATGAATGAATCTTTCTTGGTTACTCTACTAAAATTAAAGCCTATCGATGCCACAATAAGATATTGATGAAAGTAATTGAAAGTGCCAATGTCAAGGTTGATGAAGACATAGTTAGACCATCAAAAATATGTGGATATGATTCAGATGATCAAAATGATAGTTAAGATATAGGAAAGATAGTTCAAACTCTAAATCAAGATTAGATCATTTTGGTGAATCTGGAAAATCAAGAGGAAGAAACTAGTGAAAGTGCAGAAGTGGGATCACAAGAGCCTGAAGTTCAAAAATACCCTAAGAATCCAAGGTATGTAAGACTAAACCATTCAGAAGATTAGATCATAAGTGATAAGAACAAAGGTGTTCAAACTAGGAGAAGAATTGCAGAAGAATATTGTTTGATCTCAAAGATTGAGCCTAATAGTGTCAATGAAGCATGAAAAGATGAACATTGGATGGAAGCAATGAAAGAAGAACTATTGCAAATTGAGAAGAATGATACATGGATTCTTGTTCCTAGACCTAAGGACAAAAATGTAATTGGAACTAAATGGGTCTTTCGAAACAAACTGAATGAGCAAGGTGAAGTTGTTAGAAACAAAGCAATACTTGTGTGCAAAGGATATTCTCAGATGGAACGAATTGACTTTGAAGAAACTTTTGATCCTGTTGCTAGGATTGAAGTTGTGCGACTATTTCTTGCTTATGTTGCTTACAAAAACTTCAAGGTTTATAAGATGGATGTCAAGTCAGCATTTCTAAATGGTGAATTGGAAGAGGAAGTGTATATTGAGCAACCTGATGGATTTCAATTGACTGATCAAGGAGATATGGTTTGCTGGTTGAATAAAGCATTGTATGGACTTAAGCAAGCCCCAAGAGCATGGTATGCCAAATTGGACAAGTATTTGTTGAAGCTTGGATTTAATAAAGGTATTGCTGATAGTAATTTGTATTTCAAGATTGATCATGATAAAGATTTGATTGTTGAAGTCTTTGTTGATGATATCATTTTTGGAGGAGATGATAGTTTGAGCATGAAGTTTACTGATGAGATGTAGAGTGAGTTTGAGATGTCTATGATTGGAGAAATGAAATTCTTTTTGGAATTGAAAATTACTCATCTAGATAGATGGATCTTTATATCTCAGTCCAAGTATGTGAAAGAATTGCTAAAGAAGTTTGGTATGGAAGATTCAAAGCTAGATGGTACACCTATGATGACTAGATGTAAGTTGACACAAGATGATGATTCTCCTAAAATAAATCAGACTAGATATAGATCCATGATTGGTGAATTGATCTATTTGACTCAAACTAGACCTGATATCATGAATGTCATATGCATTGTTGCAAGATTTCAAGTTGATCCTAAGGAATATCATGTGGCAACTGTGAAGAGGATTTTCAAGTACTTGAAGGGGATAGTTGATTTTGGCCTATGGTATCCTAAAGAATATGACCTTACTTTGAGTGCCTTTACTGATGTTCATTGGGTAGGAGATGTGAATGACAAAAATAGCACTAGTGGCGGTGCATTTTTCTTAGGAAATAAGCTGATTTCATGGTTAAGTAAGAAGTAGAATGCCATTTCTTTATCTACTACAAAGGCATAATACATTGCTGCTACTAACAATTATACTCAGAGTTGTGTATGATGAACCTATTGCTATATTATGTGATAATTCAAGTGCAATTAAAATTTCTAAGAATCCGATGCTGCATTCAAAAACCAAGCATATATCTATCAAGTTTCACTTTTTGAGAGAGAAGGTGAGTGAGAAGGAAGTCGGATTGGAGTATGTGCCCACTAAGGAATAGATTGTAGATATCTTTACCAAGCCCTTTCCTAAGGATACTTTTGAGTATCTCAGAGGGAAGCTAAGGGTGATTATCCCTCCTAATTAGAATTAAGATGCATTGACTTGATTCAGTTTGTGCATTTCATAGTCATATCTTGTGATCTAGATTGATGTTGTGGCGGCTGCTACTTAGGGGGAGTATTCAAATGTTCAGAAATGTGGTTCAAAGCTTGTCTGGAGAAAGATAATGTGTATCTTTTTCATTGATGTCAAAGGGGGAGAAGAGTCATGTGAAAAATTGTGAAAGAGTTAAGGAGAAAAGGAGTCAAAATCTAAGGGGGAGAAAGTGCAAAGAGTAAGTATCGTTGATGGTGTTTTTCACATCATGTGTTGCCATCAATGCCTAAGGGGGAGATTGTTGGATATTGTTGATACGTGGTTGTCATTGATGTCAACACTATTTCCATTAATGTCTTTAAGGCTGTATATGTCAAGGATATTGAGAAAATTGTAATAAAATAAGTTGTCGGTTGTCGGTGATGCAATGAAATTCAATATGGTGGCTAGCTTGGTATATTGATGATAAGAGGTTGTAGATTAAAGGGTTTATTGAAAAGTATATCTAGTTTATCCACAGGAAGTTTTAGAGGTTGACATGAAGATTTGATTGAGTTATGAGTATCTATGTTCTGATAGTTGTTTTGTTGCTTTAGCTGGTGTTCTTGAAAGAAGATGATGTGATTCTAGTAATTTGATTTGTTGCAGATGCTTCTGTAGTGATTCATGATGCTTGTGGATGTTTCTAGAACATGCTTTATCTATTTTGTTGGTCTGCATTGATCATTGTGCTCATGATTGGTGATTTTCTTTTGTGAGTTCATGTTTTTCATGATCATGGTTGACAGGGTGAAGGATGTTGTTTTGGGTCCTTACTATGTTTTGGCCAACATTGTTTGGTCCGCATTGATAAATTGTTTATTGTTTTGGGCCGACAGTTTGTACACATTTCATATTTTGTTGGCCTGACATGTAGTTGATGTTATCCTTGGTTGTGGATATATATGATTGATTACTTATACCATTTGAAGGTATGTTGTGCAATGTATGTTGTGTGCTAAGTGCGAATAATGTTCTAATCTTTTGAAGGCATAAGTAAAGTGTGAATAAGAGTTTATGTGCTTAAACGGAACTGTAATCAGGCATTAGAAGATACTATTTTCTTAGATCAAAATCTTCTGAATGTAATCCAAATGTGACTGTAAGACAATGAGTCTTCTTTTTGGGTAGTAAACCTTTTGTATTTGAGTAGTGAGCTATAGGCAGTGTGCTTGAATGCATGTGCATTCCCCATTTATAATAATTTTAAAAGAGTATAATCTTGTGGATTAACCTCCATCATGGTTTTTCCCCTAACAAGGTTTCCACATAAAAATCTTGGTGTTATGTGTGTTTTTGATGTGGTGATGGTTTATGCTTTCATGTTTATTTATCAAATTTGAGAATAAGTTTAATAAGTATATTTTTTGTGACAACTGATTCAGCCCCCTCTTAGTTGTCTTCCCTTGTGTTGCCAACAATTCCAACGTGTCTAGATGGGTACATTTACACTAGGAATGGTCCTATTTTGTACCCAAACATGACCAATCACTTTGAGCTACATTCAACCGGCTTAATCCCTTATGATGACATGCAAAACAAAGGAAAAGAGAAAGATTCACATGATAGTTGACAAGTCTGAGTTTTCCACACTAAAAGCATATGATTACATGAAAGAGGTAAAACATCTAGGTGTCAAAATAGTTGAGGAAACCCTAAACCTTTTCATTCTCAAATAGGTTATGATCCAATTACTATGTGGATCTCATACTTACATTGAATTGATTATTATTAATATTATTATTTATGTAACTTTCTTATTCCTATTATGGCTTTAATCACAAATGAGAAGGCTACATGACTCTTAAAATATTGTACAATCATCCTCAAGTCTAGTAAGGGCAAGGCATTTTTTAATTATCCTCTTTTACCTTACAACAATATGGTTGTTGTAAAGAGGAAAATTTTCAAGATTCTAGAAAAAAATTGAAAGATTTATAGCTAAAACTAATCATAGGTCAATAGAAATATGAGCCCACATGGTGGCTTATGACCTATCTAAAAAGAATCATGAAAAAGAGGTATAAATATATTTTTATACTAGAGCCTCGACCATAAGTAGAAGCTAAAAATAGCCCAAAGAAGATGTATAAACATATGCTGATACATGAGATATTACAAACCCTATTCCTACTCCTTCACAATCATATCAAATGTCCTAGAAGAAATTGAGTTTTAGTGGGTGCCCACCACAAACTAGAGCTTATTTTAGAATACCACAAGTGGAGGTGAGGACCTAGAATAAGAGAAGGAAAAAATTGAGAGAAGTGATGATCCACCTATGAAAATGGGATATGAAAAGTAGAAAATGGAATAGCAAAGCATACAAGAGCCAGTAGAAGTTTGTATAGAGAAGGTACAATAGGTTACACTATAAATATCTATCTTCCCTCTCTTCCTATCTTTATCCCTTTTAAATTCTTCCTTGGATTCCATATTGAATTAGAACATAATTAAATGATACATCATTGGTGAATCTTTTTAGAAATATTGAAGTTGTTTAGCATCAACTAATAAAGTTGTTTAGCATCAATCAATACATATTCAAGATAAACCATGAAGGACAACAATAAGCAATGCTAGGGCTAACCAATTAATAAATATACACGTGAATAAGTCAAGCATACCTGTGAATAAGTGAAGCACAAGTAGTCAAATACACATAAGCCTTGAATTATACACATTAATACAAAGTATATGCATGGATATAAGGTATACACATGAAAACACGTAAGTCGTAAAGTATACATTGGAATACATGTAAGTCACAAAGTATACATGTAAGTTGTAAAGTATACACTTGAATACATATAACTCATATCTATTGAAAAATGGATTTATAATGCAAATATGGACACCATCAATAAAAAAGATTTGTATTAACTAAATAGCCATGTAGGAATACATCAATATATGTCGATATAAGTATAAAATATATACAAAATAGCCATATAGGCTTACAAGAATGCCATTTAGGCATACAATGTCAAATATATGCAATACAAAATATGTCCAAAAATGCCATATAGGCATACAACAAAGGGCCCTAGAATCAAAATTAATTTCCCTCCAGGCTCTTGAAACAAATTCTTTCCTTTTGTTGGTTGGTCGGATGGCAATAAGTATGTCATTCGTTTACTCTGAGGTCGAGGAGTGCTCCTACTGCTCCTCCTGAGGTTTAGTTCCCGATCAAGCCTTACCTATTACAATAACACGTAACACTACAACAAGTCCCTATGATTAGCTCCCTTTTTTGCTTCCACCCACTATTTTAATTCATTTTTCTCCAATTATTTGAAAAAGTCGGCGCTATTTATTAGGATGGCACTATTGTAGGAATTTATTGCACTGACCAGAATAAGCAAGTGCTAAATTTGACACCAATTAGTGCCAACATTAGCGCCATGTTTAACGTCGGGTTTAATGCCAAGTTTAACACCAAATTTAACGTCAAGTCTAGTGTCGAGTTTTGTCGAGTTGGCTCTGACTGTAGTGCCAACATGAGCACCTAATTTAACATCTAATTATGCACCTACTGCATAATGCATAACAAATGAGATAATACGATTTAATTAATGTTCTTTTTTATGATTTTTTTAATAAATTTTATTTAAAATTATTTCTAAGCTAATTTTTTGGCTGAATTCATGATTTTTTGGTCATATGTGCATATCTTAGGGATTAGAACATATTAAATAAATAATATCGGTAGCAATAGAACATATCGGTGGAAGGGAACACAACATCCCACTGATTGAGAGATACAATATATAGTAACGAAGTTCAACATGTGGTGAAAGTATATCGAGGGAACAAAAGGCTATCAGGCCAACATAAAGTTTGATTCCCCTGATGCAATGATAAAAGGTTGAAGGCATTGGAGGAAGTGACACCTATTGATGGAAGGCAAACAAGGGTCTCCCTGATGACCTGATAACACCATGAACCATCTATCAAGGGAATAGAAGGCTATCGGGCCAACATAAAGTCCAATTCCCCTAATGTAATGATAAAAAGCTGAAGGCATCAGAGGAAGTGACACCTATTGGTGGAAGGAAAACAAGGGTGTCCTCAATGACCCGATAAGACCATGAACCATCAAATACATGTTAGGATATCAAAGGAACTAGGGCACATTAGGGAGACATTATCTGGTGTCCCGCTGATACCCCGAAAGGAAGGAGTTCATCAATGAAGAAGGTGGTTATTGGTGAAAATGGAATCATGGTTTGACCGATGCAATGATGATGATTATTTTTGACTGATGTGATGTATCAAGGATATCATTGAGATATTCAAAATAAATGCTCTTCCTGATGACAAGATTGATAACAAAGGGAGCGTTTATGAGGTAGAGCTGAGTGAATTATACCTCAATTTGATTACATCTTCTCATTAAGACTTGAAAAGGATTCACTGGACGCAGGGGTAGAAGAAAGGAGATTGGGAATTCGCCATTACTGTACAACTCAGAACCAGTGAAAGTGAATCCAAGTAAGTATACAAAAAATGACTAAGAATTTGCTTCTATAAAGATTTATAAGAAAATTGAACAATGGAAGAAAGCTTAGAAATGCCAAAAATAAACTAGGACTTAATTGACCAATGCTCAACAGCAGGGCCAAGACCTAAAAGGAGTGCATAGACAAATCCTTCCATTGATAAGTTATGGGACAAGCACAAAGGTTTAGGAGACGTGTGGACACCACAACGGGGATATGAGCTATTCATATACCATTATAGGAGACATTATAGGTTTCAACCAGTCTGCAACCCATGGAGATTGAACCTAGGAAGATTAGTGGCACCCAATGTGTTTGTTAATATAGAGCTGGTTAAAGCTCTAGCCAACAAATATGACCCTAAAAGAAGAGTTATTCTATCAAATGATGGGTCTGGAATTCTCATTATCTCCAAAGATCTCATATCTAATTTTTTTCAATTGGAATGCTCTTTGGATTTACCATTTACAATCAAAGACCTTCTAACAGAGTACCATCACATGGAAATGAGCTATTAAAGATGGAAGCTACCACTACACAAGCCTAGGGATGAAGGTAGCCAACTCAGAAGGTTTTCTTGTAATGAAAACCCTCCATTTCATGAGGATTTATTAGAAGAATATTTTCAATATACATATTATTCAGCTGGACAAGTGTTAGGAGTAGAGGTCCGACCCCTCATGTCAATTTCCCAAATGGTTCTTGTTGTAGAAATTTAAAGCAAAGATGCCAAAGCATTTGACTATGCCAATTATTTAGCCAATGCTCTGAATCAGGGGATGGGAAGGATCAAAAGCAACAGTGATAGCATTCATGATTTCAAAAATTACTCTTTATTTATGCATTTACTTCTACATGAAGGATAAGTTAGAGGGTTATGGGGAGAATAATTAATGATAAGAGATGTAGATGAAAGTGGGAATTATAAACCTGTACAAATGTGGACTTCAATATGGGATAACAAATATGGTAGATCACATTATCTGTACTTTGAGGAATATTTTGTCAAGCCATTGTTGAAATTGTTGGGATATTCATGTAATTATAACTTGTCCCCTAAAATAAAAAAATTCTTGAGACCAAGGGAAAAGGACCCCAGGAAAAAGGTAAATCATAACCGGGGGGATTGGTATGCATTTCCCGATTGCACTATGATTAAAGTCTATGGGTTTGAAGGAGGCCCACATCTATTGCCAAAAATAGTTCCAAACAAAATAGCCTATTTGGAAATTGTGAGACAATTGGCTAAATTTGATGCAAAACATCTTAAGAGATACAATAAGCAGTCTATCATGCCTAACACTTTGTGCTTTGGAGATTTTAGAGTAGTCACCAGTGAAGGGTATGAAGAAATTGATACAAAATTGGAAAAATACAATTTACCATTAGGTAATGAAAGAAAAAATTTTGATACAAAGGGTTTTATTCACAAGGAAAAATTGTCACAAGGAATATCAGGGTATGAACACCAATTCTTTGTTGATGATGTAATAAGAAATTATGATGAGGCCTCAAAAAAAGATAGGATGACTGCATATAACAAAGTTCTGCTTGTTGAGACTTAGAAGATAGGAAATCTCCCATCCTATTCAAGGGTATTTAATGAAGTACATGATCCTCTAGAAAAAAATTGAGCAGCTCATCACTCATGTGGATGAGATAATAAAAGATGTACCCCCAAATGTATTTGAAGCACCTCAGACAACTTATTCAAGAATGTAGGTTGAGGATACAGATCCTCTTTATTACATACCCTCATAGCCCACTCCAGAAATGAACTTCTCGATAGATACAACCATGAGTGAAGAAGAGAGTGATGAGGAGGATGATGAGGTCAAACACATAAGCACCCCTATAGTTACACAATATGAGCCTCCTCTAGAATGAAACATTGTCAAATTTGAAGCATCAAATGAACTCTCTGATGATGTGAGAGTCAAGGATGGGAAAGAATTTATTTCTAACAGTGACTTTTTCAAAACTTCTAAATTTAAATCATTTGTTTATGAGCATAAAGGAAAAATGCTAAGACAGAGGATGAAGGATATCACTCTTGAGCAGGAGGCAGTCGCCTTGGAAGAGTTTAGAAAAGAAATAGACAAAGAGTTAGAATCTATCACCCCTGAAAGGGGGAAATAATTACTTTAAGAGGCTGGGGTACTACTCTTACCAAGATGGTATATCAACTTTGCAATAGTGTTTGACAGTTTTAGGAAAAGAGGAGACGAAAGAATGCATCTAAAGAAAGAGGCAAGTGATAAAATGTACTCAGGATCAGGGTACAACCCAAATGAAGCCACCTTGCTAATTTGGGCATTGTATCCTCAAGATAAAAGGCCTGTTGTCATCAATAATCCAAACCAAGTGTTTCAACATCTTTTGGTCCACAGGGTAGGGGACACTAACCCCATTGAAACAACTGAGCTAAACATAAATTTTGCAAAATTCAATAAGGAATAGACTAAAAATTTGATAAAAGAAAATGACAAATTAAGGAAGGAGGTGGCTAGTCACAAAGATAAAACATATCAGAATTATATTCCCCATAGATAGAGAGTGACAAAGGAATATTGGATGCATTCGAAGATGTAGCTTATTGGAAACATTGTTATCAGAAGTCTCAAGAGAAATGCAAGGAGTTGGAAACAAGAATAAAAACCACTAAATATAATGTTGCATCTGAGATAATCAAAGAAATATTCAACAAGATGATGGATCGTGCTGATGAATATTGAAATTTTTGTAAAAAAACACACTCAACACTTGTGGAGAATGAAGATTGCAAGGATAGATGGTTGAAAAAAGGGAGGAGCTCCTAAATGAGAAAGCCATGAAAGGTCAAACATTTCAGACATACAATAAGCTAGTGGAATCACACAATAAGTACCACAATAGGCTCAAAGAGGACCTTGGTTATTTTGATTAGCATCCTGCACTCCATGATAACCTTAGCAATCCTAGGGAGAAATATTATTGGAAGGATGAGCTCTCCATGTATCTACCTACTACATTGCAAGAAATAAACAATGAAGAGATGGTGTTACAAAATACACATAAACAACTTGAAAAGATGATGTCTCTGGAATATGATATGAAGGGTGAAATTGCCAATGTGGAAATTTATGCCGAGGAGGAATACACTTGTCATCTCTCCACCATCAACTTGTTCATCAACCAAACTAGAGACACAATAAATACACAGGGGCAGCCATTAGAGCTTAAAGACTAGCCAACATCATAAGGAAGATACACTCTGTAGGTGGTGCATTATCATGGAGTAGGAGCTTTGAACAAATCTTAAGTGGTCATGGGAACCTACTGGAAGATTAATGGATCAATGTATTCACATGTTGAAGTTTTATGTTTTCATTCATGTTAATTAACTATTTGTCATCAAACATCATACCTTTTTGTAATGGGTCTGTATGAAACGAAACTAAATTCCAAAATTTAAAATGCAATGATTTCAATTGTTTCCATAGATTAATTCTAAAACTTTTATCCACAAATTTCAATGTAATAAATAAAGATCAAGTAAAGACTTTGAAATTAAATGCATATAATAAATTGATCAACAATTTCATCCAAATACATTCAATCATGCTGTAAATAAATTATTAATTCAAAAAAGGATTTAAAGGATTTAAAACAACTTTATTGCTCAGATAATTCACCAGGAATTAATACTTATCTTTGAAATGTGCAGAAGTAATCCCAACTATTGCTGGAATGGTCCTTGGTTCAGCCTCTTCCGCCTGTGAGTAGTCTGGGAGGAAAGCAGACTTGGCTGCTCTACACGAGTGCTGGTTCCACTGGAACAATGCTCAACACTCGTGCCACAAAAACCATGCCCTGGCCAGGACCGTCCTGAGTGCACACACTTGTACCCCAGGTTGGACACCCACTGTAGGAGTGCCCCTTCTCCGTCCTACTCATAGCCTGCTAACCTTGAAACCCTATTCCCACAATTTGCTCAACTTTATTTTCCTCTCTTTTTTTCATGCCTCAAGAATTTAGTTTTCACAGGTTTTATACAATACAAAGGGTAGTTCCAACCGACACACCCTTTTACAAATAATAATTACATCCTGTGAAAACTCTAATTATTATTTTATTGCATTTTCTTTCTAGAACTATTACATTAGTTCTTATATTTATTTACTTATTTACTTTTATTCTATTTTCTTTTTCTTTTTCTTCCACGGGGAAAAAGTCTCATAACGATTCTCCCCCTATTGTTTAGCTGCTGCCCTCAGTAGCTAGATGATTTTCTACATCACACATACATATATAAAAAAAATAGCCTTTAGTTAAACAAATGAGGATATTGGTCTTTAATAAAATCAACATTTTCCCAAGTAGCACTATCATTATCACAATGACTCCATTTAACTTTTACTTCATTTATAACTTTTTCTTCTCTTAATTCATAGATATCTCCCTTTTTTAATTGTATTTTAAGTTAAGTAATTACAAGAAAGCATATATTTTTTTTTTCCAATGACAAGAGTTGTACATACATAAATATTAGGAATTTACAATCAAAGAAACTAATGGTAGTCTATGTGTTTACTCACATATATTTCAACCTTATCAATTTTCTCTCATGTTACCAATTTTCTTTAATATAGATATTTTAAATCTTATATATGTAACTTCAACATTAAATCTATAAAATTATTAAATCATCTGTTGAAATAACATATATCTAGTGAAACGACATACATATCCCATACTATGTAGTCACTCATTGATGAACTATATAATTGATATACTTCAAATATATTCTAAGATGATAATCATGTATTCCGGACTACATGAGTATCCTCTTTTCCTATATGTCAAGTATAATTGAATGAAAACAAGTAAAAAGTATCCCTAAAAAGAGTTCATATCTTTCAATATATGCACAAAGTTATTGGGTTGATCAAGTCCAATAACAAGGTACAATAAAATAAAGCATGGTAATCTTTCTAGGTATCTTAACAATCATACATTGAGTACTTTCATAGAAAAACATTAGGTCTAATATTTCCTTCACTATTAACACAAGGGAAAATATTGGTTAAAAATGATAATTTGACTAGAATAGTGATGATTTGCATAGACTCATGTCCTATGATATGAGACACGACAAGGCCATTGGGACCTCCAAATAATCAATAGAGGCAATGTTGTTTAAAGAAAGCAACAAAATTCATTCAATAATTTCTTCTGTTATGTTTTCCTTCATGTAAGGAGGTTCATCACAATAAATCTCTATATTAGTGATCCCAATAAATCATACAAAATCCTTTTGTCACACTTCTCATGTTTTATCCACAAAGCAATCCAATATTTGTCAATATGACTAGGATACTATTATCTACCAAAATATGATTAGGCTTGAGATCTCTATAAATGAATTCTAACTTGTTAAGGTTTTTATGCACATTTATTCATAAATTTCTCCTATAAAATATATAAATTATACCCCTATATATGAAAAAATCACATGCTAGTTTGACAATCTCTATCTTTGATTTATTTATGCCCTATATAGTATTTTATTGCATATTTGAAACCAATCATAAGCAATCACCCAAACCATATATCATGGTTTATTTGAGGCCAAGAAATATGTCTAACATACATAGTGTTCCCTAGCATAATAAAGTGGCTTAGTAATTATCCCTTTTTACAAAGGTTGTCTCTTATAATCCCGAATCTCTCTTTTAAAAGAGTTTTCTTAAATATTCTTCATTACTCTATTTTTATTTTATTTTAATTTAGGAACAAATATCTATTCAATAAATTAGGGTTATCTCTCCCCCTATAAAACTTCAACATGTTTTCGTGTTTAATCATAAAACATTATTCCATTCCAACTAATGTATTTAAACAACAAAATATTTTCAAGGTTCAAGATGTAGAGAAAAACTCACTTATGATTTTATATCCTATAAATATGTTATTCTCAACAATTTATTCTAAACATAATATTGTTTCTCTAAATTTAAAACATGAATCTAAGGACCTATGGGTTATGGGCCCACAATGTAAACTATATTAGACTTAAGTGATAAAATATAGGTGTCACTTCTTCTTTTCTTTTTCTTTTTTTTTTTAAACTTGCAAAAGAAAACTCAGAAGATAAAAGGGTGAAACTAAAGTTTCAAAATGTGAATCAATTTAGAGGGTTAAATTTGCTGCCAGTAAAAATTTAGCGCGGAAGTCCCATACAATGTAATTCCAATTTTAGTCTATTAGTCTACTATAATTTTCTTTATATGAAGTAATTATTTGTATTTAATCCCTATCGTGAAGATGGAGGAAATCTGTGTTGGCTGTAACTCAATTAGTTTTGTCTTTCTAGGAAGTGAATATTTAATTACAAACTAACTCTCCCAAAATTTATGAATGGTAATTAGAAAGTTAAATCATTAAGAAAAATAAATAAACAAATAAATAGTTTCTAATTATTTGGAGATCTACCATACGAGAAAATTAAATTAGTATGGAAGGTTTCTATTTTTCTCAATTCCAAAATAAACAATTTATTAAATCTAGGAGCAAAAATGCAATGATAAGATTTAGTTATGAATTTACTATTTACTGGGTGAAGAAGAAAACAAAAATTATTAAATATCCAATTTGAAGTTTGATGTAAATTCAAAAACCATAAGTTACTCCAAATAAATGTAAAATAAAATAGGTTTGAGTGAAATTTTATTTTATTTTCTTTTTAAATTAATTTCCCGTGAAAATTTATAACTAACTTGAATTTAAAAGAATCATTCCATGAAACAAATTGTGAATAAAGAAATTGAAAAGTAAAAAGTAAATGGGTAATTTTAGATGATGAAACAAATTGTGAATAAAGAAATTGAAAAGTAAAAAGTAAATGAGTAATTTTAGATGATGAAACAAATTGTGAATAAAGAAATTGAAAGGTTAAAAATAAATGAGTAATTTTAGTATAAAAATTTTAATTTAAAAAGAGTAAATATCCTTATATTTTTTAACCTAGATATTTTAACCTTTTAAACGTAATGCATAATTGATAAATAAATCAAAAATAAATTTAAACTATTATAAAATCTAGTTTATCTATTTATTTAACTTTTGAACATAATAAATAATTGATAAAAAAAATATAAGAATCAATTTCAACTATTATAAAATCTAATCTATCTATTTAATATTATTATTATTTTTAATCTTTTGTTTTATATATATGTATATATATTTTCAAATATAAATGCAACGAAATTAATTGATGACCGGAAAGGCTCTGATACCAAATGAAACGAAACTAAATTCCAAAATTTAAAATGCAATGATTTCAATTGTTTCCATAGATTAATTCTAAAACTTTTATCCACAAATTTCAATGTAATAAATAAAGATCAAGTAAAGACTTTGAAATTAAATGCATATAATAAATTGATCAATAATTTCATCCAAATACATTCAATCATGCTGTAAATAAATTATTAATTCAAAAAAGGATTTAAAGGATTTAAAACAACTTTATTGCTCAGATAATTCACCAGGAATTAATACTTATCTTTGAAATGTGCAGAAGTAATCCCAACTATTGCTGGAATGGTCCTTGGTTCAGCCTCTTCTGCCTATGAGTAGTCTGGGAGGAAAGCAGACTTGGCTGCTCTACATGAGTGCTGGTTCCACCGGAACAATGCTCAACACTCATGCCACAAAAACCATGCCCTGGCCAGGACCGTCCTGAGTGCACGCACTTGTACCCCAGGTTGGACACCCACTGTAGGAGTGCCCCTTCTCCGTCCTACTCATAGCCTGCTAACCTTGAAACCCTATTCCCGCAATTTGCTCAACTTTATTTTCCTCTCTTTTTTTCATGCCTCAAGAATTTAGTTTTCACGGGTTTTATACAATACAAAGGGTAGTTCCAACCAACACACCCTTTTACAAATAATAATTACATCCCGTGAAAACTCTAATTATTATTTTATTGCATTTTCTTTCTAGAACTATTACATTAGTTCTTATATTTATTTACTTATTTACTTTTATTCTATTTTCTTTTTCTTTTTCTTCCACGGGGAAAAAGTCTCATAACACTGTAGCTTGTTGCCTCCCGTATACAAAGGGAGACCAAGACCCGATTGAAAATCATCATAATTCATATTTTCATTTCCATTATAGTAGACATTAATAAGAAGATAGATCGCACCCATCCTCCCATCCATTTCATATTGAAAAAATTATGTTATAATGCATATTATTTAAAAGGCAATATAATGGAGATGACTGATTATAATTCATAATCCATTTTCAATGTTCAATTGTTGTTTCAATTTTTCATGCTTATTTATTGCTTTGTTGTCTCCAAAGAGATCTTTTCAAATTATTTAAGTCTGCAAGATTTATCATGGCACATTTTTTGTTACTATGTGGATGCTTTGATTGGTTTCTAGTTAGGTGTGAATTAAAGTCCATTCAAATAATTTACTTTAATTGGCTCCTATTAAGGATTAAAAGTCCTTTTAGAGAAATTGTTTTGATTGGTTTCCATCAACTTAAGAATTAAAAATTCCTTTCATACTTCCATAATAACTTGAGGGGATTAACATTGGGATTATTAAAGAAGAGCACTGTAATATCAATTGAAGCAATATAATGGAGAACATCTTATCATCAGAGATTCTCCATGACTATGTTATCATTATGTATTTTTCTTATGTTTTCCATACTTATTTCTTCTTATATTTGAATGAATATCAGTTATTAAGCCTCAATACTATGCTTATGTGAATGAATATGCTGATACAATAAAACATTTATTGTGGATGTTGGTAGAGCTATTAATTTTTTTGAAAATTTGAGCTTATTTTTCCTTGTTACATGCTCAACATAAAAATGGAAACTATTTAAAAATAATAAAGTTAACAAAGTTGCTTATTTAAATAATTGTGAGTTACAAGCATTAATATTTTATTAACTTTTGTGTCTTCACGAACATATGTTGATACAAAATGAATGGAAGAAGTATCAAAGTAATCCTAATTTTTTCTGCCAATAATTCATACCAAAGATTGAACAATTTAAGGATATTACAATAGGTAATTTTTATCGACACAAATAATATTACTAAAGCATTTCAAAGTTTAGGCCATAAGAATCATCATTTTTTAAACATGGATTGCAAATAATTCTGAAAATTTAAAAGTCTTGGTCATTAACATTTTTGTTTGCTACAATGTCATCCAATGTATCATTGTCAATGTTCATATGTTCTTTCAAGCATTTAATATTATCATCATCCTCATCTTGACCTGCATTATCTTCATCATCATTGAAATTTGACTGTACACCATCTATATTGTTAGCAGATGTATTTGGATCATCATTTTCTATACCATCCATATTGTTGTCTTCCGTAACATCATCTAACTCTAGATTGTTGCCTTGTGCCTAAATATAACCATCTCAACATCATCATGGATGTCAATTTCTTTGATGTTCTTTAATCCCTCTCTCTCATTTTTCTCACCATCATTGTTTTGCTCAATATCCACTAATGTTTTGTCAAATACATGCCTTAATTTTGGATCATAATGTATGAAAAACATCCATTTCGGGTCCAAAATATCTTCATAGAAAAATACTTGCACATGAATGAAATACATATATTAGATGTATGTTATAACAATTTTATTGATTAATAAACACATGTATATATTCACAATAAACTATGAATTAATAGATTAATGATCACTACCGCTTCTTGTTTGAATTAAAGAAATACCTGCTCACAATGAATTGGCAGAACATAAGGCTCCTTATCCTCCAATAGGAATCATGAGGAATCTATAGAAAATAATCCACTATGGGTATCATGTCTTTGTGTCCTCTCAAATGCTTCATACCATCTACACTTAAAAATAAAACATTTAAAAGAGAAGTAATTCAACTCAATAATTTCATGTATTTTCCCAACATATTTTAGATTCCCTTCAATTATATTCTTATCTTTTGAGCTTGATCGACTAGATTGTTTGAAGTCAACTGTGATGCCACAATCGAATGATCGTCTCTTTATGTCTACACTTTCTACACGATAATGTCGACCATATGCCCACATTGCTGGATATTTCCTTTCCTATGAAAGACCATTTATTTCAGTGAAAACAAATATAATTATGAATATTAAAATAGTTAGTAGTATCAAAACTGTAAGGAAACAACATTTTGTAAAATTACAACTATACCTTTCTTTCACATCCTCGAGACATGTTGATTTCATTTTCTATTATGTTTTAATCTATACCTGCATCTTCTATTTGATTTTGAATTTGTTCAGTAACCCATTCTAGTGTGCAATATTTGCCCCATTCCCCAAGCAAATCAGTGGGAAGTGGAGTATTCCTTGGGTTCGATCTCTTAAACTGTTTCCTTGCTTCTAATACTTCTCTCTTTTTATCATACAAATCAATCCATTTGTTCATAAAGTCCACGTGGTACAAAATGAACTTGTTGAGTGTAGTAATTTTTCTACACCTATTACATGTCAACATGTTTATTTCGAACTCCAAATGTCATGTTGTTAACTTGATAAATAAATTATAGAGTAAATTAATGATTGCAAGAAAAACAACCACACTGATCATGAATTTACTTACTAATTTATACTTGAACACCATTAGATTGTGGTTTTTCTCCATCAATAATATATGATGCTCATTCTTCATCCCAGACACGTGGCCCATCTTCAAAATACTTACCAAGGAATTCACACAGGAAGAAAAATGCTTCATTCAATACATACACTTCAGCCATGCAACCCTCTGGATGTGCCTTTTTTCAGACATATTTTTTAAGATTTTTCGTATACCTCTCAAAGAAAAACATCCACCTCATTGATATGACACCTTCCAATTCAATGTCATCGACTAGGTGTATAAGTAAATGGAATTGTAGGTCCATGAAACTTGTAGGGAGCTCCTTCTTGAATACACATACAATTTCTGCAATTTCCTTCTTCCACTTTAGCACTTCAGATTCGTGGATCTCCTTGGAGGTCACCCACCTAATATAAGAAAAGTAAATTAGTATGAACCTTTAGTCATAAATTGAAATGCAAAATAATATCTCTATGTCTCTCACACATGAACATTTCATATAACCACATACCTTGTAAATGCTGACAATCGACTTATGTCATTCCTTAAATCAACTGTAAGACAAGAATCCACCCTAATTGCCAATGGCATGATATGCTATCAAACACATTTATGAAAAGGTCATTAGTAATTTTTTCTCACACAACAAAATATCAAAATATATTTAGTACTCAATCAATGTTACCAGTAAATGTTAAATGATGATATATAATACCTTCGTAAAATTATGAAAATCATGTGTTTTAAATCTTGTGATATGTCCATCAACTGTAAAAGCTTTAGCCAATGATGACCCATAACCAATAGGTGTCCTTATTGAATGGATGAAATTTTTTAATTGGTATAGCTCTTTTTTTTTTAATCCATGGAGCTTCTGCATATGTTTCATTTTCCTTGCTTTGCCACAAATTTTTTCTATCAAATTTGGTACATGAAAGAGCAATATCTCTCCTCGAAGACAAGGTGTCCTTCTCTTTCCCTAATATATGTCAAAATATAGAATCTAGGTATATTTTTGAAGATGTGCATAGGATCTAATAGGTGAGATATTAATAGATCCTTCTAGTAAGGGAGCTCATAAAATATGGATTTCCTTTTCATTCCTTCTGGCATATGAACTACAACTTTTTTTGGTTCTTTAATTGAATCACCCCAATCAAAAAAATCCTCCCAATCTTTCAATTCAACATCTTCAAACTTCTTAAGCCAATCACCTGGACCCATAATCATGGGAGGGCCTCTATTTTCAACTTTTCCATCAAATTGATTCTTCTGGTGATTTCTAAACCTATGATCTAGTGGTAGAAAAGCCATGTTGTTTGATTAAATAAATGTATGTAGATCTTTAGAATACCACCCTTGAAATTGTTCTACACATCTTGGATATGCAAATATCCCCTTTGTTTGAAGCCTTGCAATTCAACAAGTAATGTTAATAACATCAAAAAAATAGTATAAAACTAAGTATGAAATTTGGGATGAAAATAAATTATGAGTGTAAATACGTAAATATTTTATCTTACCAAAACAAACACCAAGTCCTAGGAAATCATGAATAGTCCAACATAGCACACCATACAACATGAAGGACCTATTTGATGGAGGACATGATATGTCATACAATCTTATGCCTTTCCATAGCAGTTTCATCTTATCAATGAAAGGCACAAGATAAACATCCATGTTTTTAACTTGATGTTTTCCTGGAACAATGAGAGTAAGCATAAGGTGCTCCTTTCTAACACTCATCAATGGGGGAATATTGTATACTATCAATCCGACTATCCAAACACTATAATTTGAGCTTAGGAAAGAGAATGGGCACACTCCATCAATTGCAAGACCAAACTTGATACTACGGGGTTCATCTTTGAATTTTCTTGGCCATTTTTCCTCTATGTGTTTCATTGCTTTGGAGTCGGCTAGAATTTGCATGAATCTATCTTTACTCCTATTCTTTGCATGTCAATCCATCAATTCTGCAAGTGACTTGCAATGAAACATTCATTGAAGTCTAGGTATAATTGGCATGCGATGTAAAACCTTCTTTGGAACTATAGGGCCTTGTACATCTGTATGATATCTCTTCTCTTTGCATACAAGGCATTCTACCTTGTTTTGATATTTATCTCTATATAAAATGCAATCATATTTACATGAATGAATTTTCTTATATTCAATCTCCAACTCAACGAACAACTGATGCGCCTCTCTACAAGTTGATGGAAACACATTCTCTTCAGGGAATATTTTAGTTTTTAGTGCCTTGTAAAATTGCCAGAGATTAAATCAATTGAAAGTTTGACTTATGATGAAAATGTTTGATATGTCGATCTATACTAGGATTGTTTATATACAATATATGGTTTTAAAATCCCCTTAAAGAAATATAAACGAAGTTGATGAATGCTTACGAATTATGTACACCAATTGATAATGCAAAGTAAGAAATAGATTTCAACTCACTTCTATAGGGTAGAAAAATCCTTTGTCTGACCAACCAAATAGTGACTTGATTTCTAATAATATTAATGTGCATGCTAATTTTGAGGTTCTACTTGCACCTAATTTGAACACGGGTGTCTTCAATGCTTGCTTGATGGAGTCTTTTAGGTTGTTGTCATCAACATTACATTGGTGGTAATTACCCCTCCTATCATTGTTACTGAATACCATATGATCATTATTGTCACCATTGTTTCCATCCCCAAAGAAATCTATAAGCATTTCATTCAATCCTTCTTCATGCACTGCATTTTCATTAAATCCTTCTTCATTAAGGTTAGGCGGCATGTCATCACTATATGTGGATCTCATCAGCTCTTCAAATTTCTCAAGTGGTAGTATTTTCTTCAATCTTGCTCTTTTCACCCTGGTATTGTTTAAAGGATGGTTTGGATCATCCATCCAAATCTTAATAACCCGATTGGATCTTGGGTATTAGTATGTGTTTCATCAACATCTTCTACCTATCAATAGATGCAAGCATTATTTAATGTTTGAAATAATTGGATAAATCATAAATGTATCAATTTCAAAGAAATATAATCAAATATGGCTTAAAAAATAAAAATATAAATTGTATGAACATATATACATCAATTGAATAATGGAACATTATTTTATAGACTACCTTTTTTATACAATAATTTAAATAAAACACAAATTTGATAACAGTTTATAAAACATTAGTCCACACTCATTTATTATTCTTTGGTTTTCTGCCCTTAAGAACATCCTTAGGGAGACCTTGTTCTTCCCTTTTCTTTCGTGTAGGAGTGCATTTTAAGAAGGGGTAATCAATCAATAACTCATCTCCAATGGTAAGGTCCATAATAGCCTCAACCATTACCAATCTATCAACCTCTCTTTCCATATCTCCATCTTTATCATTTATAACTTCAAAAAATTGATAATTTGGTCTTATAGTAGGGTCCCTTCCCTTACTACTATTTATAAATCCTACAATATTTTTGTGTGTATGCACATCCATCTATATACATAAGATGAACTCTATTCATTTCTTTTCCACTTTCCAATTGGAGACGTTGTGTATACATATTCAAATTTAGACCATATGCTAACATGCTAGGCTTATATTCTACTAGCCTTCTCCATTCACCACTGTAATATGATGGACCATAATATGGCATTAATCTCCTAGTGGTTTGTTCTAAATTGTTTCTATGTTTGGATCCCACATGTACATTTTGGACAATAAAAAGGCCTAGATTCACTTCATGAATATTGGAGGGTCGTATCATGTAGATGTATCCCCAAAATTGAAACACCTCGTACATTCTAGGTAGTTGTTGATCACTAGGCCAAACACAATATAGTCGACGATCAAATGTCTCTTTGTAAATTGATCTCAAACTCAGGGGAAAGTCATAATCTCCATCACATTCATGATCAAACTCAGGGGAAAGTCATAATCTCCATCACATTCATTCTTGTAGGGTATATAGTCCACCTTCCCCATGTCTTTAAGAAAATTATGCATCTTTAAATTAGTTCTTGTTCTTTGACTTGTTTACATCAATTCCTCATCTTCCGAGCTAGTATATTGACACATATTTTTGTTAGATGTATCATCTGATAAATGATCGATTGTAGGAGGCATACTACCAACTAGAAGCTCATCATTAATGTAATGTCTTTGTACAATCACTCATTTGAATTGTTTCTTTCCACGACATATAGAACATCCACAAACAATAATTTTCTCAAAGTATTCATCCCATGTACTATAGTCCTGACCAACCTCTTCTTCAGTGCAATCATTTGTTGTGTCTAGAAGATCCATTTTCATATCCTCTTCCACCCACTGTCGTCTACATGATTTAATAGTTTTAGGTCTATTTCAACGTACATATCTTCTTATTTTGCTAGTTGAACACTCAAGCTTTGCATTTGCTCCAATCTCCATCTAAAATAATCAACAACATGCATTATTTATGTCAAGATTGGATAATACATTATAAATTTCAATAATACTATGAAAAAAGATTGACGTATCACAAATGGCATCAGATAATTTTTTCCTAGGTTAAGTCAAAATTTGATTACTTGATGTCCCACTTCATCTGTTGTGTCCTCATTTGATATGACACGATCTATTGCCATAGCCTCATCTGGCCCCTATAATACACAATATAGTAAATAATGTTTAGTACACCAATTATATCATTTCAACGAATATGCTATCCAACACAAAACCTCACTTTAGTCATATATTTGACATATTGATATCATGTTTTGGCCATCCTAATTTTCAAACTTTTCCCTTGATCATGGAATCACATTTAATCACCATTCATGTGCACTTTCAACCAGTAAGTTTGACCTCAAAGGCCTCATGGAATAAAAATGACTTTATCTCCTCTATGTTGTAGCATTTGTGAATTCATAAACACCTTCCTCCTTTGGTTGAGGTTTCTTTCTCTTCTTACCTCTATTTTATTTGTAGATTCCATTATCATATCACTTTCCTCTTTGCAATTTAGTAGTTCTATGTCGTCCACGTCCTCTATCCATGGCCTCCTTTAGATCTTGTAATACACAACAATGACAATAATCACATAATAGTTGTGCACCAAGAGAATGTTGTTGAAATTATCTTGTTAACACACTCACTTTTCATTAAGATGCACTATGAAAAACAAAATAGGACATTGCAACATTTTTCTCTTCAAAAAAAGTTTACACGCTGAATCTTGATGACTAGAGGTCAAATCTTATGATTACAAGATGACTACAAATTCACATAAAAAAGACATTTATTTACAAGCTAACTACAAATAAAACCTATTACTAATAATTTTAGCTGAACATCCCTTCCATGGTCCCTTGTTATCCTAGATGAAAGAAAACCTATTACTAATAATTTTAGCCGGTTCTCTACCTTACACTTCTTCCACAAATTCATTAAAACTGTAGATATTTTCTATTTGAAAACTAGAGATTGGATTCCTTATTCTTGATTGAAACCTACTTTAGGATGGAATGATGAGATCTAGCAAAGTGTAAAAATGTGTCAAAATATGTAATATATGCATGGATAAAGGAAATAGACAAAATATATGATAATACATGATGAATGATCTATCAATAATACATTAAATAAGGGTGGGTTAGTGGGATCAAAGAGATTACACTAAAAAATCCCAAACCATAATCAAGATATTAGCAATGAAACATAGATAAGGGGTGCATCCAAGCCCTAATAAAGTATAAAATGAATCATATCTACTTAAAAATGTTATATTTATAACCCTAATGTAGAAGGATAAACTCTAAGGATGGAACTTGAGTGTTTTTAAGAATGTTTGGTTCATAAATTTATGTAAGGAAGAATAACATGCCTCACATAAATATCCCAAGTAAATTAATTAAATAAAAATGAATAAATAATATAACCTGCCCAGGATAAAGAGTTGAGAGTAATAACACCACTAAAATAAATTCTCAAAATTAAATAATAAAAATAATGGTATTTATTTATCAACTTCCATCCAAAATACATCATTTTGCACAGGTGGGTGCTAAATTAGGCACACTTTGTGTCACCTTTAATGCCCCAAAGGGATTACATTTAGGGTTCAAATTTGGTGCTAAAGTCGGTGCTAAGGTTGGCGCCTATAGGTCGACTAATGAATCAAAAATGAAAAATAAAAAATTCCTGTGAAAACATTTGAAAAGTTTGGAAAAACATGTCAAAAGTTTTAAAAAACGTGTCATTTTTTCCATCAAGCTTTCTCTTCTACATGTGATTTTTTCCATCGAGCTTTCTAGAAGCTCTCTTCTTAGCCGCCATAGGGTTTCACCTAAAAGTTACATCTGGAGATTTCATGGAGTTTTTTGGGTAAAGAGATTATTGGAGCCGCACGTGGTAAGCATTTTCTTTTTACTTCTAGCTAGTGTGACTTGATTTTGTCCCTTGTATCATGTGTGATTTTCATCGGTAGTTGGCATCATCTAGTGCAGGTAGGTATATATATGACACTTTTATCAAAAAATTTGGCAGATTTAATGTTTAATTTTCCTGTAGGTTGTGTTAAAATGAATTGAATTTGGTTAGGTACCCTATACTTGTTGGTTTGCATTCTTCAGAAATCTTACAAACATTGTCCTTTTGCATTTAGCTAGTGTGATTTGTTTTTATCACCTAGATTTTGAATCTTGCGCTCATTGGTTTGTATTCTTGTCAAATTTTACAAAAATCATGCATTGGCACCTTTGCCAAATTCCATTTGAAGTGATAAATACTTCCATGGCACTCAAAGCCACAAAAATTGTAAGTTTTTGTTATAGTTTAGGAACGATTGTGCCATTTGTGCCACAAAAATTCTCTAACGATAATTGGAAACCATAAAAAGTAAGGTTTTCACTAGGGCGAAGGCATACTGAAAATAAAAAAATATGTATTCCTCACCATATACCCTTAAACTAATTTTTTTTTGGGGTTTTTTAATGTCAAAAACCATTTGGGGTTAAAATTTTAAAACTCCTTTTAAAAAATGAGAGAAATACCATATGGCCTTGAATTTTTTAAGAAAAGTAGAAAAACCACTTATATGTTGACAGTAGATGCAAATGTGAAGCTGCTTTAAAACCTTGGTTGATTAGACTTGATCCATGTGATGTTGCTTCATTAAACTTTCAATCAACCTCTGTAATGCCATTTTTATGCATAAAAATGCTCCTTGTATTGCAAACATATTTGAATTGTACTTGACAATGATTGATTGTGGCCATGCATAAAAATGCTCCTTGCATTACAAACATATCTAAAAAAAATTTCTTGATAGTGTGTACTTCGTTTGCCTCCACAAACTGGAAGAAATAATTTTCCCTAGGTCGCCTCAAAATGTCAAGCAATAAAGGGAAGAGAAAAAAGGGAGCAGACTCTAACCACAATGAGGTAATTCATTGTCAATTTATAGATTTGTAATGTTTCCATTGTTTGTTTTATTTTTAGTTTTTAGTTTTTTATTTCTAAATTTAAAAGAAGAATATATATATATATAGGGACATGAGACTAACAAAGATAAAGAGGCATTGGCTTCCATATTGGGGGTAGAGGAAGTGAACAAATTAGATGGTGTGGACTTGACAATGCTTGCTAGATACATAGAAAAATGATCTAGTAAAGCACTTGAAACATTGCAACCAAATCAACAATGTCAAAGGGAATAAATTGATTCCCCAAGTAGTCCTAGATCGAGCAAAAGATCCAAGAGGAAATCAGTAACAGTCAACTCTAGGAATGTGGAACAGAGAGTAGAGACTTCCCATGTCCCAGCCACTCCTGGGACACAGACTTTTTCCACCATGCCATGTTTTGCATCTTACATTGGTACTTACTGTAGACATTCAAATATGACCAGCACAGACTCATCCAGCGCCTCGTCCTCTGACCAGCACTCGCTAACCGCAAACCCTGCTATAGGAAGCCTCAGAATCCGCTAAACATCCTCCAAGGTCATTGTCATCTCCCTAGTCAGTAGATGGAATGCTGATGTCTCTGAGTCCCAACACTCTATCAAGGCTATTAGCATGGCCTTGTGGGCCTTTATTGTCGGATATGTCAGCATATGCAGTAATCCTGCCTCAGACAGTCTTTGGTGCTCCGCACCCGTCCTCTGCGCTATGCATCTCACCAAAACCTGGGACCGTCTCTCTCGCATCTGCAAACTCTCCACCTTGTCAATCTCTTCTAGCATTGCCTTGCCTTACTTTTCCCGCCCAGGGATTTCCCTTAACCATCCCACCCTTGGCCCCTTAACAATCCCTTCCCCCTACCTGTGACTTCGCCCTGCCCCTTGGGCGGACTCGGCTCGTGTCTGAGCGGACTCGCTCGAGCTCGCCTGAGAACGGGCAGACCCACCTGAGCTCGCCCGCGCCCGGGTGGACACGCCCAAGCTCATCGGTGAGCCCGCTCGAGCCCGGGTAGACCCACCCGAGCCCACGGGCAAGCCCGGCGGACCCGCCTGAGCCCGGGTGAGCCTGCCCGAGCTTGGGTGGACCCGTCCGGGCTTCAGCGGACTTGCCCAAGTTGGCTGGGCGGACTTGCCTGAGTTGGTTGGGCGGACCCGCCCGAGCTTAGGAAGACCCACCCACGTTGGCTAGGCAGACCCACCCGAGCTCGAGCAGACCCGCCCAGACCCATCTAGCCCCCCGAAACCATCTAGCCCACTCCCTTCCCGCCCAAACGTTTTCTAAAACAAAAAAATTCCTGCTAACCCATTCTTGCTCCCGACCCACCCCACCAAACCCATATTTTTTTTTTGCGAAAAATTAACCAAATTGACTAAAATCATAAAGTGGGGTTTCAGACTCACCTGATGTGGCATGACACACTCCTCGAAGAATCGTCATCTCTCATCCCCCCGATGAATGATGTTTGAATCATACTCTGACATCGTGTCTCCTCTTTCCTCTTGCTCTTTCTTCTTCTTTTTTCTCCCCTCACTTGACAACTATCCAAATAAGGAGAAATACCCCCCTCACTTTCCTTTTATAGCCTTTTCCCCCCTTTTTTCACTTTTTCAAGTAAAAGGAATTTTTTCCTTTTACGCCAATCTTCTCGATTTTTTGTGCTCTTTCCATCGACGTATACCACTTCATCCTTTCGAGAATTTGCTTGAGGCCCCTTTTTTGTCCCCGTCCCCTTCTCAAGGGGGCACACCCTACCATTCTCTCCCAATCTTCCATCATAAGCCTTCCCTTGCTAGACCGGGGCATCCTCTTTAATTCTCCTCTATTTGGGTAGCTCGTAATCTCTCCCATACTGGGGCATCTCTTTTCTAGTCGCTTCTTCTATAGAGTCGTCTGTATTTTATTTTTCTTTGAAACCCTATTATCCTAATAGTGTTTTGAAGAGGGGAAAAATGTAGACATTCAAATTTGACCACTTCCATATGGTCAAAATTGTCTTCTTAATCATCCCTTTGCTCCCTTAAATTGTCTTCTTTGTCGGTATTAATTAAATCATTCATTTAATTAATATTGTGTATCCTGCATAAGGTTTCCAAAAGTATTTAATTTAATAAATACTTTTCCCCTCTTTCCTCTCTAAATTAAATAAATGCATCACTTTATTTAATTTGGTCATATTATCTTTTGAGAATTTTAAATTTATTTTTAAATTCCTTATTTTCTCTCTCATTGTCAAATCCTCCAACTTTTGCAAGTTGGTCCCTAATCCCTCTTGGCAATCTAACTCTCTTTCTTAGTCATAATTAATTTATGATTAAGATGTACACACCCCTAATCATTATTAGGGTCCCATCCTCCATAATTTCCCACTTGCCTCTAATAACTCCTTAATTAGTCTACTCAAGTACTTGCACAACCTTAATCACATAATTAGGTCATCTCTAATCCCCATATCATTTATGGAATGTGTCCTTAGTCAACTTCATTAAAAACTTTCTCTTTTTGAACAAGGCATCTCCATTCCCCATGTGAATTTTTAATTCACATTTAATCTCTCAATGCATTTAAAAGAATTTTAAATTCTTTCTCTCATCCCCATGAGAATATTTGAAGAATTTTTAATTCTTCATATGTCCTCTCACCCACATGGTGACAAGCACCTCCTTTATGAGGAGATCTTGTCCCAATCCCAAGGTACTATGTACCCCATCCATGTCATGTACTACTACTCCACCTCATGTCCACTTCACCTTTTTGAGTCACTTCACATGCCACATGTCAAGATGTGAGGGCTTGTGAGTTCTCAACTCACTTTAGCCCTACATCTTGATCTTGGTAGCTCAATCTTGATCGTCCATTTCCCTAGGGACTCCAAAAATATCTATAAATACCCCCTCTTTTCTCTCATTTTAGGGAGATCATGCATTGTAGCCAAACTCTTGCAAAAAATTTCTAGGAGCCATACTTAGCCATTTTTACACTTGCATCCACTTTCATCCATTATCATATCATCATCTAGCTTGCCTCTTGTGCCATCCAAGGAGCCATACTTAGCCATTTTTACACTTGCATCCACTTTCATCCATTATCATATCATCATCTAGCTTGCCTCTTGTGCCATCCAAGGAGCATACAACACCAAAAATCGAAGGGCCAACCAAAGGATCAATTCAACACAAGGTAAAAAGTTCCATTTGTTTCCTTTATTTTTTGTTGAATCCAACTAGGATAATATTGAGTTGTAGGTTGTTTTTAGTGTTATTTTGCACTCTTTTGCTTGTTGTCTGTTTTCTAGCACCTAAATTCCCCCTATCACATTTCTGGCACACCCGGTGGGACCCATAAATGGGTCTCTTGCTTTCACTTTTTTTTGTTGACTTTTTACAGTTATAGGTTACAGAGGGGTGGACCCGACCTACACAAGGGCGAAACTGACCTACAGGGGCGGACTTGACCTGACAAATAGGCGAACCCGCCCTACACAGGCAGACCTGACCTTCCCCAGGGGCGGACCTGCCCTCCACAAACCTCAGAAGTTGTTTTTGGCAAAATTTTCACAAATAGGCGGATTTTCCCTCACAGACAGGTGGATTTTCCCTCACAAACAGGCAGATTTGTCCTATACAGCTTTTTTCCAAAAGGTAAAATTTTAATTTTTAGCAATCTTTTATCTGTTTTAAAGGTTTTTAACCCCTAATTTAGGTACATAATGTAACTAGGAGGTGTCAATCAACTTTGTTTGCCATGTTTTTGGGTGATCTATTTGACATATCCAATCCCCTTGTGCCATTCGACGATTTTGGGTAATGAGAAATCATAGCTTACCACATCTTTTGAGTCCACCCTTTTTACTTTTCTTAGC
>VDFB02000017.1:30006084-30095723 GCA_007258455.2 Sequoia sempervirens | reverse complement strand
ACTTTGACTTTGATGTTACGATCCTTAAGATAGAATTCTGGTTTTTTGCAGGCCACTCAGAGTCTCAAGTTTTCAAACCCTGAGTCTGCTTTGCTACAGAGATGGGCAAGGGGAGTGAGAGCTTTTAGGTTTGCACTAATGATATCTTTAACTGAACTCAAGGATAACTTAGACTTGTGATATGTCCATTGTATTCTTATGCTGATTTGTTTTACACTATTGGATTGCAAGTAATAAGTTTTAGTATTTTTTTCCTTTGATATCCGCAGCTCTAAGCCCACTGGCAATGATGTTATTGGTATTGATTTGGGTACAACAAATTCATGTGTTGCAGTCATGGAAGGAAAGGTTAGCTGTTTCAAACTTGTCACCACTAGTGAATTCTGATAGGTGTTAAGTAGCCCAATTGAGTTTGATGTTTTTATTTGTAACTTTATTTTAATTTTATAACCATTTCTAATTTAATTTCATTTTTTTTAACTGGATGACTGAAGAATCCCAAAGTAATAGAGAATTCAGAGGGTGCACGCACAACACCATCTGTAGTGGCCTTTAATCAGAAGGGAGAGCTTCTTGTAGGTACTCCTGCTAAGCGTCAAGCAGTCACAAATCCTACAAATACTGTGTTTGGAACAAAGCGTTTGATAGGAAGGCGCTTTGATGATCCCCAAACACAGAAAGAGATGAAGATGGTTCCATACAAAATTGTTAGAGCAACCAATGGTGATGCATGGGTTGAAGTAAATGGGCAACAATATTCTCCTAGTCAGATTGGGGCATTTGTTTTGACAAAGATGAAAGAAACTGCAGAAGCTTATCTTGGTAAGTCTGTCTCAAATGCAGTCATTACAGTTCCAGCTTCTACTAATGATGCCCGGCCACAGGCAAACTAAAGATGCTGAAAAAATTGCTAAGGAAGAATTATCAACGGCGCTCAAACAGCAGCCACACCTCCATGGAAATGAACAATAAAGAAGGCCTGACTGGGCTGCTCTTGACGGGTGGAGGAACTTTTGATGTGTCGATACTGGAAATCTCAAGCGGTGTTTTTGAGGTAAGCTATTATGCATACAAAAAGGATAGCTGTTGTACTTCATTTTGATTTATAAAGCTAATTATACAATCATGTGGAATTTTTTCTGTTGTATACATATAGATTTATATAAATCATTTCCTGCAGGTGAAGGCTACCAATGGTGATACATTCTTGGGTGGAGAGGACTTTGATAACACTCTGCTTGATTATTTGGTTTCTGAATTTAAGAAATCTGAAAGCATCGACTTGTCCAAGGACAGGTTGGCCTTGCAAAGGCTCCGTGAGGCTGCAGAGAAAGCTAAGGTAGAGCTTTCTTCTTCTTCACAGACAGATATTAATCTACCATTTATCACAGCAGATGCATCTGGGGCCAAGCACTTGAATATTACTTTAACACGATCGAAGTTTGAGAATTTGGTTAACCACCTTATTGAGCGAACTAGAGAACCTTGCAAGAGTTGCCTGAAAGATGCGGGCGTCTCAATAAAAGAGGTGGATGAAGTGCTTCTCGTAGGAGGAATGACACGAGTCCCAAAGGTTCAAGAAATTGTTTCAGAGATCTTTGGGAAACAGCCAAGTAAAGGTGTTAACCCAGATGAGGCCAGTTGCCGCCATGCAGATGCCATTCAAGCTGTGTATAATTCACGTGTGATGCAAAGGAACTATTACTTTGGATGTTACACTTTATCTCTCAAGGCTGAAATCCTGGTGGATTTTACAAGGTCATTAACAGAAAACACAAACAACCTGACCAAGAAAAGCTGTATCTTTCAACGCAGCAGATGCATCGACTCCAGGTAGGCCGGGAGTATAGCAAGGCAGAGCGAGATGGCCGCAGACACAAACTTTTAGGAGCCGACGGGCCAGTATTCCAGGCCCCCAGGCCTGTAAACTAAGTCACTTTGAGAGGATGCAAAATGGCATTGTTAATGAATGCCAAAAGATAAGGCTCACAAGAAATAAGGCCATTGGCAATCAAGTCATCATCTGAGGATTAATGGAAGATGAGATTCAAAAGATGGTTGAGAGGCATGGAAAGGTAATGTCAGGAAAGACGGAAAAGAAGAAAACTAATTGATGAACAGTGACAACACAATATACAGTGTAGAGAAGAGTTTGAGTGATCACAAAGATAAAATTCCTTCAGAAGTAGTCTCTGAAATAGAGTCAGCTGTAGCCGATCTGAAGAAGGCAATGTCTAGTGATAATGCTGAAGAGATCACTGCTAAAACAGATGCGGCAACAAGGGCATCTTTGAAAATTGGCCAGCATATCAACCAACAATCTGGTGGGTCATCTTCTGGTTCACAGGGTGGTTCTGAAGGTGGCTCTCAAGGGCCAGATGCTCCCGAGGCTGAATATGAAGAAGTAAAGAAGTGAGGTCATAATTAAGGATGAGTCTGGGGTGGCGAATTGGCTATCTGCCATATTCAGAGAACAAGATTCCTACATTGGTAATTAAGAGCTTTCATAAGCAAATATTAGATTTGCTTACTCTAGGAATTTTCATGAGCGGTTTAATCTTGTTTAAAGCTATAACAATTTTCCAGAAAATGTTAATTTTAGTTTTAGATATCCACTTCATATTGTAGAAGTAATGCCATTGCTAATGCATGTCATTAATGCCTAAAATGGTTCAGAGTTTAGAACCCTTCTGTGTTTTTAACTAAAATTCAAATAGCATTTGAGTATAGCAAATAAGGTGATAGACAATCCAATGTATTCATTTTGGGATTTTGGATGAAATTGATTTTATGGCTATGTGAGCAGTGTTGGTTATATGAGCAATGTTCTTTGTCATGGTGGCATAATATTTTTTGTCTACTTTGCTTTAATTGATTAGTTTTTAGTTTACTTTCATTTCTTGGGCTTACCTTCGTTTTTAGTCCTAATATTTCGTGCTCAGTACTCTCTTAACTCATATTGTTAGGTAGTCAAAAACAGCTAAAGGCCAACTAATAAATGTGTATGCATTCATTTTATTTTATTTAATATAAGCAATCCGTGCATTTATATTATAAAGTATATTTTGAAAATGCCGAAGTTAAGTTCAGATTTCACATATAATTTGCCGCAGAGTGTGGTTGTGCCAAGAGATTTTTTGCTTTTGGTTTGCACCGAGAGACGGGAAACATCGTTTGCTGCTGTAATCAATTTCATTCTATTTTTGTATGTGGTTTTATTTATGAAGGCTTTTTAACATGTGCTGATTACTAGGCATGTGGGAAAAGTTTGCATGGAATTTTGTCTGTTTCCCATTATATTTGCTCTTTAGTGTTGATATTTTATTCTGGTAATATGCAACCTTTGGATACTAAGAGTAATCATGAAAATACATTATCGTGATCTGTATTTAAAAGCATGGTATTTGGCTCCAGTAAGGATAGTTCATGTTTGGGCTTAATGAATCTCTTCCCTCGAGCCCTTCCCCAAACTGGCTTCTTTAATGAATCTCTGCTTAGGAAAAGAAGTTAACAGAGTTAGAAACGGAAAAATTTGTAAATCTGTCTTTGATTGAGCTGCCTTTCAAGTCTTCCAAATAGAAGGAAAGGGGTTAGAATCAGAGCAAAAAAGCTCAGAATGAGATACTAAGTTTTTATAATAGCTAAAAACGAGACAATATCGAGAATGCTTTTATGATAGTGAGGTAAAACCTGATTTTCCTAAATTGTATTTTTGGTGCTTAATTTTCCAGAAAAAAATGATAAAGTTTTCCTTCACAAATGGGCTTTTTACTTTTCCAGACTTGATATTAAAATGCGTAGCATCAAAGTTGACTGCAAAAAGTGAAACTTTATAGCGGACTATGATCGGTGGTGATGTGGTCAGCGTATGCTGTAAAACTACCTTGCCTGACTATGCTCGCATGAGATGTGGCTGGTAAATAAGGCTTTAACATGTCTTCTTTGCGGGAGCAACATAAATCTTAGGATACAGGCTTGTTTATTTATTTATTAAGGTGCTGTAGTAGTTTTGGTAGCCCAATGCATTTAATGTTTGGTATTATGACCTGTGGCACAGACTCGAGTCATTTAACTTTGTTTATATACATGGGTGGGTCTCAGACCAATCTGGTCCACAGGATGTAGGGGAGAGGGGCCCATAGTGGAGCACCCTAATTTCACGATTCTCAAAATTCTATGTGGAAATTTCAAATCACTCTCGATTTTGTACAACAGTTTATTTGGCAATTTACATGCTTCTATATTTCATTTTAGGGCCATATCATCAAATATGATGCCACATTAGCATACTTTTTGTTGAGGTATCCAAAAAGGCCCAAAGAAAAAGTGAGACCGCTGGTGGTGCACTAAGTCATGTTTTATTGGTGCGCTGATGTGGCATCACATGATTTGTCAGTTTATGTACTTTAGGGATAAAAAGTGTTTTGCAATTTGATATTAAGGTGCTCCACTATGGAGCCCACTAAGGACTACTTCTATCCCCACTATTAGACCCTGCTCCACTATGAGCCCCTCTCCTTTAGATGGTTGTCTTCATGACAAAAATGTGAGCTATTAAGATGAATCTTTGAGTTAGAGAACAAAATGAACATAGAAAAAATTGTGAACTATTAAAACGAATCTTTTGAGTTAGAAAACAAAATGAACATAGAAATAAAACTGCAACAATACCAGCCAAATTTTTCTTAATAAAACATACAAGGGTTTAAGGTGGTGCATTTTTCCCACATGGAATATGGAACCTTTAAACGAGAGTGAAAATGCCTTGATATATGGTACTGATACAACCTATGTATTTAACCGTTGAAAGCGAAATACTACTTAATATACATATGGAGATGGTGGTATGTTTGAATATATGTTTTGGCCTTGATTATTTCTACTCATAAGAGAGATGCACTGCATTTGGTTTTTACCATTGGCTAGTTCGTGTGTTGAGTGGAGATAGAAGATTTTGTGAAATTGAAATAGTGTTTGTTTAGGACAAGACATTGGAGTTGTTGGTAAGTGGATGGGAGATTATAATCAACTATAATTAAAATCCGTGGTATATGATTTTTGGATTCACTTTGAGTCTTGAGGCTTTATTGGATTGAATTAATAGTGGACTATTGTTTAGACAACTTGAGTTATTGCTAGTCATTTTTGCATAAAAAGTGAAGTCTTATTAGATAAGAGAACATGTTTTATAGATGATTAATCTTAAACTACTCAAAATATTGCTAATAATTGTTAATCATCGTAGATAAGTTATTTGTGCATAAGTGGCGATATAAGATTAGATAATAGTACATTGTTATCAGTGCAGATAATTATTTATAGATAATTTGAATTATTATTAGTTATTTTTGCACTAGTGTTGAAATGAGATTACAATGAAATGAATGGTGCTCCTTCCAACCATGACGACCTTGTTTAGGACTCTTTAGGAAGCATTCGTGTTTCTCCTTTGGCCTTATTGTCTTACATTGCATGAAAGTGGTGGATTTGGCTCCTTTGTATATGTTAGTGGGGCTTTTTCTTTAGGTACATGATTTTTTTTATGCTTAGTTATCGACGGTAAGTGCCCTATGTAGGATGTTTGTGTTGGCAATGTTTCTATCACAAACATCTCTCTAAGAAGGGGGTTGCTTTGTCTTACCAAGACTCCCAAGCACCAGATATGACTCTTTTAAGTTATCTTGCCTCTCTTGCCCATGGGTGCCTAGTTTCTCTCATTGTTAGTTGTGCATTGGTGATGGTGTGATTGTGGTTGTAGGCATGTTTGATAGTTTTATGAGGTGAATGTTTCCACTCATGTTTTGACAAGGTTGTTCAAGTTTGGATGTCGAGCTCGCTTCTTCTTTGGCTTTGTGTGTGCCTCTTATCTTTAGAGTCCTTAGTTTTCAAAGAAGGGGGTGAGGCTTCTTTCACCTCATTGATGTTTTGTAGATGTTACAATCCATAATGGCTTGTTTGCAATTGTTTGGCTTTCTCTTGCCACAACTTTTGGGTATGATGTGATTGATGGCATGGAGTATTTTTCTACTAGGGACTTGATTTGTAGATTTAATTGCTTTTGGCTAAGCTTCACTAAGCTAAATAAGTGGTACTTTGTAAGTCTTGGGGACCAATTATTGAAGGCAATATGGAAATTATTGGGGTTTTTTCATTATTTTTTATTACGTTGATGATAGAGTTTCAATGCTTCAAAGGACTGATATGGATGGGGGGTGATCACTTGCCCTTATTAAGCCTTGGTTTTCATTTTTCAACCTTGTTATAGAATCCCTAAATATCTTGCTTGTTTAGATTATGATGTTTAATCTCTCACTTCATTTTTGTCTTGTTTCTTGTTATACAATTTTTTTACTTAAATAAATAAAATAATTGACATTTTTATAAAAGATATATTTATAATATCTATATTTGTAATGAAACATTAAAACTTATATAATATTAAATAAATATTTTAATTATCTTAATCTAAAATAATAATTAATACTATTTTGATTTTTTTTTTAATAAAATTAAAGAAAGGTATGTACAAGATTTTAGATTCCTTTGCTCTTTCAAAACCCCTCTTTGAGCATTTCTCTAATAAAAAAAGTCTTTCAAATTACTTAAATTTTTTTCTCTCCAAATAAAATTGTAAAATTGAGCTTCAATATTTATTAATACTTTATACAATTGAAAAGGTAGTCTCATACACATTCATAGGATTAAAGTGAATCACAAACTAAATATAAATTGGTATTAATATGATCCAAAATATAAAAAATTGATGTTTAAGTTATTTTGTTTATTTTAAAGTAATTTTATTTTATTTATATTGTTTATTTTTTATTTATAATATGTTTGTTCTATTTTTGTAATTTTTAATTTTAATATTTTGATTGTAAGAATTGATTATATATTTTACAATTTTGATGTCTTATTATCTATTTTATTTTATATATATTATTTATTTTCATTTGTAAAATATTTGATTTATTTTTATTTTTAATTTATTAGTTTATTTGTAGACATTAATATAGTTTAAAATTTTGATGTCTTTATATTAAAAAATGTCAACTCTAAATAGTTTCTTTCATGATATCATATGTTCCTTTATGTAATAATAATGGATTATTTTTATAAATATTTTAACCTAATTTTAATTGTAAGTAAATTATTTTAATGGGAGTTATGAATCATATAGGCAGGTTTTTGAAAGGGGCCAAACCCTTGTACATCTACAAGTCAACAAATCAAGAGACAAAATGAAACAACCAAGCACAAGGAAACAAAGGACAATTACAACAATGAATCCAACCTACTACAGAACCATCCTAAAGAGCCAAAAGAGACTTGGATCCCTAATTCCAATCTAGATCCCTTGCTCCCTAGGAGCATTGAGACATTTAATGTAGATTCAAAATATCTTTTGGAGGGCTTTTCTTCCTCCTATACACCACAGTCCACAAAACATTATTGGACTCCTTAATAAA
Source organism: Sequoia sempervirens (assembly GCA_007258455.2). Classification (NCBI taxonomy): domain Eukaryota; kingdom Viridiplantae; phylum Streptophyta; class Pinopsida; order Cupressales; family Cupressaceae; genus Sequoia; species Sequoia sempervirens. The sequence continues at coordinate 30,088,254 of VDFB02000017.1, read as the reverse complement.
ACTACTATCCATAGGATTTAAAGCCATCAATGCAACATGCACAATTATGTGATAAGGGATAGGATGAGTACAACTTGAAACATCACCAAAGAGATGTCCAAGAGCTATAGATGGGATTGGCCACAACATCGAATGAGCAACTACAACAACAAAAGTATCCTATAGTGGCACATTAAGTGCAAGCTCTTCCTCTTTAGAAGGAATAATTTAAGGTTACTTCTCTTCAAGTTAAGGATTAGAAAAAGGGCCATCATTGTGAAATGATGAGGGATAACCTCCAACCACCATGAAGTTGAACAAATACAATTTCATATGGAACAAGACCAATTTGCAATCACTCCAACCCCCATGAATTTGAACAAATACACTTTCACATGGAACAAGACCAATTTGCAACCACATGAAAAGTCTCAAAGCACCAATGACAATAGACGATGAGACCTTCATAATCTAAATTCTAGATCCATTGTTGATCCTCAACTTGTAGCACAATGTCTGCCAAAAGGTCTATAGAGATGTCCAAATCCACTAAAATCTAAGCAAAGGTCCTATGGGTGAAGCACATTATAACGAGGATCAACCAACAAAAATTACCTCGACAAACTCTCAATTTTATTAAAATAAAAAAATATAAAATCATTTTAAATATTTTCCCTTAATAGTTATGATAAAGTTTTTCAAAAGAAACATATGCTCATAAAATTTATTTGTGAAGTAGTAGAATAATTTTATCATTTTTTATATTTTTGGTTGATTATTTAATTTTTAAATAATAAATAATATTTATACATCTATTTTACGTCCTATCAATCAAAATTTTAAATATATTTATAGAATTTTAAATTTTTAGCTTGAATTTGATCTACTAAAAATATAGTTTAATTTAAAATTCTTTTTATTTTTATTCTTCTAATTTTTTGATTTGGTTTATTTAATTATTTAAGATATATATCTTCCCTCAATTATGTGCCTCAAAATTTTCAACCAATTCAATTTTTTTTTACTTATTTTTTTAACATTGATTAACCTTTAAACATATTTTTTAATTGATTAACCTTTAACATTGTTTAACCTTTAAACTTATTTTTTGACTTATTATTATACACTACTTTTTTTATAAATTAATTATAAGTAAAACTTAAAATTTTGAGCTACTTTATTGACCAAAATAATTGTTAAATATAAATTATTTTTTAGTATTTTTCAAATTTTAATTTTTGACCTTGCTATACATTGAAAAGGAGAAGAATGACAATTAATATGGAGATTTCAATTTTGCTTCCTTTGTATCTAAGGTTGTTATAGACAACATTGCAATTTAAAAAAAAAAAGATTTATCCAAATATGAAGTGGACAATGTTGATGAGGGCTTATCTTTTTTTTAATATGGTGTTTATTTTGATTTTTTTTTTTGGGTTCATAATACGAGTTTTTTTATTGAGAATTGAAATAAAAAGATTATAGAGCTAATTCCAAAATAACATCCATAGCATACCCTTCCACACCCCATCAAATCCTAAATTATAATCCAAAGAACTACCCCCAATTCTAGCTTAACCAACACATACAAAGATTAAAGATTCAAATACAGTGAATAAGCAAGCTTAAATACAAAGGCCTCTTTAGCACCCATTAACAAGTCAAAAGATTGAAGTTTTCTTTGATCTTCCTTTAATCTGAGATCATAGGACCATAGCAAAAACCTTCTTCTCCTTCTTTGCTTTTTTCCCCAAGATTGTTTGCCACCTGTCCTCAAACCTTGTAGCCTCCTTCTACCAGTCCAAAGGTGAATCCCAGGGGCTTCTCCAAACTCCATCCCCTTTACTAACTTGTTGTTGCTGACCTTTAGCGTTTCGCTTTCCAGCTTCTTTCACTTGAGGCCTCACTCCACCTTTCTTTTCCCTACACTCTGGTGTTACAGCCCCATTTTTGTAGGTCATCTCCATGACACTTCCATTGAGAGAAGCTTTAGCACTGTTTTCAGCTTGGATCCCTTCTTGAGTTGAGGCCTCCTTAATCTATTGCCGCTCCATACTTCCAACCTCCTACACCAACAACTTCTCCACCAAAAATGACTCCTCTGAAGCCCGATTCTCCTCCTCCTTGTCTTTCAGTTGAGAGCACCCTTGCTTCACCTCCTGTTTCTCCACTATATAGTGTTGGGTGGTTGCATCTTTCCACCAAGAGGCCAATTTGTTAGTTCTATGCTTGGCACATTTAGCTACCAAGTGCCCCATTTGATGATAGATTCTACACCTAAAAGGAACCCCTTCATAGTCTAGGGGCTACAACCAATAGTCCTTTGGATACTTTAGACGAATCTCCTTTGGAGGCACCTTGGACACATTCATTTCTACCAAGATCCTGACATAAGTTGAGAGTGTAGAAGATTTGAAGAGCTCTCATCCACCATTACGAAGGTTCCTAAAGAGTTCCCTATAGCTTCCAAGTATGCATCAAACTAGAACTGCAGGGGGAGGTTAGGAAGTCTCACCCATTGAGGGACCCTCTCAAAAAATTCTGTGGTTGGGTTGAAGGCCATATGCCATGGCTTTAACATCAGTACATGTTTCTCTTCCCAATCCCAGTGATATTCATAGAAGATCTTATCTCTATCCTGTTCTTTTTCAAAAACAATAATAAAAAAACTTCTGGCCATTGGATAGATTTGAACATACCCTTTTAGCAGGGGCATCCAATTGTTAGAAATCCACTAGTGAAGATTAGACAAGCATGGCCAATATCCCCAAAATCTTCCAATCAAGCCCAGTTTGGTGAAGAATTTTTCGTTGAAGACCATTTCTTTCACCAACATTTCATCTAAATCCAATGTGATTGAATTGAAAGAGAGGTTGGGAATAGGGTCCCCATCATTCCCCCAGTAGATCTTCTGCTTGGGTGATCTGCCCTAACACACCCAAATTTGTTTTTCTCTAGACTCTGCTTCTTAAAAACCTTACATGAACCATCCCCACCAGAAACAACATCGCCCTGAAGTTGCTGTATCTGTCCTCCATTGACGAGAGCTGAAACTCCTCCATCAATCGACTGCCTTCCTAAAACTTTGAGGCTTTCCCGTCCTTCAACATTGTTGACGCAGTCCTTGTTTAGGGTGGAAGCCCCAATCTTTCCTTGAGGCGCCTTTCCTTGGCAACTCAGTTCGAGTAAAACCCTCAATGCCTCCTCTGAAAACTACCGTTGGTGGCCATCTCTTCCTCCATTTATTTTGAAATTATTATTTTTATTATTAAGTACTAATATTTTAACATGTGAGTGGATGTCAAATTAAGTGGAAAGGTAAGATTTTTTCATTAACATACTCATATCATGACAAAGTCTATCCAATCAGCAGAATGCACATTTAACTATATTTATTAATTAATTAAAAATAAAAAATACATTGTCTTCAGTCTTCAATTCTTCAATAAATTAATAAATAGACACTCCATCCATTGTTGACACTATATAATGCTTCTCAATACTAATTATTTTCTAAACTAGTAGAAATATCAGGTCGGAAGAAGTCCGACGGCTTGATGGGAAGGAGGCATTACAGTGTTTTTTCTTTGGATTCTGAAGAGTTTATACTCACGTCCCCATTAATTAGCCTGAAAGCTCAATGCTGCTTGCTGTCTCAACTTTGTGGTGCAGTGTTCCCTTTACAGTTGTCAAGGGTATGAAAAAAGCAATGCCATTCTTTTTAGCCTATCGACATGCTTCCTCAATGTCGATGCAGTGGTTATAAAGTGAAGGCTTGGTCTTTAACAGGGAGGCAAAGACATTAATGCTCATGGCCCCTCATGTGCTAACTGGTCTCTAGGTAGTTATGCGATGGAACACTAGAAGATATATGATCCTGGTTGTAGGGGTAAAAATCCAATGGATGTTTTGAGTTTTACAGGGCCTGTGATATCCATGGCATACCATTTCCTTAACCATATGTCTGCTATGGGACATTATTTCAACAGCTGCTTTTCAATCCGAAGGCATCCATTTTAGGTGGGAATGTGTCTACACCATTGATTTTTGTAATGCTATAGTGCCATGTGTTAGGGTTTCACTTGGTTGGGTATAATGATGGTTTTTGGGTCTCATTTGGAGGCACACACAAAATAGAGTAGGAAAATCATTTTTTGGATTTGAGTTTGATATATGATACATAGTATCAAGATTCAATTAGAAAAGGGAATACATATACAAACATTAAAAAAAATGAAACATTTCTCGTTTCGTATGAAAAGAGTTTACACTTCTAGATAAATCTAGGAAATTTATTCAACTTATTCATAATGATTGGGTTTAATTCTCCTTTCTTGTAAATATTGGGAAATGCCGAGTTTTATTTGGATCATGGAGTCTTGTGATTCTAGGGGTGGTTGAATAGTGAAAAACCTTTGTGGGTTTTCCTTCTATCTTTATTGATAGCTATTTAGAAATCTCTCTATTATAACTTGTTTTGGTTTGTCATATAATTATATAGTTTTCCTTTCTGTCCCCAAAAAAATGAGCCGAAGAGAAGGTTTGTTAAAATAATTTAGTACAGGGATTTTGATAATCATTATATATAATAGTGCATTGATGGATAGAAGAGGGTTTAAGAAAGGAATCTAAAGATTTTGTGTAAAAGTACTTTCATGAATATTTTGTATTGAATGAATTAAAAGATATTTGAATTAGAGTTCAATGTTTTTTTATGTTTACTAGTATTTTTGATAAATTATTTGTTCTTATTATAAATTTTGAATTCTTTAAAATATATTTTTTACTAATTAAATATCTTTTAAAACTTACTTATATTCACAATATTCAACTTGTGCATTAAATTTCCTTGAAATACTTTTCTTTCCAACTCAATTTGCATGATATAATCCAAAGATAGAAGTAAATTATTTTAGAGGTATTTTGAGATTCAATTTATTCAACTTAAAAGATGCCCTGTTAGTTAAAAAATAAAGTCTAGATGTGTTGCTTTATCCAATTAATGGCCTCCTTAATTAAGATGGTCAAGCTTAGGTGAGTTACTTTATACAAATGGTGATCAAATGAAAATTTTAAATGAATTAGTTTATCTAATTATGATTAGATTAATCAAATCTTAATGTCTAGATGAATTAATTTATTTAATTATGAATTACTTTATTTAAAGATGTTAAAATTTAGAAGTAATTTACACGTCACATATTTGGATAGTATTTCAATTGAAGATTTGGATAAGATAATCTATTTAGATATAAAACATTTTGTGATAAAGTTAGAAAATAAAATAAAATTCTTCATAATCATAAGGACAATGATATCTTCCTTGAGTAGGACATCCACTAAGATTTAAAATTTTAGAGGATAATTGGAGATATTGACTCGTGAATGATTTTGACACACTAATTATTCCTACTTATATTAACTTAATCGAAAACCAACTTTTAATTTAAATACATACTCATCAAATTATACACCATAAATATAATTATTATCTCTGTAAAAAAACTAAATCCACAATATCTTCATATAACCAACCGACATCACTAAATACATAAAATGTATATAATATACAAAATATTTTTTCTTTTACCACCACTTGTCCTCTTGTTCTATGCTTCCTTTCATAATAAATAATAATATTGGAAGAAGCCAAAAAAAAAATCACATTTCTTAAAGACCTATTTGGTTTATTCGAATATTTTAATAGACTATGAAAAAGAAACTATAGACTATGTTCGTTGCACATCATTATATTTCCTAATAATTATGTCTTGAAAGTTTGAAGTGGACTTATTCATAGGAGGCTATCCACAATAAATAATCATGATGTAACTGAGTATATTATAAAAATGAAAAAAAATAAAAATATTAAATATGATTAAGTTTATAGTTGAGTAAGGGAAAAAGATATATTTTTAGTATTTCTTATTATTAATTTTGGATTTTTTTTCGCAAGTATAATAATTTAATTTGTAAATAGTATATTTTTGTTTGAGGGTTGGTATTTTATTTAAGTCTTGATTAATCTAATTTTATACATTTCATCAATTAAAATATGGTTTTCATATTTCCATTTTCTTGTCGTAGATCAATCTTGTAGTAGTTCCTTGAATTTGATTTAGGATTCAAAGTTAAATTTAATTATGGGTTCAAGATAACTCAATCCTAATGAGTCTTATTTCCAACTTGGGTGTAACATATTCAAATTTGTTCATTGAGGTGTTATTGTATACAGGGACAAAACCCTAATTCATTTGAGACAATTAATCACTTGGATCCATGAGCACTTAGCAAGTATCATTCATATCGAATTACATAGCATCAACATCTACAAATCATTAAAATAGATATTGACAATTATAATTTTTCTTGGTGTCATTAAACTTATCTAGGGATTTAACTAAGGTACAAGGTGGGAAGCTAATTTCCTTCTCTTTCGAACATAACAAGTTCCAACAATACTTATGAATGCCACCATGTCTAAATATCAAAGATGAACATGATTTTGAAGATCAATAGTATATATATTAAATTATAGAACAAACCTAACATTGTACAAAGAGAATCAAATAATAGTTACAAAAATTTAAATTACAAATAAAAAATTAAACTAGAACTAAATGCACAACATTTTTTTAATATATTAAAACTTCACAATTACAAATACAATAACATACATCAAAATTAAATTATACTACTCACATTGATAAAAAATACTAACTTATTACATCTAAAATAAAAAACACTTATTTACAAATATTTAAAATAATTTATTTATTATTATATTATTAATTTTATTTACCTTAAATAATTTAAATTTAATATTTATATTTTTAATAATATAATAATATTGATTAATTATAAACTAAATGATAAAGTTATTATTTTTAAATTATGAGAACAAAAAAAAGTATAAAACTACTTTTTAAAAATTGTATGTTCGTGTGATTAAAATACAACAACAATTATTTTATTAGTGGCTTTAAAGAAATATTTAAAATATCATTTAAACTGAATTAATATATTTTAAAATATTATTTAAATTTTAAATAATTTTTTTTATCAATAAACAAGTTATTCTATTCAACACAGTAGTTTAGTCTTTTAAGAGAAATTAATTTTTTTATTTATTGTAGTAGTAATATTGAAAACATTTTACAGTCATAGTTAATGATTTTACATAAAAAATAATAATTTAAATTTCATAATCATTTATACATCAAATAATTAATATTTAATAATAAATATAATATTAATGATGTTATTTAAAAATAACTAAATTTTGGGTGGACGGTCGGGCTGTTAGGGTTAGAGGGCAAATATCTAACAATTAAATGTAGATTTGATCAATAAAACAAAGGAATAAAACACACACATAAAAATTAACATAGAGAATTTAACGTGGTTCACCCAATCTGGACTACATCAACAAAACTACAACCATCCAATGATTTTATTAACCAGTGAAAAACTTATTACAATCTCACAAATAATCGCCTTTTTTTTTATCATATTGTAACTCCCATCCCAACCCCTAGTAACAAGCTTAGAAGCTTCCAGATTAGGTTTCTACAAAGTCATTTTTTTTCTTTTTCGGTGATGATGCAAAAAATAGGAATTTTTTTCTCTTAGGGGCTATCGCCCCTGAACCCCCACTTTTTGAGGGCTACAACCCTTGAACCCCCTGCCTAGGGCCCAACCTTGGACCTTGACAAGGATACAAGAAGAGTGTACAATATAGTATGATCAGTCGCCACATACCAACAATCTCCCACTTGGAGACTGATTAGGCTCCACACCAACATAATCTCCCACTTGGAGACTAATCTTGGACGACACTGTTGTATTTACAACTCCCATTGAAAATAAGCACCTTGGACCCTACTGCTCTTATATACTTGAATTCAACCTTGAAGGCCATCTGAAGCTGAAGAGGAGCTCAACTTCTCCCTTGTCACCACCTTCGTAAACATATCCACTGGATTGACATCTGTATGTATCTTTTCCAGCTTTACTTGTCCATCCTCCAACACTGACTGAATGAAATGATATCTCAACTATATGTGTTTGGTTTTAGAGTGCAAGGCATAATTCTTTGCAAGATGTATAACACTCTGGCTATCTGTAAACAAGTAATTTTCAGTCTGTTATTTTCCCAACTCTTCCATGAAAAGTTGTAGCCATATCATCTCCTTGGCTGCCTCTGTTGCAACAACATACTCTACGTCTGTGGTGGATAAAGCAACCACCTTTTGCAACCGAGAAATCCAACTCACTACTATCCCACCAACTATAAATACATAGCCTGTGGTACTCCGCCTGGTATCTATATCCCCTGACAAATAGGAGTCAACATAGCCTTTTAAATCAGTATTAGAGCCCCCAAAACATAAAAAATTATTGGATGTACCTCTCAAATACCTGAGAATCCATTTTACCACATTCCAATGCTCAACTCCAAGATGACTCATATACCTACTAACAAATCCTACAACATGTGCAATATCCGATCTCATGCATACCATGGCATAAATTAAACTGCCTACAGCTAAAGGATATGGTATCTTGGACATTTTTTCTTCCTCCTCTTGTGTCTTTGGACACATATCCTTAGTCAATTTGACATGACCGGGCAAAGGTGTGCTGACAACTTTTGTATTCTCCATATGAAATCTTTGTAACTCCTTTTCAACATAATTAGCCTAAGATAGAAACAATTTTCTGTTTTTCCTATCTCTTGTAATTTTCATACTAAGGATTTGTTTTGTTGCCCCCAAATCCTTTATAGAAAATAAATTTGCTAACTAATACTTTAATTCCTTTATGTGATCCATGTTAGACCCCACTACAAGCATATCATCAACATATAAACAAAAAATAATGTAGCTATCATCATTCAACCTCTTAAAATAAATACAATGATCTGAATTACATTGACTATAGCCATGCTCAGCCGTAAAGCTATCAAATTTAATATACCATTGCCGAGGTGTTTGCTTCAAGTGATATAAACTTTTCTTCAATCTGCACACCAATTTCTCCTAACCTTTGACCTCAAATCCTTGTGTTTGTTCCATGTATATTTCTTCTTCCAAATCACCATGGAGAAAGGCTATTATAACATCAAGCTATTCTAAATGCAAATCTTCAACATCTGCAATACTTAAAACAATATGAATAGAAGTCATTTTAACAACTGGAGAAAACATTTCATCAAAATCAATACCTTTTTTGTGAAAATCCCTTTACAACTAATTTGGCTTTAAATATTTTCTTACCTCCATCCTCCTCTTTTAGCCTATAAACCCATTTTTTTGGTAAAGCCTTTTTACCTGTAGGGAACTTGCATAATTCCTAAGTCTAATTTTTTAGCAAGGAGTCCATTTCTTCTTCCATTCCATGCTCCCACTGAACCTTGGTATCCACATGCATAGCTTCATCATAACATTCTCGTTCACCAACATCAGTTAATAAAATAGAATACAACTTGAGGGGGAAAATCTTTCTAGAGGTCTACTTATCCTTGAAGATCGTTTAACATTCACTGGAGTTTTTGGTATTTGTTGTTGTTGTTGTGGAGTACAAGGAACCACTGGAACTTTACTGTTTGGTGTATCATCCAACACTACATAATCCTTTTCTTTCTTCTCATGCTGCTGCAATTGATCTTTGTACAACACTTTCTCATTGAATATGACATCCCTGCTTCTCACAATTTTTTGATTTTTAAAATCCCAATGCCTATAACCAAATTCATTAATGCCATATCCAGCAAATATGCATTTCTTTGATTTTGCATCAAGCTTGGTTCTATTTTCATAATCTACATGTGCAAATGCTTCACAACTGAAGGTCTTGAGAAAAGAATAACTCACCTTCTTACCTGTCCATGTTTCAGAATACCACAACCCAAAGGATTAGAGGGACCTCTAGTGATTAAATAAACAATAGCGTTTACAACCTCTGCCCACATGTTTAAAGGCAGCCCAACATGCAATCTCATAGTTTGTGCACGCTCCATTATTTTGTTTTCATGTGCTCAACCACTCCATTTTATTGTGGAGTCCTTGGAACCATTTTCTACCTATGAATACCATTTGAGGAACAATAATTTTCAAACTCTTTGCTAGAATACTCACCACCATTATTAGATCTGAGACATTTTAAAATTTTATCCATCTCATTCTCAACCAAGCTTCTCCATTTTTTAAAAGTTTCAAATACATCAGATTTCTACCTAAGGAAATAAATCCATACCTTCCTAGTTGCATCATCAATGGATATAACATAATACTGAGAGCCATCGAGAGAAGATACCTAAGCTAGTCCCCATATATTCGTATGCATAAGCTCCAATTTCTCATCTTTATTTTGCTTTCCATCCTTGAGAAAACTAACTCTCTTTTGTTTTCCATACACACAACTTTCATAGAAATCCATATTAACACATTTCAGACCTGGTAAAATATTCTTTGAATGAAGTAATTTCATACCTTTTTCATTCATATGCCCAAGTCCATTATGCCACAATGCTGATTCAAAATCCATAGCAACTATTTAATTTTTTTCCTGCTGAACTATAGTAGCTGTTCTTGAACATTGATTTTTATCTGCAATAGCTAAAGTAGAAGGAACAATATGACTTATACAAAGATATAAGGTGCCTACTTTCACACCTTTTGTACCACTAAGGCACCTTTTGTAACCTTCCAATTTTTATCACTAAATGTAACAACACAACCTTCATCATCTAGTTTCCCTGCTGAAATTAAAATTCTTTTTAACTTTGGAATGTGCCTTACCTCATGTAGTAGCCAATGATTCCCATTCTGCAACTTAATCTTGATTCTCCCCTTTCCAACAATTTGACAGGGTTTGTTATCTCCCAAATAAACAAGCCCAAAATCTCCTTGGACATATTCAAGAAAATAAATTCTATGGGGCGTAGCATGAAATGAAGCCCTTGAATCTAACACCAAAGAATCACCAACATTATCAAGGGAAAGAATCAAAGAATCCTCATTAGATTTATTACTTACCACATTTGCCTCTTTATTTCCTTCCTTTTTGTCTCCTTTATTTTTTTGAGACCAACAATCTTTCTTTAAATGACCTTGCTTACCACAGTACCAACAATCCCTCTTGTCTCTAGATTGAGACCTTTTGTATTTTGATTTTCCTCGTGACTTCCCACGACTTCTAGAATTGTTTCCTCTCTCCTTTGTTCTGCCCCTACTTTCTGCATTCAAAACACTCCCTGATGTAAATGTTCCACCTGAGATTTTCCTACAAATTTCCTTGCTCAAAGTAACACCAACAACATCATCAAATTTCAATGTATTCGAACCATAAACAGAATTACTAACAACCATTACCAAGCTATTCCAACTTTCTGGAAATGGACACAAAATCAAAAAAGCCCTAACTTCTTCATCAAAGTTTACATTTATAAAAGTTAATTGATTGATAACTATATTAAACTCATTTAAATGATCAACAACTAACCCACCTTCTACCATTTTCATATTAAATAAACACTTCATAAGAAATACCTTATTCGAAGTGGAAGGCTTTTCATATAACTTCACCATGGTTTCCATCAACTCTTGAGTTGTCTTTGCTGTTGTAATATTGAATGCCACCAATTATACTAGGCATAAACGAATGGCTCCCAGTGCCTTTCTATCTAGGAGATTCCATTCGTCATCACTCATTGTTGCCAATTTCTTGGATATTCCTTCCAATGACCTCCATAAATCCTCCTGATAGAGATAATCCTCCATTTGCATCTTCCATAACTGATAGTTCTACCCATTGAATTTATCTACCTTCAATTTACCCTTGTTCGCCATTGTTCCCACTTAACCGCGAGACTATCACTCAACCGTGAGACCTTCTTGCAGAAGATAACTGAAACAACCCGCTTTGATACCACTTTTTAGGGTTAGAAGACATATATCTAACAATTAAATGTATATTTGATCAATAAAATAGAGGAATAAAACACAAAAAAAAAATTAACATAGAGAATTTAACATGGTTCACCCAATCTAGGCTACATCCACAAAACCGCAAACATCCAATGAATTTATTATCCAGTGAAAAACTTATTACAATCTCATGAATAATTTCCTTTTTCATCATACTGTATCTCCCATCCCAACCCCTTCTAACAAGCTTAGAAGTTTCTAGATTAGGGTACTACAAAGTCATTTTTTTTTCTTTTTCAGTGATTTTTCCTTTTTTGGTGATGATGTGAAAAATAGGAAAAACAAAATTTCCTGGGGGCTGCCACCCTCGAACCCCCACCTAGGGCTAGGCCCATCCCCATACCCTGGCGAGGATACAAGAAGAGTGTACTGTATAGCATGATCAATTGCCAGATACCAACACGGGCAACCCCCCACAACTGAGGGCAGGGGGTCCATGACTATCGAAGGAGAGAAGGTGGCAAAGGGGTATGCTTGTGTGGAAAGTTGAAGGTGGCAACGATTTTCATTTTTGGATTGGATGAATAGTTTGTTTAGGTTATGTTCACACTAGCAGTTGGGGCGACACTTGTACAAGGTGATGGCGTCACCTCCCACACATCGAATTTATTGCTAACTATGGCGAGGAAAGGTGATGGAGATTTTCATTTGCATGGGGATCAGTGTGCAAGTTTTGAGCCCTCTCAAGGGCTTCATATCATGTCCTTTCAAGTTCAAGTGATATCCAAGCATGATTTCCAGGTTGTAATCCAAGTGATCCATACATGAAAGGACCTCACATTTCTATCGAGACACTTGGGGGCTGCTCATAAAGATCTCTGACAGAAATTTATAATTTCCATCATTTTAGAATCCTTTGTATTTGCATTTGTCTTGTAGAAAATGGCAGAGAGGGTGGCGAAAAGGTCTAGGTTCATTGCAGTAATGTCTGATAAGTCACTAGTGGGACTGGGTGTGGATACACCAATCCATTTGGATTGTGAGCTCCAACAAGCAACATTTCAAAGAATAACTGACCAAAGGCTAAAGTGCATTCTACACAACATTGATCACCTCATGGTAGTGGCAGTTAAGATGGTGCTTGGGAAAGGTCACTTGGTTTATATTGAGATGCCACAGGTTAACACACACATAGCTTCTCGCTTCTTGGCATCGCTGCTTGACACACGTATGGCCAAGGTAGAGGTAAGGGATATGATGCATGGCCTTTTCAAGGAAGATTTGCTCAAGGGTTTGGAAATAATTCTTCAAGCAATGATTCCTAGAATAGGAATTCCTTGCCTAGGGGATTTGGCATTGCTCAAGGTCCTTGGTGAAGTGATGAAGTATTACCCTTTCTTGCTAGAATTGAAAGGAATACTTTTGGTGTATCACAAGCAATTGATGGTGGCGATGGCTAGTTTCTTGAAGGTCCTGAGGCTGGAGGCTGTGGATGGGTTCAAATGGGTTCTAGAATTTGAGGCATATGGCAAAGAACACGGGTTTGAGTAAGTTTGTCTCCATACGAAGGTAGTTGGTGAATGGTGGTTTTGTTTTTTGGTTTTCTTCGATGTATATGTTAGCGCTATGAAGTTTGTTTGTGTGTTGTGAAGAAAGAATTGGTAATAACATTGTAAAGGTGTAGTCCCTTTGAAAATACTGTGTAGTGTTGTATAGTCGTAATGGGTAGGGATGGTCTGTGCTGAGGGTTAGGGGTGTCAACCAATGCTATGGTCATTTTGGTATTACTGTATCTACGAATGCTTTGGAAAACATGTTGCCCAGGGGGATATCAATGTAATCTTCTTTAATAAATTAATACAAAAACTCTATCTTATGTACAAAAAAAAACTAAATTTTTAGTGATGGCATTAAATAATTTTAAAAAAATTGTGTTCATATAATGAATAAAATAATACTAAAATAAAATAATTCTTAAGTAAATAAAATAGCTCCAAACATATATCTCTTTAGATAGATGTATTTAAGATATCTCTTCATGTTTATATCTTTTATAAAATGACTCTCATATAAAATAATAATAATCCAATATATAAAAATTATTCTAACACTAATATTTTATGGAGAAGATAATTATTGTGTTATTTTATTTCATACAACTATTAAAAACAATTATTTAAAAAAAACTACAAAGAAATAACTATTTGGGAAGAAAATTTCTAAAGGAGCGTAGTAGTGGGAGGATAATAGATTATCATTTATTATTTTATTTCTTTTTTGATAAAAAGTGTCTTCTTTATCATTTATATGAAATAATATTCAACATATTGTGAATGGTGATCCTAGACTTGCACAAACATAAACAACAAACACAATATTAGTCCATTATGCAAATCAAATCATCATTCCCCCATAAGATTCATTTGAAATATCAAGAACAAGAAATAACATGAAGAACACAAATAAAAGCTATCTAATCTTGCTCAAAACAAACTCTCAATCCCATGGGGGAATTAGTGCTATTTTGATGTGGAAAATAGCCCTTTCCCAATTCCTTGCAAGATTGGTGATGATCAATGATGAAGATTTGATGTTCCTTGATTCAAGATGTTGATAACCAAGCTATGATTGATGAAACTCTATGAAAACTTTGATGCAATATGGATGATATTGATGATAATGGTGGATCCAAATGAGCATAGTGATTTTACATGGATTGTGGATGATTAAACAAATAGAAAAGACCTCTATTTATAATGGAGAAGGATGGAGGAATGCAAAATGAGATGAATGTGGGACTAAACATCAACCAATGGAAAAATGCCACTTGTCAACATGTTAGTGGATAGAGGTGGAGCACATTTTGATGAATGTGCACATAAATGCCATTAGGTGGAAATTTGAAATTCAATAATTAGCTTGTGGAGGGAGATGAAAGAAGAGTTAATGCCACTTGGCTCAAGAAAAAAGACATGTAAGAGGCCTTTAATGCCTTGTTGGATGGACAAGTCCTTTTGGGAGGGAGAATTCAAATTTGAAGAATATTCCAACTTGATGCCCTTTTGAATGAAAATGGATGGATTTATAAATCAATTAAATTGATTTACTTGCACAAGTTGAAAAAATCTAGAGGATTTGAGTGATTAGTGTTAGGATTAATCATGATTTGATTAATTTAGATGAAGGTTTAGCCAATTTGACATTTTGACTTAGATATTTAGATTTAAATAAATCAAAATGAGAGGAATAATGAATATTAGTGATTTAATTAAATAAATTTGATCTATTCAATTAAATGAAGAACTTTAGAAGTTAATTAAATAAAATTGATTTATTTAATTAAAGGGATGACTTTAGTATTGATTGATGACTTAATTAAATAAAATTAATTTATTTAATTAAAGAGGAGAATATGATGATTTAATCAAATAAAGATTGATCTACATTAGGGTTAATTAAACAAAATGATTTATTTAATTAATAGAAGATAATGATTTAATTAGATAAAATTGATTTATTTAATTAAAAGACAAAATATGATGAATTTAATCAAATAAAGATTATTCGATTAAATGGTTAGCAAAGGAGATGGTTCCAGATGAATTGGTGTTAGTAAATCAAGATTAGGTGCACAAGATTAATCAATATATTTTACGTGTCTACATTTTGCCCCTATTTGAAGCAATGTACCTACTGCATTGTTTCAAAGAATAAACTTGCCAAGATCAAAATTCAAAAACATTTTTTTAGTTTTGGATGCCCCACTATTGCCCCAATGGAAGAACTACATTGGTATACTGCGCCCTCAAGAGATCAGATAAAAATTTTCAATTTTGGGTCGAGCTTGCGATAAAGATTCAAGATTGGTTTAGCTCAAAGAGGACTAGAAAGCTCAAATGTTTAATGTAGACAATTCATCAGCCATGAGTAGCCTCATGTATATTTTGATATATTACAAACACTTGATACTTAGATAGAAATGTTAGTAAAGATAGAAGAATAAGAAGAATAAGATGGATGACAAGAGGATCCAACAAGTCTATGATTTGATGAGACTTTATTAGAGATGACGACGACGGCGATGATGATGCTTATCAGGAATTGGGATTTTAAAAGGGCTTCCTTACCTTATGTTTGATAACACACATAGGCACAATGCATCAAGGTATACAAAACAAGGATGGCGTTGTACCTAGTGTGATGGACTTTGACTTGACAATCAAATGGGAGTACTTCTGTTCACACTTGACATACAAAACCTCATTTAAAATGCAGTTTAGATATTTCAAATATCTCGAACCAAAACATAGAAAGGAAAGCCTTCCTATGTGGTCAACGAGACACCTAAAACACCCTCCATACAAACCAAACGAAGCATGCATAACCAAGGTTATATTACAAGAATATCCAACAAGCACAATAGATAAAAAGAAAATGATTATTGCCCCATTTCTTTCTCTCTAAATCCCTTTGTTTGGACATCATCGAGAGGTCATTGAAATGAGCGCAATAAGATAAGCCAAAAGATAAATACCAAATAAACAAACAAGCTAATGTTCTTCATACTGCTAGCCAAGAATAGACTACGATGATCTTTGATGTTGATGTCCATTGTAGGAAGGATGCATCCTAGGACATGATGTTATCATATGATTTTGGGATTGAATGGATGATAGGTTATTAGTACCAAGAATTGACCAACCTTTTTACCTACTGACTCAAACTTGAGACGTTGACGTTTTGAGTTTTCACTTTTAACCTACTAGACTTGTTTCTAACGTTGGGGGTGATGGTGATTTATTATGAGCGGATGTTTATTTCAGATGATTGCAAAATGAGATAGATGGATTTTTTCAAACATTTGGATGTTTTTGGTGTTTTTTGAAATGTTTTGAGGCTATTTTTGGTGTTTTTTGAGATTTTACAAATGTTTTGATTTCCAAATTTTCAATGTTTTTGGGTTTTATGAGATTTTATGAATGTTTTTGGATTTTGTGTTTTTTTTGGAATGATTTTGTGTTTTTGTGTCTTGGAGGATGATCAAAGATTAGCCTTTCCTATGTTTAAGCTCAGAGATGACGTAGTTCAGATACCATGTTTTTGACATTTTTTTGATTTTTGACTTGTTTTGGGATTTTGATATGTTTTGGATGTTTTTGGATTTTCGCGTGATTTTCACAATTTGGATATGGATGTGTGATGATATCAGTGCTTTGTTTGGGATTTTGTTGAAAACCAAGCTAAGGTTGATTGATCGGATTGATGGATTGATGATGATAACATTGTTGAGGATACACAACAATGTAAGGATAGTGTTAAGCAACACAAGGATTAAGATGGATATCCTGAGATGATGAGGGATTGATTGGATTTGATTGTGTAGACATAAAAAATATACAGATTGATATCACACACTCAATCCTGATCTACTAACATCGCTTCATCCTAAATTATCCCTCAGTCTAGCCATTTAATCAAATTTCTTTATTTGATTAAATCCATTAATTTCCTTCCCTTAATTAAATAAATCATTTTATCTAATTAAGTCTCTCTTTTGTTAATTAAATCAATCAATATGATCTAATTATCCCTATTTAATTAAATAATTAATTTTATTTAATTAAATATCTAAAGTCTATCTATTAAATTAAATAAATTAAAACCTTATTTAGTTTAATCTAACTTCATCCCCTCAATTAAATAAATAAAAAATATTTATTTAATTAAATCTTTAAATCACATTCCTCTTATATTTGATTTAAATAAATCCACAAATCTAAGTCAAATTTGTCACATCAACTAATCTCTCATTAAATTAATTAACCTTGATTAATTTAATCTCTTTTCATGTCCCATCCTCTAGCTTTTCCCACTTGCACATGAAAATAGATTTAATTCATTTATTAAATCTCTATTTTCCTTACAAGGCATCTTTAAAGGAATATTCCTCAAATTTGAATTCAAAATCCAAGTGGGATGAGTCCTTCCAACAAGGCATTTACTCCATCTTACATGTCCTTTGCCTTGAGCCAAGTGGCCTTCAATGCACCTTATTTCTCTCTTACATGTCATTTCAACAAAATTAAAAATTCAAAAATATGCATTTATTGGCACAATCATCAAAACTTGCACATCCTCCATCCACTCACAAGTTGACAAGTGGCATCTTGCCATTGGATGAATGTTAGTCCCACATTTCTCTATTTTGGACATTCATCCATCTTGGCATTCTATAAATAAAGAGTTCATCTTCTCATTTGATCATCCACAATTTGAGTAAACTTACTATACTCAAATACATCTTCAAGCTTTAACATTTTATCTCATTCGTAGCTAGGTTATGTTGGTTTTTCATCATGGAGCACATTTGAATCTGCAACAAAGTGGATCACTCTTCATCAATCTTCAACATTGCATCATAGGAGTTGGGAAAGGGCCAATTTTCACATCAAATTGGCACCAATTCCCCCATGGGATCAAGAGCTTGTTTGTTTTAATAGGATTTAATCTATTTCATTGTGTTCTTCATTCTTCTTTCCTATTTTAAGCATTGCAAATGGATTTCATGGAGAATTTAGATTCTAACTTTCATTTCAATTTTATAACTTGTTTTTCTCTTATGTTTTGTAGGTTTTAGAGGGATCTTGGTTCACATATTGGCGCTAGAAGGAGGGCCTTGGACTTGAAAATTTTCAAAGTTTTAGAGTGCTGGAATTTAAAATAATTTTGGGTTTTGCTCGTAAGGACTCAATCCTCTTGTTGTCCAAATTTGAAGCAAAATGGAGCTGATTTATGAAAGATATGAAGTTTTTTATTTTGTAGCTAGAGCATAATGTTGGAATAGATGCATTTAAACTCTGCGGAATAGATGCATTTAAACTCTGTATGCAATTTTTTTAAAAAAAAAAAAAATCTAGAAACTTAGATGTCTCAGGTTTTCCAAGTTTTATAACCTATGTTGCGGGTTTCTCAAGTTTTATAACCTATGTCGCAGAATTTTCAAGTTTCATAACCTTGTCGCGGCTTTTCCAAGTTTTATAACCTATGCCACAAAATTTTCAAGTTTCATAACCTTGTCCCGGCTTTTCCAAGTTTTATAACCTATGTCACAGAATTTTCAAGTTTCATAACCTATGTCATGGCTTTCCCAAGTTTTATAACCATGTTGTGGAATTTTCAAGTTTCATAACCTTGTCATGGCTTTCCCAAGTTTTATAATCTATGTCGCGGGTTTCCCAAGTTTTATAACCTATGTCACAGAATTTTCAAGTTTCATAACCTTGTCGTGGGTTTCTCGAGTTTTTTAACTTATGTCACGGGTTTCCCAAGTTTCATAACCTTGTCACAGATTTTTTCAAGTTTCATAACCTTGTCACGGGCTTTTCAACTTTTATAACCTATGTCACGACTTTCCCAAGTTTCATAACCTTGTTGCAAAATTTTCAAGTTTCATAACCTTGTCGCAAGTTTTTCAAGTCTCATAACCTATGTTGCGGCTTTCATAAGTTTCATAACCTTGTTGTGGAATTTTCAAGTTTCATAACCTCCTGATTTAATGATTGTAACAAGTGTTTTTAAACACTTTGGGGATAGTTATAATCCCATTCTTAAGGCTTTGCTATCTTCAAGCTTTTAGGACTAATTAAATTTCATTTGGACTCTAAAAATAATATTTCAATTTCTTGCTACAAAGGGCTAAAATGAACTTTAGGACAAACTTACTAGATTTGGTTTGAGGATTAACAATTGAACAAGAAAAATATTCACACTTCATTTGGTGCTTTAGAAAGAACTCACAATTGCTTTGTGGCCTTAAAATGAACAAGTGCAACTTTGTCTTTGTGATGACTTACTTAAACTAACTTCATTGGAAAAGGACGTATGCGCTTCTCTTGCGCTTTATAGCGATCTTGAGAATCAAAAGGCCTTTTTTGTGATTTTAGGTTGAGATAAAGCAATCACCTCCACAGTTCATTTTGGATTTAAAATTGAACAAAATCTTGTACGAGTGTGAATAAACTTATTGCATGTGTTCTCCCCTTGTTTCTAAACAAGGGTTGATCAAACTATGAATAAGTTTATTCACTTTTATTTATCTTAGAGGGCCTGCCTTGGGGAAAAAGTACTCACCCAAGGGAATGACTCAACCGGTAACATTCTAAAGCCAAGACTATTTCCAACTAGGTTATAAATGTGGGTATTGGAGTAAATGCCAATATCACATGGTTGGCTCTGACGAGATGGATTTGAAAAGAGACTCTTACTGTATGGGTCAATCTCCACAAATGGAAAGTCTTAATTAAAACCCATGTTTTAGAATTTCCAAAATCCTTGATCTATTTGTTGGTGCAAGAACGGTCGTTTTGAAGCCGCCCCACACTTTTACGGTCTTTTAGTAGAAATGGAAAGCATGCCATGGGAGTTTCATGGGTGTTGATGCTTGGCTACCCTGTATAAGTGAGTACCGTGGAGGGAAGCCAGTGGGGTCAAACATCTAACCATTCACTAAAGATAAACGTAGCTGGACTTGTCCAAGTGGGGACTCAACAAATATTGTCTTCCATATCCATAGGGTTTCACTTATTCTTGGTTACAAAATGCATTGCTTGTTCGAAAACATCTTGGAAATAAACACTTAAATATCATTATCAAAATTTCAAACCCTTTAGGAGACAAATACAATTGACCCAATTCATGTGTTATTGCTTGCCCTTAGGATTTTATCCTTAGAGGTTTCTAAACACTTGGATTACATCTCAATTTGTCTACTAAAGTTAAACAATAGGTAACCCTTGCCTTGAATTCATAAAATTTCTACATAACATACTTTGTGGGATTTGAAGAAATTAAGACATTAGACATCTAGTTTGAGAAACCTAATCAAGAAAGTGTTTGTGGTAAAAGAAATTCACTAATCAAGATGAAATCAATTGAACCCCACACATGTGCTTGTGTATCTTTTGTCTTATGGTCTTTTGAGAAAACATTGATCTTTTGGTTTGAAGGGAAAAACATGTTCTTCGAAACCTTGGCCTTGTAAACAAGTCCTTCTTAGGTTCATTTAGGATCAAAATCAAACACTTCATCCATTTCAAACATTTATCATCCCATCCCACAAGCAGCTTTAGAGCTTTGAATACATCATTCTAGACTTGGGTAAATCATCAAAATCAAAATCACCTTGTTTAGTTGTGTATGGGAATGCATCCTTTCTCATACATTTAATTGAATTAGCAATCCTTTGAACAAGTTCATCCTAAGATCACATCCAACATCTTAGGGTTTAAAAGTTCATTATCCAATCAAACCAATCAAAATAAAATCCTACAGTATAGCATTGATCCAAAGTTCCTAAGAAAAACAACACCCATATCATTCACCCCTTTCATCCTTCATCTCATCATTGGTCCTAAACACCTTAGAGGTCGTCACTTTTGCAAAAAATTCAAAAAACAAGAAGAACATGGAATATAAACTTGATCCATACATCATAATCGATCTAAACCAACCAAATTATCAAAGCCTCACAATGCCAATTGATTTTCAAAACTCACATTTATACAATCCATACATGGGATCATTATCTCCTACAAACCTCAATGGTACAACAAATGCGAGTATGCCTACTCAAAAGTTTGGAACACCTTTCCTGATGGTATATTTAAATCCAAGTCCAAACCTACAAATCTATCAACCAAACACCCAATGCATGAGTCTTCCTTAAAACAACATTATCCCACCATATCCATACATTCCAAATGTGAATATACCAAGCAAAACTTTACCAAACATGAACATTTTGAATCCGAATTTGGTAAACTTTGAGATTGATATGTTTCCAAATCATACGAATGTTGTTCAAAGTCCAAACAATAAGTTAACGACTCCAAGTCAAGGTAACACCATGCAAAATCAAAGTTACCTAGATCAAGGCAATGTGATTCCCAACATAAACAATGTTCAATTTCAACCCATAATGCCAAATCTGAACATCATCCCAAGTCAAAACATTGTCCAAAATTAATTTGTCCATGATCCCATGCAAACACCACAAGTGTACATCCCAAATCTGCTAAAAAAAAATCCAAATCAAGGGAGTCAAATTTAAAGTCAAGATCAAATTTTGCTAGAACAACTTGCATCACATGCCAAACTAATTGAATTATTGAGCCAAGAGATATATTCACTCCAAAATCAATACACTTCCTTCGGTTGAACCATGCCATCAAGGCGTTGAGTTGTGTCTACAACCACATCAAGAACAAAATCTCCAATGTCAAGAGGTTAGATATCAAGATCAAGATCAACAACAAACCCAATTACCCCATCTCGAAGATCAATCGCCACATTTCAAAGATCAATCACCACATCTCCAAAATCAATCACCACAAGGTCAAGTACAAATCTCACAAAGTAACAAACGAAAATACACACCACTTGGGAGACCCATCAAATTAGTCATGCAACAACTAGCGAAAAAAAATCTCATTAAACTCCATGTTTTTGAGGATTATCAAGAGCCCTTAGTTAAACCACCAGGGTATAACGAGAAGTAATTTTGTGGCTTCCACAAAACAAAGGGGCACACAACATTAGAATGTATTCGACTCAAAAATATCATCCAAGACCTTATTGATCAAAAGATAATCACTACTGGGGACAATGAACAAGGCCTATCCACCTTGAAGATGTTTCCACTTCATCCAATGACCAAATTAACATACATCAAGAGTCACTTTTCAATCATGATCAAAATCCACCAACAATACCCAACAATGATCCAATTCAAGAAATGTCAA
The DNA here is from genome assembly GCA_007258455.2 of Sequoia sempervirens. Taxonomy (NCBI): domain Eukaryota; kingdom Viridiplantae; phylum Streptophyta; class Pinopsida; order Cupressales; family Cupressaceae; genus Sequoia; species Sequoia sempervirens. The sequence goes on along the minus strand of VDFB02000017.1, from coordinate 30,065,546 downwards.
CATCATTTGACCTTATAGTTGAAGATAATGAAAATCCCTCCACCACAATTGTTGAAAATAATGATCAAGATCTCTCCATCGATGAGCACCTTGAAGATGTTTCCACCCCATCCAATGATCAACTCACCATACATCAAGAGCAATTTTTTAGTGGTCTATTTCAAGGAGTGTTAGAATTATTTGATCCCATTGACATAATTTACAATCCATTGACCAATGATCATATTGAAAATGTCTCTACATCACCTAATGAGTTAGAGGACATGTCTCAAGAATTTATTCCAAAGAAAGATCAAAATATTCCACTAAGGTCAAGCAATAGTCCTTTCTAAGACATGTTGACCTCCTTTGATCTCATGGTTATAGATACTGAAGGAACCCATAAATCGACACTTGAAGATATTGAACCACTTACCATGTCTAATGATGACATCCAAGAACCCTTTATAAGCAATCCATCCTTTGAAACTAACCCATATCAATAACTTGATCCAAAGCATGTCAAAAGCAATTCCAAAATTAATCAAGATCAAGAATTTGTATCTCCAAGATACTACAATAATATAATGGATACTCTCTTATCTATACAAGATGATCATATCCACATAGAACTTACTCCTCCATTTACCCATGAGATTCTTTCTTTGGATGGACACGTAGATGATCTTCATTCAGAACAAGATTCTTTTACTCTTGACATTATTATACAAAAAGAGTAGGTTATCGATTCCTACCGTCAAAATGAGTTGTCAACATTAGGATTAGATATATCCCAAACTCAGACTGAAGAAATCATGAATAAAGATATCCAACATTATCCACTCAAGGAAGAAAGTCAGATAGAACAAGATATTTCAGAGTTAGCAGAGTAGCAAATTGAAATAACATCATCTGTAGTGGTCGTTTATCAGAGAATGCATTCTAAACAGGAACCCTCAAAACAAGTAGAATCAAGGAATGAAGGTGCCACTACCACCATACTGGGGGCAACTATGTCTCAAGCAAACATCAAAATAGGGAGCACAAAAAGTCTTTATGATGAAAATAGTGTCAATACTACAACCAGCCACGTCATGAATTTTCATCCACCCATTACCCCATCCATAAATTGGGACCAACATCAAATGAAGGATGCAAATCAAAGCACAACGAACGTTATCAAAGAAAAAGAAACTAAGAAGCATAATGGACAAATCAAATATGCATGGATACCAAATAATACAAAGAAAGATCATCCCTATCAAACTCCATCAGTCAAAGAAACTATGGGGAAAAATAAGAAATGGAAATGTATCCATCAAAGATGTCCACAAAAGAAAAAACAAGATTTTCAAGCAACGTACAAAGTGTATCAAGTAGTTGGTCCTAATTCCATGCACACTTTCATATCCACCCATCATTGCTCATCTTCCCAAGTTTGGAGAGTCAAAGGTTCCAAACTGTCAACCAATCCATCTCTTATCCCTAAAAACACTTCACCCATGCCTCCACGTGTGATATATAATTCTCAAATTGACCATGTATTGGAAATGAACCTTCATCATAAGGATTCAGAAGGCACTCTATCTCGATGTGTGCACAAAGAAAAAGTTAATTTGGTATCGATGAAGCAGATCAGGAATCTAAAAAGTTGTATTCAAGTGCACATATCTTAGCAAAGCAACTTCTTCAAGTAGGATATCGACGACACATTATGACAGGGGAATCTACATCAGCAACACCTTGTGATTTAGCATGAGCTTAAAATATTTTAGAAAAATACAAAAAAAATCAAAAAATATGAAAATCAGAAAAAGGATTGAAAACAGTGAAGAAAAAATCATCTTCTAGTAAAAGCCACTATGGTGGGGCTTTGGACAAGCACCATGATGAAAACCTGGAAAATAGGTGTCATGGGTGGAATCATCTATGTGCACCAGTTCAGGTGAAAGCATCTCATCCCATCCATAATAAATCCAACATTCCATCCATCATATCCATAATAAAGGCATTCATCCATGAACCATTATCCAATCCATTTTCATCCATCTATATCCATAGTCCAAATTATCTTGATCTTGAAAAAGTTTGGTGCACAGTTTACACTTGCTTATGGTAAACATCTTGACATGGGTCATTTTCATTGATCCTATCCAACCCAACATTATCTGAACCATGAAGCAATATCCAATGAAGCATTCCTTCATTCAAACACCTTATCTTATTACAAGATAATCCATATCCCTCTATCCATACACTTATCTGAGCATCCACCCATCACATTCCATACATTTCTAGACACTGGGGGAAAATATGCACATCTTGCTTCGAGAATAAATCTTGATCTATATCCTCCAACTTATGTGGTGATCTGAATATTGGCAAATGTGAAATCAAATTGGTCAAAACATTTGTGATCAAAATTACAAATCACTAGCCCATGGCATATTTTGACAAGAAGATGTTCCTTATCAAGTGTTATCTTCAATTGAACATTGATCCAAACAATCAATATTAGTCACATCTAATTTGCATGCCAAACGTCATATCAAATCATTCAAACAAATTTTGTTCCAATCCAAGCTTCAAAATCTTGATCAATCAAACCCAATCAATCCATTATCATCCCAATCCTTGTGTTTCTTAACACTATCCTTGCATTGTTGTGCATCCTCAACAATTTTATCATCATCAATCCATCATCATCTTGGGATATCCATCCTAAATCCTCATGTTGCTTAACACCGTCCTTGCATTGTTGTGTATCCTCAACAATGTTATCATCATCATCAATCCATCAATTCGATCAGTCAACCTTAGCTTGGTCTTCAAAAAAATCCAAAATAGAGAACTAATATTGTCACACATGTCCATATCCAAATTGTCAAAATCATGACAAGGTCCAAAAACATCCAAAACATATCAAAAAATCCAAAAACACTCAAAAAATAGAAAAATATCAAAAACATTGGAATCCAAACTATGTTGTCTCTGAGCTTAAATGTAGGCAAGGATAATATCTGATCAACCCCTAACACACAAAAACACAAAAACATCCAAAATCACATCAAAATCCAAAAACATTCATAAAATCTCAGAAAATCCCAAAACATTCAAAAAATCAAAAATACTAAAAACAGCCTCAAAACATTCCAAAAACGTCAAAAACATCCAAATATTTGAAAAATTCCATCCGTCTCATCTCACTTTCACTCGAAATAATCAATCATCCATAATAAACTAGTCATCACCTTCATCCTTTGGTAAAACAAACAAAAACAATCACAACAATCAACAAAATCAATCTTCAATCGTAAAATCAAAATTGAAACAACAAATCGTTAAATGCAAAATCAAAATCTTGATCATTTGCAAACATGTCAGTCAACCTTGTATCAACAACCTATCAATCAACTTATCAACCCATCATCATCCTATACAATGCATGTCCTAGGATATATCATCCCGATAATGGACATCATTTTGGATATCACTTGGATTCTTATCCTATCAAAACAAATCCCTTTGGCTAGAGGTATGGAGAACATTGGCTTGTTTGCATACTTGATCTCTTCTTTTGATTTATCTTATTGCGCTTATTCCAATGACATCTCAATGATGTCCCCAATGAAGGGATTTAGAGAAATAGGAATGGGGCAACAATCATTATCTTTTTATCTGTTGTGGTTGTTGGATGTTCTTGTAATATAACTTGGCAAATACTTGCTTTGTTAGGTATGTCCTAGCAAGGTTTCTATATGTCAAGTGTGAACAAGAATACTCCTATCTGTTTGTTGAGTTAAAGTCCATCGCACTAGGTAGAACACCATCTTGGTTCTTTATACCTTGATGCATCGTGCCTATGTGTGTTATCAATCAATAAGGTAATTGGCCTTTTGAAAATCCCAACTCCACGACAAGTAGTCATCATCATTTGTATCATCATCTCTTATGTCTTGTTGGAATCTCTTATTTTCTTCTATCTCTTGCTTTTTGCGCTAACATGTTACCATGATGGTTAATCATAAATCATCACCATTGCATCTATCGTGCATCCAAAAAACCGTTAGCATACTACATAATGCATATCATATCATATAGAAAGCATTAATCATACCACATGTATTCATTCCCATCATTGCATAATATAGATTGGTTATTCTAAATATCATAAACCATACATTTATCATCTATTTTCATAATCATAAAAGCATCATCATATCATATCATGTGCATCCATATCATCCATGCATCATCATATCATCCAAGCATCATAATCATCTCATTTATATCATCAATAATGTAACTGTCATGGTACAAATCAGGATCAACTATTCGTAATATATCAAAATATACATAAGGCTACCCATGGTCGATGACTGTCTATACATCATCAACATTTTCTACGTCAAATATCTGATCTTTCTAAAGAATTATCTTTCATCCTCTAAACCACTCCTCTCACATTTTATTGTGATCTCGATCGGAAATTAGTATTTCCACTCGATCTCTCGAGGGGGCAGTATACTAGCATAGTTCTTCTCACTGGGGAAACAGCGGGGCATCATAAAATTAGAGAATTTTTGAACTTTGATCGTGACAAGTTTATTCTTTGAACCAATGCAGCAAGTACATTGCTTCAAAGAGGCAAAAAATATAGACATTGAGAATATACAGATTGATATCGCACACTCAATCCTAATCTACTAACATCACTTCATCCTGAATTATTCCTCAGTCTAGCCATTTAATCAAATTCCATTATTTGATTAAATCCATCAATTTCCATCCCTTAATTAAATAAATCATTTTATCTAATTACGTCTCTCTTTTGTTAATTAAATCAATCAATATGATCTAATTATCCCTATTTAATTAAAAAATTAATTTTATATAATTAAATCTCTAAAGTCCATCTATTAAATAAAATCAATTAAAACCTTATTTAGTTTAATCTAACTTCATCCCCTCAATTAAAAAAATAAAAAATATTTATTTAATTAAATCTTTATTAAATCACATTCCTCTCATATTTGATTTAAATAAATCCACAAATCTAAGTCAAATTTGTCACATCAACTAATCTCTCATTAAATTAATTAACCTTGATTAATTTAATCTCTTTTCATGTCCCATCCTCTAGTTTTTCCCACTTGCACATGAAAATAGATTTAATTCATTTATTAAATCTCCATTTTCCTCACAAGGCATCTTTAAAGGAATATTCCTCAAATTTGAATTCAAAATCCAAGTGGGATGAGTCCTTCCAACAAGGAATTTACTACATCTTACATGTCCTTTTCCTTGAGCCAGGTGGCCTTCAATGCACCTTATTTCTCTCTTACATGTCATTTCAACAAAAATCAAAATTCAAAAATATGCATTTATTGGCACAATCATCAAAACTTGCACATCCTCCATCCACTCACAAGTTGACAAGTGGCATCTTGCCATTGGATGAATGTTAGTCCCACATTTCTCTATTTTGGACATTCATCCATCTTGGCATTCTATAAATAAAGAGTTCATCTTCTCATTTGATCATCCACAATTTGAGTAAACTTACTATACTCAAATACATCTTCAAGCTTTAAAATTTTATCTCATTCATAGCTAGGTTATGTAGGTTTTTCATCATGGAGCACATTTGAATCTGCAACAAAGTGGATCACTCTTCATCAATCTCCAACATTACATCATAGGAGTTGGGAAAGGGCCAATTTTCACATCAAATTGGCACCAATTCCCCCATGGGATCAAGAGTTTGTTTGTTTTAATAGGATTTAATCTATTTCATTGTGTTCTTCATTCTTCTTTCCTATTTTAAGAATTGCAAATGGATTTCATGGGGAATTTAGATTCTAACTTGCATTTCAATTTTATAATGTGTTTTTCTCTTTTGTTTTGCAGGTTTTAGAGGGATCTGGGTTCATAGATTGATCAGGAATTTGAAGCTTGATTTTGGAACAAATTTTTTCTAAATGATTTGATACGGCATTGAAGTATAAATTAGATACAACTGATATTGATTGTTTGGATTGATGTTCAATGAAAGATAAAGCTTGATAAAGAACGTCATCTTGTCAAAATATGCCATGGGCTAGTGATTTGGAATTTTTGCTCGCCAGTGCTTTGACCAATTTGACTTCACGTTTTCCAATGTTTGGATCACCACATAAGTTGGAAGATATAGATCAAGATTTATTTATGAAGCAAGATGTAAATATTTCCCCCGGTGTCTAGCAATGTATGGAATGCCATGGGTGGATGCTTGGATAGGTGTATGGATGGATGGATATGGATTATCTTGAGATAAGATAAGGTGTTTGTACAGAGGATGCTCATTTCGAAAGTGCTTCATGGCTTAGATAGCATTGGGTAGGATAGGATTAATGAAAATGACCCATGTCAAGATGTTTACCATAAGCAAGTGTAAAGTGTACACCAAACTTTGTCAAGATCAAGATAACTTGGACTATGGATGTAGATGGATGAAAATGGATTAGCTAAATGGTTCATGGATGAATGGATTTATTATGGATGAGATGGATGGAATGCTAGAATTATTATGGATGGGATGCACCTGAATTAGCACATGCAGATGCTCGATTCTACACATGATGCCTATTTTCCAGGTTTTCATCATGGTACCTGTCCAAAGCGCCACCATAGTGGTTTTCACTAGAGGACAATTTTTTCTTTACTTTTTTCAATCCTTTTTTTGATTTTTTTTTGATTTTTGATTTGTTTTTATATTTTTTGAAAGATTTTAAGCTCATGTTGAATCACCTAGTGGTGTTGATGTAGATGCTTCTATCATAATGTGCCATCGATATCTTGCTTGGAGAAGATGTTTTTCCAAGATATGTGCACTTGAATACAACTTTTGAGATTCTTGATCTGCTTTGCTGATACCAGAGTTAACTTTGTCTTTGTGTGCATATCACGATAGATTGCCTTTTGAATCCTTATGATGAAGGGTTTTGTCAACACATGGTCAATGTAAGAATTGGATATCATGCGTGGAGCTGTGGATGGAGTGTGTTTAGGAATAAAATATGGATTGGTTGGTAGTTTGGAACCTTTAACTCTCCAAACCTGGGAAGATGAGAAATGATCGGTGGATATGAAAGTGTGCTTGGAATTAGGACCAATTGCTTGATACACTTTATATGTTGCTCCAGAAGCGCATTTTTTCCTTTGTGGACATCTTTGATGGGTACTTTTCCCTTTTTTACTTTGCCCCATAGTTTCTTTGATTAATGGAGTTTGATAGGGATAATCTTTCTTTGTATTCATTGGTATCCCTATGTATTTGATTTGTCCATTATGCTTCTCAAATTCTTTTCCTTTGATGATGTTCTTCTTGATTTGATTCAAATCCTTCTTTTGATGTTGGTCCCAATTTATGGATGGGGTGATGGATGGATGAAGATTCATAACATGGTTGGTTGTAGTATTGGCATCAGTTTCATCATAAGGATTCTTTGTGCTCCCTATGTTGATGCTTGCACTAGATAAATTTTCCCCCAGTACTGAATAACCAAGACCTTGATGCTTAGGATTGCCAATAATCTGCACTGGTTCATCCATTGAAACATTTTATTTGCAATAGGATATGATTTACCTTGGAAACAAGGTGCTAATCCTTCTTTGCTTTGTTGTGGATCTTCAAAGGTGATAGATTGCTCATTGATAAGATAGCTTTCCATAAAAAAGGTAAGTGATCCAAGTTTATAAGTGATAGGACCCTCCATAAGTGGGATAACTTCCCGATTCATATCTTTGGCTTGATCTTGTGAAATATTAGATTTTAATGCTTCTTCAATAGGTGTTGATGATTTACTGTCCAGGTAAAAGCCTTCCTCATGATTCATTTTTGATATGCCTTCATAGGATGTTTCTAATTCACAACTTCTGTAGAAGCCTTCTTCATGACCCATTTATGATATGTCTCTAGATTTTTCCATATCTTGATCATGTGTACAAACGTCAAGAGTAGGAGACTCTTGTTCCTTGGTAATGATATCAAGATTATGAGATTCTTGTTTTCAATGAAGATCATCTATATGTCCATTAGGAGTAAGCATCTCATAGTTATATGGAGGAATATGTGCTATATGGATATGATCATCATTTGCGACATCCTGTATAGATAAGAGAGTGTCCATTAGATCATTGTAGACTCTTGGAGATACAAATTCTTGATCTTGATTAATTTTGGAATTGCTTTTGACATGCTTTGGATCAAGTTCTTGACATGGATCAATTTCAAAGGATGTATTACTTACAAAGGGTTCTTGGATATCGTCATTAGGCATGAGAAGTGGCTCAATATCCTCTTGATCTTTGAGTGAATTTGGATCAAGTGTTGAGTTGAGGATTCCTTCAATATTTGTAATCATGAGGTCAAAGGATGTCAATATGTCTTGAAAAGGACCATTGCTAGACTTTGGTGAAAGATGTTGATCATGCTTTGGAATAAATTATTGAGATATGTTCTCTAACTCATTAGGTGATGTAGAGACATTTTCAACATGATCATTGGTTGATGGATCATGGAATATGTCAATAGGATCAAATAATTCTAACACTCTTTAAAATAGATAATTTCTGAATATTTTTGAGGGGTTTTGATTATGATGGAAAAGTGACACTTGATGTATGTTGAGTTGATCATCAGATGAGGTGGAAACATCTTCAAGGTGCTCATTGATGGATAAATCTTGATCATTTTTTTTAACAATTGTGGTGGAGAGATTGTCAATGTTTTCAACCATAGGATCAAATGATGTTAACATTTCTTGAATTGGATCATTGTTGGGTATTGTTGTGGATTTTGATAATAATTGAAAAGTGACTCTTTATATATGTTGATTTGATCATTGGATGAGGTAGACACAACTTCAAGGTGCTTATTGATGGATTTATCTTGACCATTGTTTTCAACGATTGTGGTGGAGAGATTGTCAATGTTTTCAACCATAGGATCAAATGATGTTAAAATTTCTTGAATTGGATAATTGTTGGGTATTGTTGGTGGATTTTGATCATAATTGAAAAGTGACTCTTGATATATGTTGATTTGATCATTGGATGAGGTAGACACAACTTCAAGGTGCTTATTGTTAGATAGTTGTGATTGATCTTGGATATGTGATGACTGATCTTTTAGATGGGGTGATTGGGTTTGTTGTTGATGTTGTTGATCTTGATATCCAACCTCTTGACATTGGAGATATTTTTCTTGATGTGGTTGTGGACACAACTCAATGGTTTGATGACACAGTTTAACCAATGGAAGAGTGTATTGATTTTGGGGTGGAGATGTCTCTTGGTTTAATAAGTCAATTATTTTGGCAAGTGAAGCGATTTGATCTAGAAAAAATTGATCTTGATTTTTATCTTGACACCCTTGATATAGTTGATTTGGTTTTTTCTCAAAAAAATTTGGAATGTATACTTGTGGTGTTTGTATGGGATCATGGAAAAATTGATTTTGGACAATGTTCTGATTTGGGATGATATTTAGATTTGGCATTATTGGTTGAAATTGAACATTGTTGTGGTTGGAAAACATATTGCCTTGATTTAGGTAACTTTGATTTTGCATGGTGTTACCTTGACTTGGATTAATACATGGATTTGTTAACATCTTGTTTGGACTTTGAACAAAATTTGTATGATTCACAAACATATCTATCCCAAAGTTTACCAAGTGTGGATTTGAAATGTTCATGTTTGGTAAACTTGTACTTGGTATATTCACATTTGACATGTATGGATTTTGTGGGATAATGTTGTTTTTTTGAAGACTCATGCATTGATTGTTTGGTTGATAGATTTTTAGGTTTGGACTTTGATTTAAATCTACCATAGGGAAAGGTGTTCCAACATTTAGATTGGGCATACTCACATTTGTTGTACCATTGAAGTTTGTAGGAGATAATAATCCCATGTATGGATTGTATAAATGTGAGTTTTGATAATCAATTGGAATTGTAAGGCTTTGATAGTTTGGTTGATTTAGACCACTCATGATGTATGAAGCAAGTTTATATTCCATGTTTTTCTTGTGTTTTGACCTTGTTGACCTCTAAGGAATTTAGGATCAATGATGAGATGAAGGATGAAAGGGGTGCCTGTGATATGGCTATTGAACTTTTAGGAACCTTGGAGGAATACTAGACTTTAGGACTTTTAGATTTTAGATTTTTGGATTGATTTGTATTTTATTTGGATTTGATAATGAACTCATAAACTCCAAGAGATTAGATGTTGTCTTGGAATAAACTTTTCCACAAGATGACAATTTAACTAAGTGTATGGAGAAGGATTCATCTACACACATCTAGTCAAACAAGATGATTTTGATTTAATTTAAAGGATTTTCCAAAAGTCTAGTATGAATGATTTTTCCAATGGTTCAAAAGTTGTTTGTGAGATGGGATTTGATTGATATTTGAGGATGGATAAAATGATTTGTTGTTTTGATCCTAAATGAACCTAAGAGGGACCTTTTTTATTAGACCAAGATAGTGAAGAACATGATTTTTTCCTAAGAGTAGTTCAACAAAAAGACCAATGTTTGCATGGAATATTATAAGAAAAAAAATGAAAAGCACATGTGTGGGGTTCAATTAATTTAATCTTGGTTAATGAATTGATTTTTACCACATCCACACTTCTTGATAAAGTTTCAAAATAAATGTCTGTTCCAAGGCATTCTTTCATTCCACAAGGTCCATTATGTGAGAATCAATAAGTCAAAGCCATAGTTTCCTTAATGTTGACTTCAATGAGAGAAAATTGAGATATAAATCCAAATACGTAGAAGCCTATAAGGATGAAATCCCTAGGACAAGTATTAGCACTTGGATTTTTCAAAGGTATTTGCTCCTTCTAAAGGTTTGAAATTTGATTTCCTTGTTGAATGTTTTTTTTTAATATTTTGGATCCAAGCAACGTGTTTAACTGACTCAAAGATTGCACAACCCTAGGATAAAAGAGAAAATATTTGTTGAGTTCCCACTTGGATAAATCTAGCTGCACTTATTCAAAGAATATGATTAGAAGCTTCACCACACTGGCTCCCCTCCATGAAACTCACTTCTATAGGTCATCCAAGCTTTAGTTCTCATGAATCTCCCATGACAAACTTTTCATATCTACAAAGAACTACAAGTATGTGAGATGGCTCCAGAGGTCTGACCTCCTGACGCCAACAAATATTGGGATTTTGGATTCTAAACAAAGGTTTGTAGTAAGGGCATCCAGTTTAGGGGGTGTAATGATAAAATCCTTGTGAGAGATCTCCCAACCCTTAGAACAAGGGATTTATGTATCATAAAGATACTGAGGGAGAGTTATCATGCCCCGTTTCCCATCGTTTACGATTTTCATCACAACCATAAATTTATATAGAAGTTTGGAAGAGCTTGGCTTATGCTTGTTACCGCTTGGGTTGTTTCCTTGGGGTGAGTAATTTTTCCCACCAAGGCAGGCCTTCTAAAGGTAAACAAAAGTGAGTAAGTACATCTGTAGTTTGATCAATCTTTGTTTGTGTGAACAAAGAGAGAACACACATAATATACTTACTCACACTCACAAGATTTTGTTCAATTTTAAGAATCCAAATTGAAGTGTGGAGGCAATATTTTATACAACTTAATATCACCAAAATACTTCATTCTCAAGATTATTGTGAGGCGCAAGAGAAGCGCATACGCCTTTTAAATGATATTAATTTGTACAAAAGATTACAAAGCACAAAAACAAATGTTTATTTTAACTTTCAAAGCAAGAATGGATTCTTTTTAAGCACCAAAATTGAAATGTGAAAATTTCTTGTTCAATTTTAAAACACCCCAAAAAACTCTAGTAAGTTTAAAGTTTTTTTTAATCCCTTTGATTTGTTCTTTTTAAGCCCAAACCAAATTTATTGAGTCCTAAAAAGGTTGAAGATGAAAAAGTCCTTAGAAATGGGATTATAATTTCTCACCAAAGTGTTTAAAAACTCTTGATACAATAGAATGAAGTTTCCATAAGAGGTTTTTCTTTCATTTTCTCCTTCCCTTTGAATCATTCCAACCTACAAAAATTGGTTAAAACTATAAAAAACAGAGGCCAAAAACCAGTTAGAAGTCAAAGGTGATCAAAATGAAAAAAAAACCATGTTGAAAAACTTGAAATCTTCCTTTTACCCCATCCCAGCGGCACAGTCTGTGATGGCGACACAATTTGAGAGAGGTCAATGGCACTCTGGTGAGACCAACGACACTTTGTGAAGAGATAGTGACTATGATTATGGTGCAATTTAGAGTTTGAATTGGCCAAGCTGAGTGGAAATGACAAAACCAAAGTAGTTTGTAATTTGAAAGCATCGCTAAATAGCACCATTAGACTGATAACAATAGAGTTTGAATTTGGAAGTGGTACAGTTTCTTGTAGACACAAAAAATTCAAAAAACATCAAAATTTTGGTGAAAAAATGTGTTAATTTCTTCAGATTTGCCCTCCTAGTGCCAAAATGTGAATGGTGATCCTAGACCTACAAAAACATATTAAACAAAAAACACAATATTAGTCCATTATGCAAATCAAATCATCATTCCCCATAAGATTCATTTGAAATATCAAGAACAAGAAATGACATGAAAAACACAAATAAAAGTTATCTTATCTTGCTCAAAACAAACAAGCTGTCAATACCATGGGGGAATTGGTGCTATTTTTATGTGGAAAATACCCTTTCCCAATTCCTTGCAAGCTTGGTAATGATCAATGATGAAGATTTGATGCTCCTTGATTCAAAATGTTGATAAACTAGCTATGATTGATGAAACTATATGGAAACTTTGATGCAATATGGATGATAATGGTGGATCCAAATGAGCATAGTGATTTTACATGGATTGTGGATGATGAAACAAATAGAGAAGACCTCTATTTATAATGGAGAAGGATGAAGGAATGAAAAATGGGATGAATGTGGGTCTAAACATCAACCAATGGAAAAATGCCACTTGTCAACATGTTAGTGGATAGAGGTGGAGCACATTTTGATGAATGTGCACATAAATGCCATTAGGTGGAAATTTGAAATTCAACAATTAGCTTGTGGAGGGAGACGAAAGAAGAGTTAATGCCACTTGGCTCAAGAAAAAAGACATGTAAGAGGCCTTTAATGCCTTGTTGGATGGACAAGTCCTTTTGGGAGGGAGAATTCAAATTTAAAAAATATTCCAACTTGATGCCCTTTTGAATGAAAATGGATGAATTTATAAATCAATTAAATCAATTTACTTGCACAAGTTGCAAAAATCTAGAGGATTTGAGTGACTAGTGTTAGGATTAATCATGATTTGATTAATTTAGATGAAGGTTTAGCCGATTTGACATTTTGACTTAGATATTTAGATTTAAATAAATCAAAATGAGAGGAATAAGGGATATTAGTGATTTAATTAAATAAATTTGATCTATTCAATTGAATGAAGAACTTTAGAAGTTAATTAAATAAAATTGATTTATTTAATTAAAGGGATGACTTTAGGATTGATTGATGACTTAATTAAATACAATTGATTTATTTAATTAAAGAGGAGAATATGATGATTTAATCAAATAAAGATTGATTTACATTAGGGTTAATTAAACAAAATGATTTATTTAATTAATATAAGATAATGATTTAATTAGATAAAATTGATTTATTTAATTAAAAGACAAAATATGATGAATTTAATCAAATAAAGATTATTCGATTAAATGGTTAGCAAAGGAGATGATTCCGGATGAACTAGTGTTAGTAAATCAGGATCAGGTGCATGACATTAATCAGTATATTTTATGTGTCTACACATATTAACCAAAAATGGTTGGTAGATATAAAATCACACCACTAGAGTCCATACATGGCCAATATTTGGATCATAAAACATTCAAAAACAAGCCACTAGGCAGAAACACCAATAGTAGAGGGGGGAGGAAGTGGGTTCCACTCACTTGGTTTACCCCATACATCATCAAGGTTTGGAGTATCCACATGAGGGTCCCAACAATCATCATCTTTATCTTCTTATTCACGAGTTGATGAAATTGCAAGAGCCATTCGAGAAAATGTTTTGGAATCAAACTAGCTAGAAGATCCACTAAAAGGCCACCCCAAAGTTTCCCCTTGTGGAAGGCAGAGAGGCAAACCACTAATGAGCAAGCCACAACCAACCCCATTTTCCACGATCTCCTTTGGAAACAAGAGTATAAACCTATGATAAAGTAGCATAGTTTCCATGGGAAATAAGGCTCCATCCCCATTGATGCCTATGAGGAGACAAGGAGGGAAATGAGGGAGCTCTAACCACAACACAAGGGGGATTATCCTAGTGTTTGAGAAGCACCTATAGGTGATCCACTTCTAGTACACATTTATTAGTTTGCATGGGGATTGTAATAACACAATAGAACAAATAATTCCTTTAGAAAAAAGTAAAATATGTTGATAACCCTAAAATATTGAAAAATATAGTTGAACTTGTGAGGGATAGGAGGCTAATCCTCTAAAATAACAATGTGCCAAGAAAAGAGATCTAGTAAAAAAAGGACTTGAAAAAAAATGAATCTAGGTCCAAAACTTCTAGGCTCTAGGAAAAAACCAAAAGAGATGCTTAATAGACTCTAACTTCCCATAGAAAGGGAAACAACGGTTTGAAACACCTAAATGAGAAAGTCTAGAACTCACATGAAGGCCTTGGAAAAGAATACACCAAGAAAAGTTGCCTAAATTTGGTTCTAGAATAGTTGACCAAAGGGTGTGAAATTTGTGTTACCACATAGAAATTAGTGATTACAAATGACATCTCTAGTTTAAAGTTGGTAAGATGGGGAGAGATTAAATGATATCCATATTAGGGCTTATAACTATAAAAGGAAATTTTTGGACATAGTTCCAATATTTCCACCAAGGCTTGGAGGAATTAGTACCAATTTTGTAAACCATATTAATCAAAATTGGCCCCATGATTGTATCAAAAGTTTTGTGATCCTAGTTAGAAAGGAAAAATGTAGCCTTAGTTTCTTTCCATGGCATGAGACTCATAGAATTTTTGGAGAAAAAATCTCGTGGACATTGAATTCCTTTCTTGTGAAATCTCAAGGCCCACACTCAAGGAAATCTAGCCAAAGGGTGACCTTGATCTTGTAGAACGGGGGAGTAACAAATATTTTTCTAGTTGATGGAAATGCCATCACAAAATCTTGAACCATTTAAGAAAATCCAAGGTTTCATGGCTTCTCAAACTCTCCAAATACTTTTAGCAACAAATTTTCCTTAATGGTGAATTGTATTCTTCATGGTGAGAAGGGTTTGAAAACCAATCCCCTTCCAAGTAGGTCATCTAGTAGGATGTCTAGAGGAGATACAATGTCAAACCATAATTTTCTAGGCTTAATATCCAATGAGGGAATGGATAGTTTATTTGGAATAAATTTACAAACCTTTCCACTATGTGGATAAAATTTCAAAACCTCCAAACTCACGAGGGAGCCAATAAAATTCCTAGAAAACCTAATGGAAACTCTCATGGTTATCTAAGAAAGCCTAGATAAAATCAAGGAGAACCTTTTCTAGCTTCATATAAGAGACCTTAGAAGGATCCCAATATAAAGAATAAAAAATATGGGTGACTGCAAGAATCTTGGAACAAAATTGAAATTTACCTACCAAAGAGAGGGGTTTTGTGATCCAACATGCAAGTTTTTTAAATTTTGGAAAGAATCACTTACCATAAGGAAACCTAAAAATTTTGGAGAGCAAAGGAAATACCCAAAACTTTGAAAATTTCCCCATGACTAATCCAATTCTAGATGAATGCATTTAGCCAAGAGGGTGTGGGGATAAAGGAATGTTTGAAACATTAAGTCTTGTGTCATTGAATGTGCAAATTAGTGTCTTTATAGAAAATATCCAAGAATTTGAGGGTTTGTTTGATATTTTTAAAAGATATTAATAAAATAATTACAAAAGAATAATAATGAATTTATTTTAGGGAAAGAAGTATTGTACATATTGTGAATGAATATATAGATGAGAAGATCTTAAAGTTAATTCTAAGTTATTGTTAAATTGACATATAAAAAGGTGGCCACACAAACCAAACCTAAAAAATTAGAGAATATTTTTGACATAAATGAAAGATAATTTACACTTCTTTTAAAATACAATAATACCAAATAAATTAACAAAATAGAATTTAGAGATGAATCTCTTCAATATTTTAATTTAAATTAATTTTTTGATATATTAAAATATTAATTATTTTATAAAATTGATGTATAAGATTGAGTTAGAAACATATAAAAACAATAAAAAAAATAATTATGTTTGAATAAATATGTAAATCAGTAAATCAAGTTGAAATAATTATTTTTAATTACATCTTTCACCTTTCTTAATTACTCATCAAAATTTTGCCATAACACTTTTTAGTTAGATGCATAAATTTGAATTATTATGATCATTATATATGGCTTCAAAATACTCTATAACTCCCTCACAATTTTTAAAAAATATATGTGAGTTAATGATATCAAATTTCCACAATTCATATTTTTGTATGGATTTGATTATGTGAGGTTCTTTTTTTCAATTGATTTTTTTTTTAAAAGTAGAAAATATTAGTTTTGATATTATAAAATGGGAAATCAAGGTCTCAATCCTATTACATAGAAAGCACAAAGACTAAAAGGATAAAATAAAAAAATACTAAATATGAATAATTAATAAAAAGAAGAGACAAACAACCCACAGATAGTGAACAAACAATAGCAAGAAACCACAAGTTACATCATGTCTTTTGGGAGTAGACAAATTTCTCCCATATTCAAAAAAGGAAAAGTCATTTTTTTGTCTTCTTTGAAGTAGGAAAATTAGTATTATCATCAATCATTCCTTTTTGGAACACTTGAACAACGTTCTAAAGTAGATGCGTAGAATCAATAGACCTATGCATAACCGTATTACTGAATTTAAGCACTTTTTAACCCTCCCTCCAAAGTGTCCATATTTTTCTACATTATCTTAAGAGAATTAGTGTTATCACAACAACACAACAGGAAATTAGCACCAACTTTGGTGCTAGATTTTAGCATATTTTGAGCACAAGTTGAACAATTTGGCTGGCGTCAAACTCATCACAAACATGCATGGTTAGTTCAGCATCCTTTTTAACGATGAATTTTGCGTTGTGTTTAGTGTCAGAATTAGTGCTAGTTTTAGCACCAAAAAATCATGGCACCTCTGTTGGTGCCTAAAATTGCGCTGGGAAGTAACGACGGAAATGGCATTAAAATTGGCACCCAATTTGGCTTTCGATTTTGCTCTATGTCTACTCCCATTTTTGCTTCTAGTTTTGCTTCCATTTTGCATCCAGTTTTGCCTCCAAGTTTGCTTCCAATTTTGCTTCTGGTTTTTCCTCCAAGTTTGCTTCTGGTTTTGCTTCTAGTTTTGCTTCCACATTTGCTTCCGATTTTGCTTCTAGTTTTGCTTCTGATTTTGCTTCTAGTTTTGCCTCAGGTTTTGCTTCCAAGTTTGTTTTGGTTTTGCTTCCGATTTTGTTTCCACTTTTGCTTCCAATTTTGCTTCCAAGTTTGCTTCCAGTTTTGCTTCCAGTTTTGCTTCCGGTTTTGCTTCCAAGTTTGCTTCTAGTTTTGCTTCCGGTTTTGCTTCTAGTTTTGCTTCCAATTTTGCTTTTGGTTTTGCTTCTAGTTTTGCTTCCAGATTTACTTTTAGTTTGCTTCTAGTTTTGCTTTGAGATTTGCATCCGGTTTTGCTTCTAATTTTGCTTCCAAGATTGCTTCTCGTTTTCTTCTAGTTTGGATTCCATTGTTGCTTGCTTTTTGCTTCTAAAAATGCTTCTTGTTTTGCTTCCATTTATTAATTTAATATGTTTTATTTCAATTTAATTAGTTAAATATATCGTGCCTCTTAAATAACTCATATGATTATAAAGTAATTTAATTATTTAACTCATATGATTAAATAACTATAATTATCGTAACATGATCATCATCTATAATTAAAACAAGTGAATCAAATGTCTACAATTTAATTGAATTTGACAACATCCATCGTGAGCAGTAAATTAAAATCATCATACTTAATAAATATCCATCCAAAAATCATCGACCACTTTTAATATATATATAAATTGACAAGTCAATACTGATAAGATCATCATCATATATAACTAAAACAAGTGAAAGTCAAATATGCCAGTACATCAAAAACATGTCAAAATGATACATGTCCAATAGTTGACATAAGTGAAAATGATACATGTACAAATGATATAAATAAAATTGATAAATTATGTAACTCAAATTGATACAAGTCAAGATACATGTCCAAATGATATAGTGAAAATGATACATGTCAATATGATACAACTCAACAATATAGTACAAAAGGCCGTGAAAATGATATGCATGATAGTAATCATGAAAAGAGTCATCATAATGATATATCAACAATGATCCATGATGTAGTCTATATGATCATGAGTGTTACTGATTACTATCACCAACTATCTCATCATCAT
Source organism: Sequoia sempervirens (assembly GCA_007258455.2). NCBI lineage: Eukaryota > Viridiplantae > Streptophyta > Pinopsida > Cupressales > Cupressaceae > Sequoia > Sequoia sempervirens. The sequence goes on along the minus strand of VDFB02000017.1, from coordinate 30,046,971 downwards.
CATCACCATCCTAATCATCATCATCATCATCGTCGTCGTCGTCATCATCATTGTCATCGGCTTCAGTGTCTTTTGCATCATCCTCTGCCATGTGATATGTACTAACAAAACTGATATTTTGTGGATCTATATCATGTTGAGGATCATATTGATCTTCTAGAGGACCCGTGTTCTACAAAAAAAACATTTAAAATGAAAAGCTATTATTTATTTCATGCAATAATTTATTTTTTATTATATATCTAATATTACAACATATGAGACCAAACCATAATCATATTACATCATATCAAAGTGCACATACCATAATAAAATTTCAAAATAGTTACAGCTAATACTGGTGAGTTAGGACAAACTTCAAATTTAAAAAACAAAGCCAATTAGGCTGGCAGACTTGTGGATTAGGCCAACATTTGGTGGAAGAGGAAGAAAGATGACTGGAACTTTGGAGGCCCACCATAATGGATTTCAGTATTCAACCATGAGAGCAGAAGAGGGAGTTGATATCATGTATCAAAACATTAAGCATGCATTCTTCCAACCAGTGGAGAAGGAGATGATTACTTTGCTTCATTTTAATTTGCATAACCATATCACAACATGGGAACCAAGAAGACAAAGGATGTTCAGTTTTATGTGGAGGTAATGGATGTGGTCCAAAATTTAGGAGGGGAAAGAAGGTCAATGTATGATCGTGATGAAATTGAGGAAGAACAACAAGAGAGGGATAGGAAAAATAAAATCAATACAAAGTTTGAAGGATTTGTCAAGTGAGTAAGAGAGCTATGGGAGCAACCTCATCTAAAATATTTTGAACTAGAGTTTGATATACCATTTAGAGAGCTTGGTTTTCATGGAGTTCCTTTCAAAGTCTCTAATTTTATTGTTCATACAGTAAACTATTTGGGTAGAGTTGGTGGAATTACCTTTCTTAGTAATCATTATTAGTGAGATTAAGATTGTTAACCTTGAGAGAGTAGGATTTGGGAAAAAGGCATTTGATATGGCTATTTGACGAGGGAGAAAACCTGAGACATAGAAAATGATGCAACAACCAGAGAAATTTTATTATTATTTAGAATGGAGCTTCTTACATGTAGAGGATCCCAAAGCCTCGATCTTTTCCATACATGCAAGCTACAGAAGTTCGGAAATTATAAAAATTACCGAAGTTACCCTTTTCGCAGTAGGTGAACTCTTTTTCCCAGAAAGCTACCCAAAAATCAGAAACTTGCCCATAAATAGCCCCTTTTTGGTTTCGAGCCAAAAAAAAAATTCAAGAAATGAGTTTTGGCAGTTTGGCACCAAAAGTTACAATTTAAAATTCAAAAATTGAGTCCTAATTCAAAAATTGGCAATTTTCCAAAAATCGGCCAACTTCTAGAAGCCATAACTTTTGATCTGGGACTCCATTTTTTGAAATGTTTACATTTTCAAAAAGGTCTCAAAGTGAAAAATGTGCTAAGAACCAGCTCTACTAGTTCTAATGATTTCTGGGTCCGTACTGGACCATTTAGTGCCTCAAACTAGACTTAGAAGGTTTTTAAGGGAAAAAAAGCAGAAACTGAAACATGAATAACTTTCAAACCATGAATGATCTTGACTTGATTCTTTTGCAAAAGTGCTTATTTTTCCATCATGAACCTTCCCATAAATTTCTGTCTTCCCACACCTTAGAATTCACACCTACTAAAAATAACAGTTGAGTAGAAAAAGTAGAAAAGTAGTTTTGAAAGTTGGAAACTCTTATTCGACGAAAAGGGTATCCCGGAATGCAAAAACATCTACAAAAAATAAAAAAAGGAACATAAATGGAGAGCATATTTTTGGGTGATGCAAGATTGCCCTCACACCATTGGATGCTCCTACATCAGACACCAAGGGTAATTTGAGAAGTGACCCCATCACGTCTCAAATGGTTGAGGAAAACCCAAATGGTCAACCTCTGCTTTAGACAACTAGGATGAATCTTCCATAGGCCTTCCTCTCCACTTCACCAGATATTCTTCATACTGTCTATTTCTGATTCTCCTTCCCACATGGCTATCCATGATTTTTTCAATCTCCTCCTCTGAAGTAGGTGCTGGAATGCCACACTGTTCCATCATTGGTACTTCCTCTGTGCCACCTTCATGATACTCTGTCAAATCTGAAATATTGAACATAGGGGAAATGTTGACTCCATCCAGAAACTGTACCTCATATGCATTCCCTGAATCATTCCTCTTCAAAATTTTATAGGGATTGAACTTCTTCATCTTCAATTTGTTATAGGTTCCCACTGGAAACCTTGCTTTCCTCAAGTGGACCATCACTTCATCACCAATATGAAACTCCTTATATCTCCTCTTCTAATTTTCCTTAGCCTTATACTGCATATTCATCTTGTTAATATGTTCTTTTACCTTCTCATGTATATTCTTGATGTGCTCTACAAAATCTTCGACTTCGACACTTGTCTTCTCTTGGTCCATCTTCCTCAATTTTGGAGTGGTCCTAGGACTGCCTCCATACACAATCTGGAATGGTGATCTACCAGTGCTTCTATTGATAGAATTGTTGTAAGAAAATTATTCTTGGGGTAAGATCAAGTCCCATCCCTTGGATTTATCTCCTACCAAGCATCTCAGTAGGCTACTCAGACTTCTATTCACAACCTCAGTCTGCTCATCAGTCTGTGGATGGTGTGCAAAAATGAACTTCAACTCTGTTTTCAACTTCTTCCACAAGGTCCTCCAAAAGTATCCAATAAATTTTGTGTCATGATTTGAGACTATACTCTTTGGCAAACCATGAAGCCTCACCACCTCTCTGAAGAAAAAGTCAGCAATGTGGACTGCATTATGGGCCTTCTGGCATGGGATGAAATGTGCCATCTTCGAAAACCTTTCAACTACCACAAATACTGAATGATTCCCTCTCAGTGTCCTTGGAAAGCCATGAACAAAGTCCATACTTATATCCTCCCATGGTCTCTTTGGTACAGGTAAGGGCTGATACAACCCAACATTCTGGCTCACTCCTTTAGCCATCTGACATACCCTGCAACTCTGCACAAACTTCTTCACATCCTGTGATAACTGAGGCCAATAATAATTCTCACTAATAATGGCAATGGTCTTATCCTGACCAAAATGTCCTTCCATTCCTCCACTATGCTTCTCCTTTATCAGGTTCTCCCTCATGGAACTCCTTGGAATACATAATTGACTTCCCTTAAACAACATGCCATCCTGGATTATGAAATCCAACCATTTCTTCTTGTCAACTATAATAGCCTCCTTGCAAGCTTTCCAAGCTTCTACAAAATTAGGATCTTCAGGATACAATGTCTTGAGTTCATTGAACCTAATCACTTCAATCTATATCTCGGTCAACAATTTTTTCCTCCTACTTAAGGCATCTACAACCCTATTCGACTTCCCACTCCTATGCTTTAAAACAAAGGTATAACTTTGCAAAAATTCTACCCATTTCATATGCCTCTGATTTAATTTTCCCTAACTACTCAGATACCGTAGTGCTTGATGATCAGTAAACAAAAAAAATTCCTTCGGTAACAAATAATGTCTCCTTTTCTTTAATGCTTGAACTATTGCATAAAATTCCTAATCATATACAAAGTACTTTCTCTTTGCATCATTTAACTTTTCATTGAAATATGCAATGGGATTACCTTCTTGGATCATCACTACTCCAATGGCACAGCCACTGGCATCACAATCCACCTGAAACACCTTATTGAAATATGAGAGGGCTAAAACTGGTTTCTCTATCACCTTCTGCTTCAATAGATCATAACTCTTCGCTGCTCCAGTGCTCTAATTGAACTCTTTTCTATCCCCTCTCATTGTTTCAGTCAGGGGTGCACAAATACTACTGAAGTTTCTAATGAACTTTCTGTAAAAACTGGCCAAACCATGGAAAGATCTCACCTCAGTAGCAGTTCTTGGGGTAGGCCATTCTAGAATAGCCTTCACCTCCTCTAGGTCCATCTTGAGACATTCTGTCAAGACAACAAACCCCAAGTACACTAAATCCTTCATAAAACTACACTTCTTCAGATTAATCAACAATTTATCTTCTCTTAACTTCTCAAAAGCTCTATGAATATGCATTAAATGCTCATCCAAAGTCTTACTAAAAATCAAAATATCATCTAGATATACAATAACAAAACTTCCCAAAAACTCTTTCAGTACCTCGTTCATGAGCCGCATGAATGTGCTCAGTGTGTTGGTTAGCCCAAAGGGCATAACTAACCACTCGTACAGACCCTCCTTGGTCTTGAAGGTAGTCTTCCATTCATCACCCTCTTGAATCCGAATTTGGTGATATCCACTTTTCAAATCTATCTTTGTGAAGTACCGAGCTCCACTCAAATAGTCCATGAGGTCATCCATCCTTGGCAGGGGGAAATCTGTACTTGATTGTTATCTTATTTATGGCCCGAGAGTCTGTACACATCCTCCAATCCCCATCCTTCTTCGGTGCTAGTACTATAGGTACTGCGCATGGGCTTAGACTCTCTCAAATCAAACCCTTTCTGAACAACTCCTAAACTTGTCTGTTTAACTCATTTTCTACAGGAGTCATTCTATGTGCTGCCTTATTTGGAAAACTGGCTCTAGGGATCAAGTCAATTTGATGACTGATCTTCCTCATTGGTGGTAAACCCTCAAGTAGGTTATCATAAATAATCTCCTGAAACTCATCCAATATTCTAGAAACTTCTACTGGCACCTTCTCACTATCTTCCTTTTCCATTCTAGGAATCAATGCATAACACACGCTCATGCTTCATACCTTTTAAAAATTTCTTTCCATCGACAAAACAAATTCTAGCACTACTACATACCTTTTCTTCATCCTTCTTCAGGGGTTTCAACTTATGGAGGACTCCATCCTTCATCAAGGAATAAGTCTTTGCATGGCCATCATGTACAACTCGCCTATCAAACTACCACAACCTCCCCAACATGTGACATGCATCCATGGGAATGATATCACATAGTACCTCATCACGATAGCTTCCGATCTTGAACTTGACCAGGCACTGCTCATTGAACAAAACTTTGTGGTCTTTCTGCAATTAGGCAATTTGATATGGATGTGGATGCCTTTCCCTTTTCAGCTTCAACTTCATAACCATCTCTTCTGACACCAAATTATCGGTGCTCCCACTATCAATAATGACATCACAAAATTTTTCTTCACACTTTCACCTTGTACAAAACAAATTATTCCTCTATTCTGGCTCCTTCTCTTTAGTCACCAGGGCTCTTCTAACCACTAAGGCTTCTCCCCTTTCTGCATCATCTGAATGCTCAGATTAAGCCTCCTCATCTGCATGTGCAACCCCTCCATGACCTTCTGGCCTTCTGTCTGTCCTTCCTTGGTGTTGTGGACATTCATAGGCTCAATGCCCTTTTTCACCACAATGGAAACAAGTTCCTCTGAAACCACCTCTTTTGGGTCCTGGCCCAGATCTTCCTCATCCTCTACCTCTTTGATCACCACTATTTTGATCATGAGGGTGGTAGAAGTTATCATTCTTCTGGCCTCAACTAGTACCCACATCTTCATTTTTCCTTTCATCCTCATTTTGGCTCCCAGAAGATCTTCCACTACCCCTTCCATTTTGACCTCCTCGTCCTTTTTTCTTGCTATCAATTTTTTTTTCAACTTATCATCAGCTTTTAGAGAAAACTGGTACACATCCTCAATGGTGGTCATTCTGACCAGGCTTAGCTCCTCTTGAATGCTCGATCGTAACCCATTAAGATAACGAGCTACCTTCTGCTTGTTGGCCTCTGCATGGCCCGTTCTGATGATCATCTTGTGAAAATATTCTTTGTATTATTTCACAGATCTACTTCCTTGCTTCAACCCTTGCAATTTCTTCAGCAGATCTAACTTGTAGTCCATTGGTATGAACTGCTTCTTCAGTTTCTCCACCATGCGATCCCAACTGCTGATCTTTCCTTTTCCTATTCGATTTCTCTCCAACTGGACCTCTTTCCACCAAATATTGGCATGGAATTTCATCTTCGTTTTTGAAAATTTAACTTGATCTAGGTCCTCTACTTCTTCATACTCAAAATACTCTTCTAGCTCGTTGATCCAGTTGATCAACTCTTTTGGGTTTAGACTTCCAGAATAACTGGGAACTTCTATTCTGGGTCTTTTTCTGATCTTCGAAATGACCCTTATTAGCCGCATCTGATCTTGATCAATCACTTCTTCTTCCTCTTCTACATCTGAATCTTCTACCTCTTCTTCATCCTCACTTTCTCCTCTCCTTCCCGGGTTTAACCCTCTTCTCATTTGTTCTTGCAATACATCAATTTGTCTCTGGAGGGCTCTGACACCGTCGGTCACCAATGAATCTCTTCCACCAACATTTCTGCCACCTCTGCCACCTCTGGCACCACCATGCCTACTAGGCATCACTCTTGGAGGCATCTTGAATACCTCAAACCCACAACCACAGTCCTGGTGTGAACTGCCTCATGATCGGCGATCTGTCCACATGCTCAAGAAAACCTGCTCTGATACCACTTGACGAGGGAGCAAATCCGAGACACAAAAAATGATGCAACAACCAAATTTTTTTTTTAATTATTTAGAATGGAACTTCTTACATGAAAATGATCCCAAATCCTCGAGCTCTACCATACATGCAAGCTACAAAAGTTCATAAATTACATAAATTACTGAAGTTACCCTTTTTGTAGTAGGCAAACTCTTTTCCCCAAAAAGCTACCCAAAAATAAGAAACTAGCCCATAAATAGCCCCTTTTTGGTTTCAAGCCAAAAAAAACATTCAATAAATTATTTTTTGTGGTTTGGTACCAAAAGTTACAATTTAAAATTCAAAAATTGAGTCCTAATTCAAAAATTAGCAATTTTTCAAAAATCGGCCAACTTCTGGAAGCCATAACTTTTGATCTAGGACTCCGTTTTTCGAACCGTTTGCATCGTCGGAAAGGTCTCAGAGTGAATAACGTGCTAAGAATTATATTTTCTAGTTTGGACAAATCTTGGGCCCATACAGGACTGTTTAGTGCCTCAAACTGGACTCAGAAGGTTTTTTAGGGCAAAAAGCAGAAACTGAAACTTGAATAACTTTCAAACTATGAATTATCTTGACTCGATTCTTTCACCAAAGTGCTTATTTTTACATCATAAAATTTCCCATAGATTTATGTCTTCCCATGCCTTAGAATTCACACCTGCTAAAAATAATAGTTGAGCAGAAAAAGCAGAAAAGCAGTTCTGAAAGTTGGAAACTCTTATTCGATGAAAAGGGTATCTAGAAATGAAAAAACATCTACAAAAAGAAAACAAAAGGAACATAAATGGAAACATATTTTTGGGTGATGCAAGATTTCCCTCACACCACTAGATGCTCCTACATCACTATTGTTTTCAAAGACTTCAAGTGGGATGTACTTCGCATTGACGCCATTCCTCAATCTTCACTTAATGGCATCAAGGAATGGTTGAACTCCATGGATATAAAGTATTATGAAAGAATAATGAAATTGAGCTGGTGTCCAATTTTGAAGAGTATTACTAATGATCTAGATAAATTTATTGAAGATGGTGGTTGCGAATTTTTGAATATGGAAGCTAGTGATTTTGATTCTGATAATTCAGAAGAGTCAGATCAAGGATATGAACCCTTTGATGTAGAAGAGGAATCAAAATCATATTTCATGTAGCCACCATCAAGAGTGTTACAAGCCAACAAGATGGAGGGAATTCTTATATAAGGATAATTTTAAATGTTGCAGGTACTAGCTTTAATGCCAACTACAATGGCAACATTGAAATTCCCTAGCAGTATTTATGTTAAGGAAATTTCCTTTAGATGCAAGGATTCAAAGCACATCAACCATGTGGTACAAATGATTAAATCCCATAGATCTGATTTGTAGCAATGAAAGAGTCTGAAAAGGCAGAGAGAGCTACACTGGTGACTCAGGAGAAACTTTAGCTTTCAAAAACAAATCCAATTAGGCTAGTAGATGTGTGGATCAAGCCAACATTTGGTGGAAGAGGATGAAAGATGATTGGAACTTTGAAGGCCCACCATAATGGATTTTGGTATTCAACCATGAGAGCAAAAGAGATAGCTGATATCATGAATCAATACATTAAGCATGCATTCTTCTAACCAACAGAGAAGGAGATGATTACTTTGCTTCATTTTCATTTGCATAACCATATCACGACGTGGGAACCTAGAAGACCAAGGATGTTTAGTTTTATGTGGAGGTAATGGATGTGGTCCCAACTTTAGGAGGGGAAAGAAGATCAATGTATGATCCTAACGAAATTGAGGAAGAACAACTAGAGAGGGGCATGAAAAATAAAATCAATATAGAGTTTCAATGATTTGTCAAGCGAGTAAGAGAGCTATGGGAGTAGCCTCATCTAAAATATTTTGAACGAGATTTTGATATACCATTTAGAGAGCCTATTTTTCATGGAGTTCCTTTTAAAGCCTCTACTTTTATTGTTCTTACAGTAAACTGTTTGGTAGAGTTGGTGGAATTACCTTTCTTAGTAATCATTATTAGTGATATTGAGATTGTTAACCTTGAGAGAGTAGGACTTGGGAAAAAGGAATTTGATATGGATATTGTTTTCAAATACTTCAAGTGGGATGTACTCTGCATTGACGCCATTCCTCAATCTTCACTTGATGGCATCAAGGAATGATTGAACTCCATGGATATAAAGTATTATGAAAGTAGAATGAACTTGAACTAGCAACCAATTTTGAAGAGTATTACTGATGATCCAGATAAATTTATTGAAGATGATGGTTGGGAATTTTTGAATATGGAAGCTAGTGATTTTGATTCTGATAATTTAGAAGAGTTAGATCAAGGATATGAACCCTCTGATGTAGAAGAGGAATCAAAATCATATTTCATGTAGCCACCATCAAGAGTGTTACAAGCCAACAAGATGGAGGGAATTCTTATATAAGGATAATTTTAAATGTTGCAGGTATCAGCTTTAATGCCAACTACAATGGCAACATTGAAATTCCTTAGTAGTATTTATGTTAAGGAAATTTCCTTTAGATGCAAGGATTCAAAGTACATCAACCATGTGGTACAAATGATTAAATCCCATAGACGATTTGTAGCAATGAAAGAGTCTGAAAAGGCAGAGAGAGCTACACTAGTGACTCGGGAGAAACTTCAACTTTCATAAACAAAGCCAATTAGGCTGGCAGACGTGTGGATTAGGCCAACATTTGGTGGAAGAGGATGAAAGATGACTGGAACTCTAGAGGCCCAACATAATGGATTTCTGTATTCAACCATGAGAGTAGAAGAAAGAGCTAGTATAATGTATCAAAACATTAAGCATGCATTCTTCCATCCAGCGAAGAAGGAGATGATTACTTTGCTTCATTTTCATTTGCATAACCATATCATGGCGTGGGAACCAAGAAGACCAAGGATGTCTAGTTTTATGTGGAGGTAATATATGTGGTCCAAAATTTAGGAGGGGAGATCCTGATGTCTGCCAAGAGGCGTAAAGTTAGATGAATTAAGTTCATGTACATGTCTGCCAAAGCTTACTTCCAATTTTTATGACTTTTTTTCTTGACTGTCAGAGTTTACTTAGAAATTTGAAATTTCTTTCTAGTCATTTTGATGAGGATATACTCAGCCAATATGTAAGCACCTTTGTTTGTATCACAAGCATATGTGCATTGGAAGAATTTTGATTATCTATGGTGTACAACTATGCCGTATCACTAATTGGATCTTCTATTTCAATGTTTTCTATGGTCTTCTTTGTTTGAGGTAGCACCTGAAAATCCTACCTCCTTTCCTTAGCTAAGAAGTGGATTTGAATTTGGAAATAATACACTTTAAAACTAGCTATGGTTTAAGGAGAGCTATTCTAGCTTTGTTGTTGACACCCTCAATCTTCAACAAGGACTTAGATGCATGGAATGAAATGAAAACTTTCAAACTTAGATTTGAATGTGCATAATTTGATTAATTATGGTTTTCACAGGTAGTTGTCTTTACATGACTATTCTGGATTGCCAATATGTGTAATAGTGACTGCATCCTTATCAAGTTTGGCTACCCTTATTTAGAATGCCTTGGCCTTTGGACTCGATACAAAGTTGTGTATTGTTATTCCATATTTGTAACATGTAGTACATTTAAGGGGTACAACATATAGAAATTCAATATTGTCATCCAAGGAAAACTTACAGATGGTGTATCAAGAAAAATAGAAAATTATTTTATTAGGGTTAATGCTTTCTTCCCCCACGTTGTTGATATTTTCCCTAAAACATGTTTTTTTAATTATTTCAACACATCTCAAAATTCAATGTATTGATTAACATTTGTTACACATTTCAATTGTTTATGCAAATGATGGATATATGTTAACTTGATTAGTGTTGTTACTTTCGTATTTTGAATTCTATGATAACCAACCATTACACATTTCATATACATCCTTCTACTATTTATTCATGCACATAAATGGTCATCTTGTAATCATAAGTTTTGAGCTCTATTTACTTGTCCTACACATCAAAACATGGAACATGGAATACTTAAACTAATTAATATGCAATCATTTAATTTTTCCAAGGAAAATAAAATAAAATATCATTTAACATACTAAATATACTTACAAATGTACAGATCAAAGCTTGTAAACCTTTCTGGCCATTGCGATGTGTGGCACGAAGTTTCTCAAGCCTAGCCTTGGAGGCCTTGTCCTGAAACATATACTAATTGAATTTAGCAATGCACAAATAATATTTAAATATCGTTTAATAAATTTGATATAATCTTATGAGAAAATTCAAATACCTGTGTACTCTCCTCATCGTACTTCCTTAGTGCATCATACTTCTCATATACTTTTACAAGCTCTTTCCATACTTTCAAACTTACATCAATTGGCCTTCTTTTCTTCCTTAGCTCAGGAGGGATTTTTTTTATCTTCTTTGTTTGGTTGCACTGAAATCTCTTGTAGTTTTGAGACATTTGTAGCTTTATCTTCTTTACAGAACAACCTGTGCCAAATTTAACCTATGAGAATGGAAAATTTATTTTTAACCTAGGAGGGATTTTTTTTATCTTCTTCATGGATAATTGATTTTTTCAGTTGCATGGGTATCTATGAGAATGGAAAATGTAGATGGTCTTTGAACCATTGAAGGAATGATTCCTTCAACCTATTTACAAACGTTTTCCCAACATTCTTTATTTAGACTTATGTTGAAACCACCTCGTAATCTATCTTCGTATTGTAGCTACCAATGCAAGATTGATAACATGGCATGGTGGAAGAAGTCTATGTCCTAGAAGTGGCTAGGACATCAGAAGTCTCTGCTCCCTATTCCAAATTCTTAGAGTTTATTGTCACTAATTTCCTTCTGGATATTTTGTTCAATCCGGGACTGGTTGGGGAATCAATTGATTCCCTTTGACACAATTTATTTGTTTGCAATGTTTGAGGGGCGTTACTAGATTTTTTTCTATGTATTTGGAAAGCGTTGTCCAGTCCACATTAACCAATTTTTTCACTGCCTCTACCCCCAATATGGAAGCCAATTCCTCTTTATCTTTGTCAGTCTCATGTCCCTATATATACATTTTAAAATTATATTTCTTCTTTTAAGTTTTGAAATAAAAAAATAAAATCTACAATTCATCTTTATCTTTGTTAGTCTCATGTCCCTATATATATATATAAATTATATTTCTTCTTTTAAATTTTGAAATAAAAAACTAAAAAGTAAAATTCAAAGAAACAATGGAAACATTTACAAATCTATAAATTGACAATGAATTACCTCATTGTAGCTAGAGTTTGTTGACAATGCTCACTTCCTTCTATTGATTGGCATTTTGAGGCAACCTAGGGAAAATTATTTTTGTCCAGTCTGTGGAGGAAAATGAAGTACACACTGTTAGGTATGAAAGTTTTCATCCATTTTGTGGTATGAAAGTTTTGTTTTGTGGACAAACATGTTCGCTAGGTTTGCTTAGTGTTGATAACCTAGGGAAAATATGTTTGCTGGATTTGCTTAGTGTTGATAACCTTATCATGAAAAATATTTCATAATGCAATCTTGGACAAATTTTTCATGGCATCGGTGACTATGGCATGACTGGGAAAAACCAAGCGGTTTTTGCATTTATTTTCAGCAGTTGCTCAGTAGTGACATGTTCGTTGGGTTTGCTTAGTGTTGATAACTTAGGGAAAATATGTTCACTGGGTTTGCTTAATGTTAATAACCTTATCATGAAAACTCTTTCATAATGCAATCTTGTACAAATTTGTCATGGCATTGGTGGCTATGGTGCAACTGGGAAAAACCAAGATATTTTTGCATTTATTTTCACTAGTTGCTCAATAGTGACCGACCCAATTCCCATATTTTCCAAATAGTTCAGTATTTCCTTGATACCTAGGTTAGGGAAAGAATACAGAGGCATCTTGGCTTTGTACTATAATATTTTGATCCAAAGCTCAAATGGGTAGGGTAAATTTTTTTTGTTGGTTTCTCAAAGGTTTTACAATTTATAATGATGGGACAATTTAGAGGCCATGAACTAGTAAACAATCATGAATTCAAATGCAATACAAAGAGCAGTAAACAATCACAAATTCAATAAAGAAAAAATAAATTTTAACCTTAGTTATGGTGTCACAAACTAAATTAAATTTCTCATCAGTTGCTGATAGGGCCTTGCTCTCTTCCTTCGAGCGACATTTTTCCCTTTTTTGTCATCTTATTTCTTCCTTCACGCAACATTTTTCCCTTTTTTGTCGTCTAATTTCTTCCTTCATGTGGGAAATTTTTAAATTTTTGATTTTGATTCAGTAGTCGACACTTTAGTTGGTGTTAGTTAATGCCAACTTTAGCACTAACTTTTGGCCGTTAATGTAATTTGTTTGGGGCACCTAAGGTGGTGCCAAGTGCACCTAATTGGGTGCCTATCATTGTTGTATGGTGACTATTTTCATTATTGTGTATCATAGGATCTAAAGTGTTGGAAATAATTCCAACTCCTACCTTATTTTTGCTACTATTGCTTTCCTGTGGCTCCTTGACCAGCTTAGTGTGGTAGAGCAGTTTTTACCGTGGTCTTGCAAAGTGATTCATCCTTCTTGGTAGTAGTGTGGTGAAAGCTTCTGTGGTAGCATGTGAGTCTTCCTTCTATTCCTGGTGGTGTTGCGGTGACTCCGACAAGTCTTCTACAATTGGCATGCAATAGTGTGGTGACCACAACTATCCCACGACTCCTTCATCAGCTCAGTGCAGTAGAGCAGTTTTTACCATAGTCCCACAAGTTGCTTCTTCCTTCTTGGTAGTAGTGCGGTGAAAGATTTTGTGGCAACATTTTTATTCACAAAGGAGGCCATGGAGAGAGGATGTGGATGAAATAGAAATACTAAATCGCTGAGAGGAAAGTGGGTGGAAATAGATGAGACAACGAAATCTACAGATACAATAGAGGTAAGAAGAGAAAGCAACCTCAACCAAAGGAGGAAGGTGTTTATGAATTCACAAATGCTACAACATAGAGAAGATATCAATATGTCAAATATATGACTAAAGTGAGGTTTTGTGTTGGATAGCATACTCGTTGAAATGATATAATTGGTGTACTAAACATTATTTACTATGTTGTGTATTATAGGGGCAAGACGAGGCCATGGCAACAAATCGTATCATATCAAATGAGGGCACAACAGATGAAGTGGGACATCAGGTACTCAAATTTTGACTTAACTTAGGAAAAAATGATTTGATGGAATTTTGTGATACGTCCATCTTTTTTCATAGTATTATTGAAATTTATAATGTATTATCCAATCTTGACATAAATTAATGCATGTTGTTGATTATTTTAGATGGAGATTGGAGAAAATGAAAAGCCTGAGCATTCAAATAGCAAAAGAAGAAGACATGTACATGGACGTGGACCTAAAAATGTTAAATCACGTAGATGACAGTGGGTGGAAGAGGATATGGCAATGAATATTGCAGACACAACAAATGATTGCAGTGAAGAAGAGGTAGGTATATATGTTCATAGAATTTTTATTTTTATTTTTTAAGCCATATTTGATTATATTTCTTTGAAATTGATACATTTATGATTTATCCAATTGTTTCCAAACATTAAATAATGCTTGCGTTTGTTGATAGTTAGAAGATTTTGATGAAATAGTACATACTAATACCCAAGATCAATTGGGTTATTAAGATTTGGATGGGATGATTGAAACCATCCTTTAAACCATACTAAGGCAACAAGAGCAAGATTGAAGAGAACACTACCACCTAAGAAATTTGAAGAGCTGATGAGAGTCACATACACTGATGACATGCCACCTAGCATGAATGATGATGATCGTGATAGTGAAAATGTAGTGCATGAAGAAGAATTAAATGAAATGCTTACATGTTTCTTTGGGGATGTAAACAATTATGACAATAATGATGATATGGTTGATAGTAATGATGATAGCAGGGGAAATTACCACCAACGTAATGTTGATGATAACAACATCAAAGAATCCATCAAGCAAGCAACAAAGACACCCATGTTCAAATCAGGTGCAAGTAGAACCTCAAAACTTGCATGCACATTAATATTATTAGAAATCAAGTCACTATTTGGTTGGTCAGACAAAGGATTCACTACCCTAGTGAAGTGAGTTGAAATCTATTTCTTACTTTACATTGTCAATTGGTGTACATAATTAGTAAACATTCATAAACTTCGTTTATATTTCTTTAAGGGGATTTTAAAACCATATATTGTATATAAACAATCCTAGTATAGATTGACATATCAAACATGTTCATCATAAGTCAAAAATTCAATTGATTTAATCTCTGACAATCTTACAAGGCACTAAAAACTAAAATATTCCCTGAAGAGAATATGTTGCCATCAACTTGTAGAGAGGCACGTCTGTTGTTGGTTGAGTTTAGGATTGAATATAAGAAAATTCATTCATGTAAAAATGATTTCATTTTATACAGAGATGAATATGAAAACAAGGTAGAATTCCCTGTATGCAAAGAGAAGAGATATCGTACAGATGTATAAGGTCCTACAGTTCCAAAGGAAGGTTTTATGTCACATGATAATTATACCTAGACTTCAACGAATGTTTTGTTGTAATTCACTAGCACAATTGATGGATTGGCATGCAAAGAACATAAGTAAAGATGGATTCATGCGAATTCCGGCTGACTCCAAATCAATGAAACACATAGAGGAAAAATGGCCAACAAAATTCAAAGATGAACCTTGTAGTATCAAGTTTGGTCTTGCAATTGATGGAGTGTTCCCATTCTCTTTCTTGAGCTCAAATTATAGTTTTTGGCCAGTTGGATTGATAGTACACAATATTCCCCCATGGATGAGTGTTAGAAAGGAGCACCTTATGCTGACTCTCTTTGTCTAGGAAAACATCAAGTTAAAAACATGGATGTTTATCTTGCGCCTTTTATTGATGAGATGCAACTGCTATGGAAAGGCATAAGAATGTATGAAATATCACGTCCTCCATCAAATAGGTCCTTCATGTTGTATGGTGTGCTATGTTGGACTATTCATGATTTCCCAAGACTTGGTGTTTGTTCTGGTAAGATAAAATATTTACGCATTTACATTCATAATTTATTTTCATCCCAACTTTCATACTTAGTTTTATACTATTTTTTTGATGTTATTAAAATTACTTATTGAAATGTAGGGCTTCAAACAAAGGGGATATTTGCATGTCCAAGATGTGTAGAACAATTTCAAGGGCGATATTCTAAATATCTACATAAATTTATTTACACAAACAATAGGGTTTTTCTACCACTAGATCATAGGTTTAGAAATTGCCTGAAGAATCAATTTGATGGAAAAGTTGAAAATAGAGGCCCTCCCATGATTATTGGTCTAGGTGATTGGCTTAAGAAGTATGAAGATGCTAAATTGAAAGCTTGGGAGGATTTTTTTGATTGGGGTGATTCAATTGAAGAACCAGAACAAGTTGTAGTTAATATGCCAGAAGGAATGAAAAGGAAATCCATATTTTATGAGCTCCCTTACTAGAAGGATCTATTAATATCTCACCTATTAGATCCTATGCACATCTTCAAAAATTTCCTAGATTCTATATTTTGACACATATCAAGCAAAGAGAAGGACACCTTGTCTTCGAGGAGAGATATTGCTCTTTCGCGTACCAAATTTGATAGAAAACATTTGTGGCCAAATAGGGAAAATGAAACATATGCAAAAGCTCCATGGATTTTGAAAAAAAGAGAGCTAGACCAACTAAAAAATGTCATCTGTTCAATAAGGACACCTAATAGCTATGGGTCATCATTGGCTAAAGCTTTTACAGTTGATGGACATATCACAGGATTTAAAACACATGGATTTCATACTTTAATGAAGGTATTATATATCATCATTTAACATTTACTGGTAACATGGATTAAGCACTAAATTTATTTTGATATTTTGTTGTGTGAGAAAAAATTACTAATGAACTTTTCATAAATGTGTTTGATAACATATCATGCCATTGGAAATTAGGGTGGATTCCTATTTTACAATTGACTTAAGGAATGCCATAAGTTGATTGTCAACATTTACAAGGTATGTGGTTATATGAAATGTTTGTGTGTGAGAGACATAGAGATATTATATTGCATTTAATTTATGACTAAAGGTTCATAATAATTTACTTTTCTTATATTAGGTGGGTGACCTCCAAGGAGATCCATGAATCTAAAGTGCCAAAGTGGAAGAAGGAAATTTTAAAAATTGTAAGTGTATTTGAGAAGGAGCTCCCTACAAGTTTCATGGACCTACAAGTCCATTTACTTATACACTTAGTCGATGAAATTGAATTGGCAGGTGTTGTATCAATGAGGTGGATGTTTTTCTTTGAGAGGTATATGAAAACTCTTAAAAGATATGTCTAACAAAAGGCACATCCAGAGGGTTGCATGGCTAAAGGGTATGTATTGAATGAAGCATTTTTCTTCCTGTGTGAATTCCTTGGTAAGGATTTTGAAGATAGCCCACATGTCTAGGATGAAGAACGATCATCTGATATTATTGATGGAGAAAAAACACAATCTAATGGTGTTGAAGTACAAATTAGTAAGTAAATTCATGATCAGTGGTTGTTTTTCTTGCAATCATTAATTTACTCTGTAATTTATTTGTCAAATTAACAACATGACATTTGGAGTTTGAAATAAACATGTTGACATGTAATAGGTGTAGATGAAAGTTCTATACTCGACAAGTTCATTCTATGCCACATGGATTGTATGAACAAATGGATTGATTTGTATGATAAAAAGAGAGAAGTGTTAGAAGCAAGGAGACAGTTAAAGAGATCAAACCCAAGGAATACTCCATTTCCCACTCATTTTCTTGGGGAATGGGGCAAATATTTCCCACTAGAATGGGTTACTAAACAAATTCAAAATCAAATAGAAGATGTAGGTACAAATTCAAACATAACAAAAGATGAAATCAACATGTCTAGAGGATGTGAAAGAAAGGTACAGTTGGAATTTTACAAAATGTTGTTTCCTTACAATTTTGACAGTCTTAACTATTTTAATATTCATCATTATATTCTTTTTCAATGAAATAAATGGTATTTCACAAGTGAGGAAACATCCAACAATGTGGGCATATGGTCGACATTATCGTGTAGAAAGTGTAGACATAAAGAGATGATCCTTCAATTGTGGCATCATAGTTGACTTCAAGCAATCTAGTTGATCAAGCTCAAAAAATAAGAATATAATTGAAGGGAATCAACAATATGTTGGGAAAATACAGGAAATTATTGAGTTGGATTACCATTCTTTTAAATGTTGTATTTTTAAGTGTAGATGGTATGAAGCATTTGAGAGGACATGAAGACATGATACCTATAGTGGATTGTTTTCTATATATTACTCATCATTCCTACTGGAGGATAAGGAGCCTTATGTTCTACCAATTCATTGTGAGCAGGTATTTCTTTAACTCAAACAAGAAGCAGTAGTGATCATTAATTGTAAGGAAAGCTAAGGTGCAGAAGCAACTCTCCTAACATCAAAACCTCAGGGAAAAATGCATAGATACTTTTAAATTTTCAATTACGGTCCAATTAAGATGCACTTGAAAGAGATAACAGAAACAGAGAATTAAACATACAAATATGAACACCAAATTTATGTGGAAAAACCCTTACAGGAGAAAAACCCACCACACCAAGAAAACCCATTTATATTATAGTAATGAAATTACATACAGAGTACGCACTTGACTCTTTGATGTCAAATTACAACATTCACAATGATCAACTTTGCTACAAAGTATTCAAGTTACAATACACTCATAACTTCATTCACTGATCACTCATCGAACTGATCATCCAACCGTACATTCCACCATTGAACCAAACACAATCTACAATCTCTGAGTATATCCATGACGCCCCTGTCTGTCAAAATTCCTTTTAGTAATGGCCACAATAGTCCAACTACTAGCGGTTCCAATTTGGATTCTCTAATTGGTCATAGACACAACACGTAGGATAGTCACCCAATCGGTCAAAAGCGTTGAACCTGTGTTGCATGTCGGTGAGACACTAACCATGTCTCCCCAATGCCACAAAGCCAGATCATCATTATCACCAAGAGTCGACCCCATCGGCAAGACTTTATACCAAATGTAAAACCACCTTGTGAAGATCTATTGATAAGAGTTCAACTATTGGCGAGAGTCATACTGATGTTCACAAGTCACATCGACCTCAACATTTCCATCGACGAGACTATAGCTACTCACCAAGAGGTCATACCAATGCCTTCAAGTTACACCACAATGTTCCACTGTCGGAGAGACTTCGTTCATTGCTAAGACTTCATATCGAAGCTTCCATGTTACCCTGATGAGCATCAGTGAGACAAACATATGTTGCCAAGACTTCACACTAAAGCCTTTGTGTTACTGTGAAGACTCCAAGTGTTGCTATCAATGAGACATTCCATATTGATGAGACTTCATATCGAAGCAAGCCTTTCGGCTAAGGGTCTCCCCAATGTCTTTGAGTGTAAGGATTTCAGCGTGACAATCAACTGTTGCTAAGAGCTCTTCCCGAGTGTTTAAGTCACCCCAAAGACTTCAAATGAATGCTTATCGAAAAGACTTCTCTTTGTCGGTATGAGACATACCGAATGACCAAATCTCTCCCTGAAACCACTTGTCACCCAAAGTCTCCCAGATATCTGATAAGAGTGGCCTGTTGGCTAGAGATCTCCACTCGATAGAGGGTTACAACAAATGCCACAAGTCACAGTGACATCACTAGTTGACAAGACATCAACAAAGTCACGGCGACCAAAACAAAACCACAAGGTTACTAAACTGCCAATTGACCAAACCATATGAATGTCACACCAACTTGGCTCTTTCAAAGGTTTTAGCCTGTGGGATTGAAGCACATATTTCCAACAATCTCCCACTTGATGAAGATCACATAAGCACCTCCATATCACAAAAAGCCTACTGAAATTCATGGGCACTGAGGCCCATAGAATTGGCACACCACCTTAACTTTTCTATGCTTACTGGCTTCGTCAATGCATCTGCAACATTCTCCAGAGTATCCACTTTTTCTAATGAAACCTTTCCATCCTCCACCATATCTCGTACAAAGTGATACTATACATCTATATGTTTCATCCTGGCATGGAAAGTAGGATTCTTTGCCAAACAAATAGCATTCTAACTGTCACAATAAATTGTTATTTTCCCTGCATCAAAACCAATGTTAGAACACAAATATTTTAACCAGATTGCTTCTTTACAGGCGTGTATTGCTGCCATGTATTCTACCTCTATAGTGGACAAAGCGACTACAGCTTACCGCTTACTCATCCAACTCACTGCACCACCATTCAACATGAAAATATATCCACTAGTGGATCTTCTGCTGTCAATGTCCCCTGCCCAATCAAAATCCACATAACCTCAAATATTGAGAGTCCTCTATGATTCAACCAAGTTCCTATGACAACACAAAGCATATTCTGAAGTGCCCTTCAAATATTTGAATACTCTCTTCACAACATCCCAATGTGTCCTTCCAAGATTAGCCATAAACCAACTAAGTACTCCCACTGCTTGGGCAATGTCTGGCCTCGTACAGACCATTGCATACATAAGACTACCAACTGCACTAGCGTAGGGTACACTGGTCATGTCCTCCATCTCAGTAGGAGATTTTGGACATTCTTCAATAGATAGTTTCATTCCTTGCAAGACTAGAACAACTAGCTGCTTGCAATCATTCATGCAAAATCTCTCTAGAAAAGTCCTGATATACTTACTCTGACTGAGCCAAAGTTTTCTACTATTCCTATCCCTAGTTATGTCCATCCCCAGAATATACCTAGCTGCACCAAGATCTTTCATTTCAAACTTAGCAGAGAACTGAGACTTAAGATCAAAAATCATCAACTTACTATTTCCTATGAACATGTCATCAACATAGAGAGTGATAATAAGCACTTGATCACTTTCAGCTTTATAATACACACAATGATCAAATTTTGATCTTACAAATCCCAAAGACAATACAAAAGTATCAAACTTCTGGTACCACATTCTAGGAGACTGTTTTAACCCATATAGAGACTTTTTCAACTTGCATACCAGTTTCTCTTTACCTTTCTCCACAAAATGCTCAGGCTGGAACATATAGATTTCTTCTTTAAGATCACTATGAAGAAATGTTGTCTTCACATCCATCTGTTCGACCTCTAAGTCATACACTGCTGCAAGTGACAAAAGAAATCTAATGGACGTCAACTTAGCTATAGGAGAAAAAATTTCCCCATAATCAATTCCCTCTACCTGGGAATAACCCTTCGCAACCAACCTCGCCTTGTATTTTTCCACACTGCCATCCAAACCTATTTTCTTTTTAAATACCCATTTGTAGCCAACAAATTTTCTGCCTTCAGGCAAGGGCACCAAACTCCAAGTATCATTCTTTTCTAACGATGCCATTTCTTCATTCATGGCTTCCAACCAAGAGTTTGAATTAGACATTTTAAATGCCTCTTTCACAATCCTAGGCTCATCAGTTATAGAAATCAAAGCATAGGAACAAGTAGAATATGTTAAAGAGAACCCATACCTATCAAGTTGCTTTCTTTCATGAGTTGACCTCCTCAATTGCTAAGGCTGAGGTTCTTCTTCATCAGAACTTTTAGAACTGCTTGAGCTCTCCTCAGTTTCAAGTACATTTTGAATTTTCAATTCCTCTTTCTTTGGTGTCGGAGGAATTACAACTACATCCTTATTGTTTTCTGACTTTGTCTCTAACTGTAGATCCAAGGTAGAAGGCTTTAGCTCATAAAAGATTACACTTCTGTTGTACAAAACCTTTTCCGTATCAGGATCCCAAAGCTTGTATCCTTTTATGCCAACACTATAGCCAATAAAAATACATTTTACAACCTTGTTCTCCAATTTAGATCTTTTCTCATTCGGCACATATGCATATGCCTCATAGCCAAAAACTCGAATATGTCTCAGAGAGGGATTTTTTCCAGACCACACTTCCAAAGGTGTTTTCTCAACAAGAGTAGGATTTGGAGAATGATTTATCAAGTAACATGTAGTAGCAACAACCTCAGCCTAGAAGTTCTCCTCCAAGCCAACACTACTTAGCATACTTCGTGCTCTCTCCATCACTGTCC
Organism: Sequoia sempervirens; assembly: GCA_007258455.2. NCBI lineage: Eukaryota > Viridiplantae > Streptophyta > Pinopsida > Cupressales > Cupressaceae > Sequoia > Sequoia sempervirens. The sequence continues at coordinate 30,025,154 of VDFB02000017.1, read as the reverse complement.
TATTGAACCTTTCTGCAACTCCATTTTGCTGTGGACTATAAGGTGTAGTCTTATGTATTTTAATCCCATGGTTTTTAATGTACCTCTCAAATTCATCAAAAAAAATTCACCGCCATTATCAGTCCTTAAACATTTTATTTTTCTTCCAGTCTGATTTTCTACAAGGTTCTTAAATTCCTTAAACCAACTGAACACTTCTGATTTACTTTTCAAAAAATAGACAAATTCTCTTCTTGAATAATCATCAATGAATGATGCATAGTACCTTGACTTAGACAAAGAAGGAACATTCACTGGACCAAATACATCAGAATGAATATAATCTAGCAAACCAAAAGATTTATGAGGACTGGAATAAAAAGAAACACGGTGCTATTTTCCATATATATAGTGTTCACAAAATTCAAATTCGAGGTTAAAATCTTCAATCCCCTCAACCAGGTTTTTATTCTTCAAGGTTTTTAAACCTTTCTCACCAATGTGGCCTAGCCTATGATGCCAGAGCATAGTCTTTTCTGCTGGAAGTTTAACTTCCATAGATTTTACACAATTAAGAAAGTTTCCCTCTTTTCCTCCATGAGTAGCTTTCTGTGACTTTACAAAGACACTGTTGCATTGAACAACATGTGCATCCAACTTGTACAAGGTACCAATATGAGCACCCCTTGCTAGCACCATTGAGCCTCTAGTCATCTTGCATCCATTTCTAGAGAACGTGACTTGCACTCCAATATCATTCAGCTTACTGATAGACAACAAATTTTGAGCCAGACCTGGTATGTGCATAACATCATTGATTCCCTTCACTCTTCCATCAAGGAATTGTAATCTGACTCTTCCATGGCCAACAATTTCCAGAGATGAATCACTTGCCAAATACACCTTTCCACCATCTTATTCTTCATACTTTGTAAACCATTCTCTATGAGATGTCATGTGGAAAGATACTCCAGAATCAATAAGCCAGACATCATCTGATGCCTGCATAGCCAAGGCTGCAATGAAGGCGTCTGCATCACTCTGAGAGGAATCATAGTCGGAAGAATTCTTCTTCTTCTTCTTTTTCTCCTATTTGCAATCCTTTCGAACATGACCTGGTTGCTCACAATTCCAGCACTTCACCTTGGACTTCTTGCTAGGAGACTTTGATCTCCCTTCTGATTTCAATTTAGACTTCTTATCCTTCTTCTTGCCTTTCTCTTTTGACCTTCCTCTAACAGCAAGGGCCTCCTTTTCCATCTCAGAAGATTTCCTTCTCATCTCTTCTGATAACAAAGAAGCAACAACATCTTCCATCTTGAAAGTGGATGTTGTACTCCTAATAGCCATCACCAGGTGATCCCAAGAGTCTAGAAAAGAACACAATAATAGCATACAATGATCCTCTTCTTCAATCTTCACACCAAAAATTTTTAACTGTGCAATCAACATGTTGAATGCGTTCAAATGATCAGATACAGACCCTCCTTCCTGCATTCTCAAAGAGTACAAATTCTTCCTCAAGAACAGTTTATTCACCAAGGACTTCCCCTAATAAATAGATGCCAGTCTCTTCCACAAGGAAGATGTAGTCTTCTCTTCATGAACGTTTAGAAGAACAGAGTCTGCCAAATAGAGCCTTATCATCCCCTTAGACTTTCTATCTGCAAGGTCCCAATCTTCTTGCTTCATTCCTGTAGGCTTCATTCCAGAAACATCAATCCAAAGATCACAATCCACTAACAAATCTTCTATTTTGAGTTTCCACAACTCAAGATTGCTGCCATTGAATTTCTTTATTTTAATCTTTCCTGACGTGCTTGCCATCTTAACCTGTAATTCGAATGATCAAATTTCTACAAGACTCCCATTGAACAAAATTGACACAAAAAACCCAACGTATCCACAAGGATAACACAACTGACTAGGCTCTGATACCACTTGTAAGGAAAGCTAAGGTGTGGAAGCAACTTCCTAACGTCAAAACCTCAGGGAAGAATGCAAAGATACTTTTAAATTTTCAATTACGGTCCAATTAAGATGCACTTGAAAGAGATAACAAAAATAGAGAATTAAACATACACATATGATCACCAAATTTATGTGGGAAAACCCTTACGGGAGAAAAACCCACCACACCAAGAAAACCCCTTTGTATTACAGTAATGAAATTACATACAGAGTATGGGCTTGACTCTCTGATGTCAAATTACAACAACATTCACAATGATCAACCTTGCTACAAAGTATTCAAGTTACAATACACTCAGAACTTCATTCACTGATCACTCATTGAACTGATCATCCAACCGTACATTCCACCATCGAACCAAACACAATCTGCAATCTCTGAGTATATCCATGATGCCCCTATCTGTCGAACTTCCTCTCAGTAATGGACGCAACAATCCAACTACTAGCAGTTCCAATTTAGCTTCTCTGATTGGTCGTAGACACACCACGTAGGATAGTCACCCAATCGGTCAAAAGCATTGAACCTGTGTTGCATGTCGGTGAGACACTAACCGTGTCTCCCCAATGCCACAAAGCTAGATCATCATTATCACCAAGAGTCGACCCCATCGATAAGACATTATACCAAATGTAAAACCACCTTGTGAAGATCTATCAGCAAGAGTTCAACTATCAGCAAGAGTCATACCGATGTTCACAAGTCACATCGACCTCAACATTTCCATCAACGAGACTATCTCTACTTGCCAAGAGGTCATACCAATGCCTTCAAGTTACACTGCAATGTTCCACTTTCGGCGAGACTTTGTTTGTCGCTAAGACTTCATATCGAAGCTTCCATGTTATCTCGATGAGCATTGATGAGACAAACATATGTCGCCAAGAATTCACACCAAAGCCTTTGTGTTACCGAGAAGACTCCAAGTGTTGCTATCGGCGAGACATTCCATATTAGTGAGACTTCATACCGAAGCAAGCCTTTCAACCAAGGGTTTCCTCGATGTCTTCGAGTGTAAAGCTTTCAGCGTGATAATGAATTGTCGCTGAGAGCTCTTCCCGAGTGTTCAAGTCACCCCGAAGACTTCAAATGAACGCTTATCAACAAGACTTCTCTTTGTTGGTATGAGACATACCGAACGTTCAAATTTCTCCCCGAAACCGCTTGTCACCTAGAGTCTCCCAGATATTCGATAAGAGTGGCCTATCGGCCAAATATCTCCACTCGGTAGAGGGTTACAATGAACGCCACAAGTCACAACGACATCACTAGTCAGAAAGACATCAACAAAGTCACGGTGACTAGAACAAAACCACAAGGTTACTAAACTGCCAGTTGTCCAGACTATATGAATGTCACACCGACTTGGCTCTTTCAAAGGTTTCAACCTGTGGGATTGAGGCACATATTTCCAACATTAATCTATTAATTCATAGCTTATTGTGAATATATACATGTTTTTATTAATCAATAAAATTGTTATAACATACGTCTAATATATGTATGTTGTTTATGTGCAGGTATTTTTTAATGAAGATATTTTGGACTTGAAATGGATATTTTTCATACATTATGATCCAAGATTAAGGCATGTATTTGATAATGCATTAGTGGATACTGAGCAAAAAAATGATCGCAAACAAAATGAGAGAGAGGGATTAGAGAACATCAAAGAAATTGACATCCATGATTATGTTGAAGATGGTTATGTTCAGGCATAAGAAGACAACAATCCGGAGTTAGATGATGTTATGGAAGACAACAATATGGATGGTATAGAAAATGATGATCCAAATACATTTGGTAACAATATAGATGGTCTACAGTCAAATTTCAATGTTGATGAAGATGATGTAGGTCAAGATGAGGATGATGATAATATTAAATACTTGAAAGAACATATGAACATTAACAATGATGCATTGGATTACATTGTAGAAGACAATAATTTTAATGACCAAGACTTTTAAATTTTTAGAATTATTTGCAATCCATGTTTAAAACATGATGATTCTTATGGCCTAAACTTTGAAATGCTTGAGTAATATTATGTTGTACTTGGACAATTGAAAACCTCTTTTATTCTCCTAACAAGTTTTTTTTATTTTCCATTATAACTCTAGACCAAACAACATTTGTGGGGATGGCCTTTTACACCAATCTTAATTTGTATGAAGTTCACAGACTTGTTGTCAAGTAGTAAAATCCTTTCATAGACAACAAATGTAAAGGCTTCATTTAAGAAAAGATAAGTAGTCTCTTTCTGAGGGTAATCCACATGCAAAAAGTAAAAAGCACATAAAAAAATTATACAATAGAAAATTAGATTCAATTAGTTATGTATTATTTCACTTGCACACTTATCTAAAAGAAATAGGGTATTCACCATACATTTCCCTTGACAAAGAAAACATGTGCTTTCATTTATTTTTACTATATATCTCAGTAGTGAAATTGTTGTTACATAATGATGCACTGGGAAAATAATATATACAAAAAAATGCAAATAAAATGTTTGAAATTTAACATGCAACGTACTATGTTGTGCTAAAAGGAATCAAGATTAACTGGGACAAGAAATAAAAATAAAATTTTGATGATTGTACTTAAAAGTGAACAAGATATGTAAAGTGTGGAAAATGATGGTGCTGAAATTGAAAACCCTGATTCTGATGACATTATTGTTTTATGTCATTAGAGATAAAGAACACATACAATTTTATATACATAGCAAATGAAGATTTGAAACTAGTAAACTAAAAATGTAAAAACTATAATATTTTTCCTTAAACAATAATTCACATACTCACAAAAAAGGATGAAGCATTTTTTATTCAAATTCCATTTTCTTTAATAGACATAACAATAAAATAATATTTACAAGTACAAGAATATATACACTGTTTCATAGACTTCTAAAATTTCAGAGTTATTTGCAATCTGTTGGTTTTCAAAAATGCAGGTTTTTAGACCATAAGAGGGTGCCAATCTCTAAGAGGACTTTAATACTTACTAGGAACCAATTAAAGTAGATTATTTGAAAGGAATTTAATTCACAACTAACTAGAAATCAATCAAAGCATCCACACAGTAACAACAAATGTGCCCTAATAAATCTTGTAGATTTAAACAACTTGAAAAGACCACTTTGGAGACAACAAAGCAATAAATAAGCATGAAAATGACACAGCAATTGAACACTAAAAATGGATTATGAGTTATAATGTATTTGCTTCATTATATTTCTCAAAATATAAACATACATAACATGAGTTCTTTTGATATGAATAAGTGGATGAGATGGTCTAATATCTATTCTAATGGATTGAAATGATGATGATATGATGATCAAAATCGGACCTTGGTTTCCCTATTTGTACGAGAAGCAACAAGCTTTAGGTCCATTCACAAAAGTTATATCGTTTCTTAACTAAAGCATAATTAACATAACATAGAAACTGAAAAAGAGTTTATTGTTGGATGCACTACAATCCGTTAATCATCAATAAGCACTTGTGACCACCTAAGATCTATTCAAGGCTCAAGCACCATGTTAATGCGTTCACAACAACCAAACTTTGATTACCTCCTCATATAACTCGTGCAAGGAACAAATCAACCTTTGACATGTGATCAATGTATTTCTCCTGGGCATAAGTGTTTGCATTCTGTAGAGTGTCTATTATTGCATTCTCCAATCTAACAATCCTCCTGAGCTACTTATGTGTTTTCCTGAGTACCTCATCCTCATAATTGATGTCATCAAGGATGCTTGGAAAATATTTTGATATCTCATTTTTCCAAGTTTCTTGATCCTTCAAATCTATTTCTTCAAAGAAATTTGGCATGGCCATACATAGTGGCTGGTTGAAGCCATTCAATTCCTGTGTTAAGATATTCTGGAAGTTTTCATGTGTATTCATGAGGCTCTAACATTCTTGGAGAAAAGCATTATTATCTCCATCTTTTTCCTTGATATGGGATTCCATTTCCTTCATCCTATCAAGTAGAATTCTATGCTCCATGAGGGTGTTGTATGTTCCATTGTGAGCATGCTAGACACTATCTGCATGTTGGAACATATCTTTGAATTTCATACAAATTATCCTTGATGCTACTTCAAAAGAAGTAGCCTTCAATTTTCTTTTTAGCTCTTCTTGTTCCTTTTGAGCCTTTTCAAATTTATGCTTCCATTGAGCAGTCTCAGACATGGCCTCTAACACTTTTATTTCATTTTCAATTAAAGGAGAGTAATTCCTTGGATAAGAAAGCAACCTATCTTTGTAGTTGGTTAATTCTTGTTTCAACCTGTCATTTTCCTCATTCAACCATTGGTTATCTCTTATTAGCTTTTGGATCTGGGCTTTAGTGAATTTGGATACATTCACATTCAAGTTAGCAGTTTCCAGGGGATTTGTCTCCCCCACTCTTTGCACCAGGAGATGTCCAAAAATCTGATCATGGTCATGAGAGAAGGATTCTTGCTTGGGGGGTAAAGAGCCCAAATTTGCAAAGTGGTATTATCAGGATTGTACCCTGACCCTATATAGACCATGTCACTTGCTTCATCCATTATTTGAAAATTTTTATTCTTTCTCTTCAAAAAGATGTCAAACATAATGGATGAACTAATATCCTACCTAGAAAGGAGCATAACTCCAACTTCTTGCAATAATGCTCTTCATCTCTCAACAGTCATGTTTCTCATTTCCCTATTAACTTCATGTTGCAACTCTTTCAAGGAATAAGCCTCTTTCTTAGGGTCAATGTCCTTTAACCTTTCTCTTATTAGTCTTCCTTTATACTCATATATAAAGGAATTAAATTTAGGGGTCTACACAAAAGTATCATTTGCAACAAATTCCTAACTTGCATGATGCCTTACATCATCTGATAGCTCATCAGAGGCTTCAAAGGTGATCACACTTCTTTCCAATGGAATCTCATATTGGGGTATAACAAGAGCATTAAACTATGAGACTTCTTCTTCCTCCTTAGTCTTATCTTCTTCCATGGATGGGGAACCAACTAAAAAAGCTCACTTCAGTAGTAGGCTGAGGTGATAAGTGATCTAGTGGTGTGATATTTTCTACTTGCCTCCTAGGACCGATGCCCCTTCCTCTTTCAAATGCCAAAAGTGACACATCTCTTATCCGTTCTTCTTCATGGATGATTAATTGTTTAATTATTTCTATGGGATCTTGTACCTCAGGGAAAGCCCCTACGTAGCTTGGGTTATTATTCATCTTTCAAGCCTCAACCATCATAACCCTACTGTAGGCATTCATTCTCATCATGTTTTTCTTTTCTTCACAATTTTTGATGACATCTTCTAAAAGGAAACTATGCTCATACCCTTTCAATTTATGAGAAATTTTGGCATCACAAATGAAGTGTTTAGGATCCAACTTTTCCCTTTTATTGCCAACCGAAAATCCATAATAATCCAGTTTTCCACTAATCAAGTCATATCCTGAATAAGAGATAATAGTGAAATCACCAAAGAATAAAGTGGAAGGCATGAAAGTATGCCTCCCATAGCTCTTTAAATGCATGAAATCTGAAAATGAAAATTGCCTTATGATCTCTAAAAGTAACTCTGTTTGGCACAATCTTAGGTAGCAAATAAGGTGCAACTTCAAATCCATAAACCCTGATAATAGTACAATCCCCAAACATGTACCATGCCCCCCAATTGTGATTTATTCCCACTTCATGACCCATATCTTTTCGTCAAAGAAATATTAAGATCTCTGGGGAGAGGTTGTAGTCACATTTGTGGCCTAGCATCTTGTATAGTGGTTTGACAAAATATTCCTCAAAATATAGGTAGTGGGACCTCCCACACCTGCTGTCCCACACAAATGTCCACATTTATACAGGCTTTGAATTTCCATCATTATCTAAGTATTTTATTCTTAATTCCTCACCCCATATCCCCATCACCTTCCCTTCATATAATATCATGTGCATGAAAAGAGAATAGTGCTTGAAATTAATGGCTTCACTATCATTCTTGATGATATTGAGGGCATTATTGATGGCCTCCAATAAATACTCTACATAAACATAGGCTCAGGCATTATGGCTCTGGATGTCTGTGGCTAAAACCATGGGAGCAATTATCATGTTCTTAGGAACATCAATTCCCAGTACTTGACCAACTGAGTAATAAGTGTATTGAAAGTATTCTTCAAACAAAGCCACAGAGAATGGGGGCTTATCTTCATTAGAGAACCTCATAGTTTGGTTACCCACACCTTTAACCCTATGTAGAGGAAATTTCCACCTCTTGTAACTTGTGTCCATGGTGCGGTATTCCTCCAACAAGTCTCTAATTCATAATTTTGTTTTTAGGGAAGTATCTAGCTGAAAAATCATGGAAATATAATCTAGCTTTATGACCATGAACTATGACCCATCAGGAAAATGAATTGCTCTCATTTTTAGAAAGTAATTATTTTCCAACACCTTGATTAACTCTAAATTCACAAAGACATTGGGTACTACAAGTTTACCCAAATTCAAATTCCATGGGTTTGACACTAGGCTATGCCAAAATTTCTTCCTATAATGATAAATAAAGAGGTTGTAACCCCTACACGGAGTCCATACATCTCCCATTTTTTTTGTTTATCTATTGATGTCATACACGATGGGTTAAGCTATGCTATTCTTCTAGATTTTGGCCCAAACCTAGGACAATGATCAATTAAGTCTTGATTCAATTTCCTAGCTTTAGTTTTCTGTCTTTTTGCTTTCTGTTTGCCTGGGGTTTTTTCCATCTCAACCCTAGTCGTGCAATGATTTCATCTACTTATTGCAAAAATAATTTGAGCTGAGTCTAGACCACTTACTTGGATAAATGCTATAAATTTCTAGCTGCCTACTACCATCCAACTTGGTTCTCTAAATCCTTCAATTACAATTCACAGTGATTTCAACTTCTTTGAGGCCGTATTTATCAAATTTTAGGACAATTCATCCATCCCTGGTTTATAATTGGTGTTCGCGCCACTTTTATGATCAATTTCTTCATTAATAGCAGTAGTCTCATCGATATTTTTGTTAGTCACCTCAGTCAGACTAATCATGATTTCATAACTGTCGAAGAGAATTTTAATTAAAATTCCCATTGTTTCTTTGATATGCAGGTATGGTGGTGTTTTTCTCTTCCGTTCTACTATTTACTGTACTACCACCTTGCTCAAAGCTTCTTGCTGTGGGGTTGTGGTGTATACTACTCTATCACATATGTTGCTCACTTTCTCAATGGTATAACAGTGTATGCTTTTGATCATTACTTGAAGAGTGTCGATGAGACAATATTATTTGTCTTACCAATATCTCAATGTCTCATCAACATTAGATCTTATGTTCCTTCGATGTTGGTTTCCAATGTTGACGAGACAAGTTAATGTCTCTTGCCGATATGCCACTGCCTCATCGACAATTACTTCATTATATCCAAGAGTTGCGTTTCGCCAAGCACTTGTAGATATACCTTGTTGATGTGACATACATGATTCTCTCCTCGATATGCCTGTATCTTGTTGACATTCACTATTTTACATCGTCGATGAGACATTTAAATGAGTCTCTTTGACATAGGGGTGTCTCATCTACATTTCTAATCTGTGCTTTGTGCTAATGTCTAGGAGACTTTGGAGGGACTCTCATCGACATGGTGTTCTCTTGGAAATATGCTATGAGAAATCATAGGTGTATTTCAAAGGAGGAATACACTTTGATGTTGTGATCAAGGGTTTTATTTGGAAGCTCATGTGAGGGATTGTATTAAATTTAAGTTATTATGATAGGAATTCTATGCATATGGTGGATGTAAGAGATGAGTGAAAATGGAAGTATGCAAAAATTATTAGGATGGAATTTTGCTACAACACAATCCATGTTTAAAAAAGGATGATTCTTATGGCCTATACTTTGAAATGCTTCAGTAATATTTTTTGTGTCAATACAAATTACCTATTTCAATATCCTTAAATTGTTCAATCTTTGGTATGAATTGTTGGCAGAAAAAAATAGGATTACATGGATGCTTCTTCCATTCATTTTGTATCAACATACATTTGTGAAGACACAAAAGTTAATAGCTCAATCAGGTAGAGCTTTTGTGATTTTCAAATGAAGAGTAAGGTACATTTTTATTTCTGCTACATTACATTCATGTGCATAAACAAAATCAGAAGATTACATTACTAGATTGCATTTATGCAGATGCATATAATATAGGAAAGATTGCACAATCCTTTAAAAAATGTATTCTTAATTGATAATGTAAATGTATGTTGTTCCACACAAGTCGTGGAACTAACTATTTGAATGCATATAATAAAAAAACTATATATTTATAGATATAAAAGAGAAAAATTCACATAAAGAGAAAGGGGACAATGGTAAATCTCGGTTGCTTTGTTTTGCATCATCTCTAGTCTTCTCACTTGTCTAAGCCTCCAAGTTGATGTCTTCCTTGCTGCTCCTAGGTTCCCTTCATTTGAGTGAGAAGAGTGTTAGAGCAATGAAGGATCACCAATCAAAATATTTGCATACATCTATAAACATATAATTTGATCATCATGTGCATTCAAATAACTTGCATACCATAGATGTCCATGAAAAAAAGAAAGTTATCAAACATATCTATCATATGCTTGATTTTATCTAACATATTTTCTCATTGTGTAGGTATAGATAAAATTAGATTGTTTTGTTTATCTGGTTACAACATGTGGGGTGAAATGTGGCTCCCACAAGGGCTGAGCCTAGCTAGCTGCCCTATTGTTTCATTTGAGAAGGATAATCACAAGTACTAAACCATCCATGAAGCATTAAAGATCAATCTTTGCAAGGATAGTGGAGTATGTTTGTAAGGGGTAATCTCCTTATTGATAAATATGTATCCTTATTAATAAGAACATTCCACTATCATCATAGCCATGATTCTAACAAAAATAATCATCAAGGATTCCAAGATAGTTTTCATTAATAGTTTAGTTAAAATTAAGCAGCCCCAAGCATCATAACAGTCACAAGAATTGAACATGAGGGGAAGTCATGTAGATTAAAAACTTACGCAATAGTCCTCACTTGCAAAGACAGACTAGACAACATGTTTCCACATAAAAAATTAAATCGAATGCATGAAAGGTACAATGATGAAGTCCATAATAGTGAATGTTTCTTAAGATGGATTGAAGGACAACATTTTATATCAAGGAGAACAAGGTAACCTCAAACTCTGTTGTACCTGAGTATGACAGTACCTAAGCTTCTGGTGTTTCTAGATAGAACCTATAGCAGAAAAATGTAGTCTCCATCTGAAGGAACCATCTTCAGAGCTCTTCCCTGAAATGAGGGTTGAAAACATTAGAAGAAAAGAAATACCATAGTTCTGCTGAAGTAACAATTTGTATCAAGACAAATGTTAGAAAGTATAATTAAAAAGAAAAATGCTTACAATTGGACCTCGAATTGGACCAAACAGATTTATGATTTTATCTTTAGAATGTAGGAACTTTCTCTATAGAAGATTCATGACCTAAAATTGGATCTCCAATTGAACCAATAAAATTTATGATTTTATCTTTAGAATATAGGAAATTTCTCTGTTCGATATTCAAGACCTCAAATTAGATCAGAAGCTGGATAAGCAGATTTATGATTTTATCTTTAGAATGTACAAAATTTCTCTATCGAATATTAAAGATGTAAGGTTGGATCAGAAAGTGGATAAACTGATTTATGATTTTATCTTTAGCATGTAGGAACTTCCTTTGTTGGATATTTGGAAATTCCTATACACAAGTTTTGCTTTTGAGAGAAAAAACCCAAAAGTGTTTCACATTGGCTCAAGGTACAATCTAACCTGGTTATGACACCGATAGCAATCCAATTTTTCCTGAACCATCCATACCCGAACATTGCATCACAATCTATTCTTCTTACACATAAAAAATGCCACATATTAACCCCTTCTAAATAAAACTCAAAATACCATGAAACCATGAGTCCCCTATATTAGTAGTAGGCAATCTATAGGGCATAGTTTGATTTTATACAAGGATGCTCATGAAAGGAATCTTCAAGTGACAGTGAGTGAGTTGTTTGAGATTGCACCTGATGGTGCAATATCTAGTCTTAAAGGCAGTTAGAAAAGTAGTAAATGTGCAAGAAAATCAAATTGTACACAACAAACAATTCACAATGTTATCTTGTATAATGCCTTAATTTTGAAGACAAAAATCTCATTGTATCTTGATGAAAGTAGTGTCCTTAATGGTCAATCTCTAGGAACCATGATTTTAAAACATGTTATTGTGCTTATGGAGGCAAAATTTTAAGCAAGGCGGTGAGTGGTGATTTGGAACAATGGCAGGTATGAAGGACTTGCTTTATATGCATCACATTATCTAATCATAGGATAATACATCATTTTTTTTTTTTTAAAATCAAAAGAAATTATTCTAAACCCTATATAGGACACATTGATACTTCAAAAGCATCTGATTTATTTTTTTAGATTAAAAGAAGTCATTCTAAACCCTATATAAGATACATTGATACTTCAAAAGCATCTTAAGGAATTTGAGATTATGCAAACATATGTCAATTAAATACCCGAATTACAAACAGTACCACAAACATTGTAACCCTTGTTGATTAGAGTAGTAATGAGATAAAAAAACAATGAATCCTATTCCTCCTTACCATTCTTTGTCATTATTTACTAAAACACTTCTCCATTTTGGCAAGCTACACTTAAAAATAAGGTTTCAACAAAGGTTTTATTGGATGTTTATTAAAATGAAAAATCCATTCTGGCGGGCTATGCCTAAAAATAAGATTTCAATGAAATTTTTAGAGTATTTTGGCAGGCTATATTCTTGATTTCTTAAATGATTTATTCGAATGGATTGTGACTAACATGATTCACTGCATTTAGTGCTATAAATTGTAATGATGCCACAATTACCATACTAACACCATCTCTTATTATACTCGCTGTGGTATGGCGGGGTTTTTCCCTTCCCTTTTTGCTATTTACTGCACTACCGCCTTGCTCAAGGCTTCTTGCTGCAGGGTTGTGGTGTATAACCCTCTACCACATATGTTGCTCACCTTCTCAGTAGTATAACGGTGTATGATTTTGATCATTACTTGAAGAGTGTTGATGAGATAATCTTATTTGCTTATTGATATCTCAATGTCTCATCGACACTACTTTGTTATATCCAAGAGTTATGTTTCGCCAAGCACTTGTAGATATACCTTGTTGATGTGACATAAGTGATTCTCTCCTCGATATGCCCATATCTTGTTGACATTTCACTATTTTACATCATTGACGAGACATATAAATAAGTCTCTTTTACATAGGGGTGTCTAAACTGACGCTAAAATCGAAGTTAAAGCGGGAGCTAAAAGTGGCATTAAACTTGAAGCTAAACTCAAAGCCAAAGGTGATGCTAACTGCAATGCCACACTTGGAGCTAATATCAGTGCTAAAGATGGCGCTAATTTTGGCACCAATGAGAGCCTTAATTAGCACTGATTTGTCCTAATCAATGTAAATAAATTCCAAAAATAACGCCATCCTGATAAATGGCACTAGCATTTTCAAAAAATTGACAAAAAATACATTAAAATAGTGGGTGGAAGTAAAAAACAGAGCAAAAAATGGAGCAAATCATAGGGATTTTTTTTAGTGTATAGGAATAATGATAATATAAATGCATATGATCAATCTTGTTATCCTCTTGAATTACTTTAGCCTTGAAATCCTTCTCATTCATAATATCATTTTTAGAGCCTAAAGTCACATCATTGTCAACCTCAAAATAATCCCTAGGATTAGAAGACTCAATATCATAAGGGGAATTCAATTTTGGAAACAATCTAGGACCAATATCATCAATTAGAGAAATATATTTATCTTTCATAAAGTCCTGGGAATGATTGGAATCCTCATTCCCACTATTGTTGTAATCGCTATCTTTATGTTAAGTAGATTCTTTATCACTAAAAATGACCAATGACCATCTCCACTTTGGGATTAGTTTAAGTAGGAGTAAAATTCTAATAGCCATCCTATTGGATATTCTCACAAACTTCCCTTTAATTTTATTTGCTATATTAACCATACTATCAGGATAATCAATGATAGGGGCCTTAGCTTTCTTGTTTCCAATAGATAGATTTTCTTTGCTAGAAGAAGCAACAAGGTAATTAGAGCATTGAATTGTAGGGTTGTTATTCCTAGCCTTAGTAACAACAAAATTATTGGTAAATTCCTCAAGGGTTTGAGAGGTATCTTTCAAAAGAGAATTGATGGAAACATAGTTAGGGAAACCTTTATCATCATTTTTATAAACATCTTTATTAAGATCAATATTTCTCACCACCACTTTATGAAGCTCATTGAATCAAAGATCAATTTGTTCTTGACAGGGAAGGGAGAAAGTTTGATAGATTTACCCTTACCCATGAAAGAAGATGAATCATGCGATTCATAACAATTTCCTCCTTTTGGTTTGCTCATAATAGAGGCAAGGGGTGTTTTAGACTTCAAAATAAGAGAATTTATAGGTTTCTATGGGAACATAGTAAGGTGGTACTTGTAAATTATAAGAACTAGGTATTGGTGCAAAGAAACCATGGATTTATCCATTAAAACATCCTTGATTGATCTTTCAAGATAAATAAGAATAAAATAGGGAAAATTAATAACCTTATTATGCTAGAGATGGTTAAGAAGTGGGAAATGATAATGAAAACCAATTTTAAATATACCTTTGATAGTAAAGTACTTAATGAGCACTCTACTAACCTCATCCCAAGGATATGGAGACCTTCCCAACTAATTTTATTTTTTAATTTTATGAGTTCTCTATCTCTTATAAATAAGTTGCATATTTCTTTGTACCTAGCTCTGTATCACTTTTTAACCTTCATACCATCAATATTCAACCTTGTAGTAGCTCTAGTGATTTCAGTTGAAATAATAAAGCTAACACCACTCAAAATTACCTTTATATATTTCTAGGTAGATAGGACTTGATCAAAACCACATGGGGACCTAAATTAAGGGGTAATTGCACCTTCGTTAAAAATGCGCCACAACATGGCATTATTTTTATCCTCTTAAGAATATGTGGGCTTAGTGAGGCATCTATCACAATGCATAGTATCAAAACCATCATTTGGAAATCTTGAACCAAGTAATATGCATCTAGAACTTAGCAAGATAAAAACTCAAATAGTCTCTATAGATAATATACTTGAAAAAAAATTATTGATTCATAGTTTTTTAAAAATACCCTTTACACACATTCATACCATGAAGATAAAGCTCAACCAAAATTAATCATAATGAAGGGAATGTATCATTATTTCCAATTAAATGAATACTTGTGGGAGTATCAATTAGAAGGATTGGAAGTACTAATGTTATGATGATCAAAGCTTTCCACAAGGAGGTCATAACAACACCATTTAATAACTTAGATTTGGTTGAAGGAAATAACATACAAATAAATACCACACCATATAGAAATTCTATGGATAACAAGATTGCTCCCAAACCAAAGAATATTGATACAAAGACCTCAATAATTAAGACTAGGATAATAATCTAAATACCCTTCCAAAGCACCCATTATACGACAATTTTATTCTTTTCATTATTAAGAACATTGATAATAAGAAAAGAAATATTGTCAACCTTACATCAACACTTCCAATTACTAAACTTGATACCATAATTGGCTATGGAATCTACAACTCAATACGCTTACGAAGCATCATTTATTATAGTCATGGTGTCTAAAATATTGCATGTATCTTAGTTTTATGTCTTAGCTAAAAATCTTACTTTAATTTCTAATTTGGTGTTGGCTTGCTATCACTTATGACTCATAGTCTTTAAATGAATCCCTTTCACCTAAGAAACTACTAGAAACTAGTTATATGGGTAATTATATACTTTGTGGGGAAACAAAATGCTAGTTAACTCTCCAATACTTGCATCTTGTAAACTTATACACATGATTAGCATGTCCAAGTGGATCCACAATATAATGGCATGGTAGGCTTACATAAGATGAGGATTTATATATTTTGGAATGGAAGTGGGACTATAGGAAGATAATATATAATTATTAAAATGACTATGCATAGAGGGGACTACGTGGTAGTATTTTGTTGGAAGTGATGTGTGTTGTTGGTTATCTATGACTTACATGGATGCTTTTGTTGGCTTATTAGTTGATAATGGATTATATAGGTACATGATTTCTTTACAATAAGATGCCATTATTAGTCATCCTCCCTCTAACACAAACTATAATTTGTCTACATCATTGGTTAATTTTGTGTCTAGGTGGCATGGTGATAACAACTTTGTAGTATGTCTCAATTGAGTAGTCATGTATTATTTGGTCAAAGTGGATCTAGTGGAGACCACTTTGTCATTATGTGCATGTTGAAAGGAGACCTACATGGAAGTTTTTTATAGGCCGTGTTTTACAAGTGGGGTCCATTTATTTAAAAAAGAGTAATTATTTCCAAGGCATTTTTATAATGAGAAATGGGGCGATGTGGCAGTATTCAATTGGAGAGGACTTGTTACCCTTGGTCATTTTGATCTCAAGTGTAACTTTATTTCTATATAGCAAATTGGTAAGTCATCAACCTTTAAAGTGATTTTTGCAAGAGAGAGGTGCCAGTTAAAAAAATCTCACTCCAAGGGACCAAAAAATTAGGGGGTTTGTGTGCATGGTCGCTAATGGAAATACGCTATGTGGTCTTAGGTAGTGATACAATGTGTTTGATTTAATTTTCTATGGCATGAAATACACAATCATTTTATATTGGCTATGGACTAAGTGTGTTAAAGCTCATCCCAATCTAATGGCCATTTCTTATTCAATCCAATATCAATGGTAGAAAGCTATCATTGGCAAATTCTAAGAGCTAGTTGGTAACCCATTTATTGAATCACTACCAATAGTAAATTAACAAGTAGCTAGCTCAATTGCCTTAAAAGTGGAAGGGTTATCAAACCAACTTGCTCAATAAAACCAAGATGATTGATAAAGATGACTAAATTAAATGCCTACCTTATATATTTTATACAAAGTATGCAACTTGTAATTTACTATAAATAAAAATTGCCAACTAAATATTTAAATTTGACGTCTAATCATTTATTAAAATAAGATAAGAAAATTATTAACATCAAATATTTATTAAGCCTCTTTAAATAATACTATTATTAAAAATTAATACAATATACCTCTATAACAATGAATACTATAAAAATAATTATTATAATTTCAATCTACATAAAATCAATAATAAAAATAAATTAAACAACTCACTTTAAAAAAACATAAAATTTTGAATAAAAACCTTTAAAATATAAAATATATTAAAAAATAACTACTTCTAATTATAAGAAAAATTAAATAATAAAAATAAAAAATGTCAATCACCATAATACCTACTTACAATGACAAATATTATGTCAAACTTTTTATTTTATTTGTTTTTGGTTGAAAATCAATTGGAATAAATACTTTGGACAATAACTCATAAAATTTATTCTCTTCATAATATTATATTCATTTCTAGAATTTGACCTATTTAATTATTTTGGACGCATATTCTCATATTACCTTCTTACAAACGTTCTTTCAGCTACCAGTCATAATTTATGCATTCTTTTGTGATAGCTACTTGAAAAGTTGGTGCCTTTTAAATATTTGGCATATATTCACTTTATATATTCTAGAATAGAATAAATGAATATCTAAACAGTCTGGTGTGGAGTGTTACTTTCTCCACCATCTCACATTATGGGTATCCAAGCAATGGTTCGTAGAAAATTGTAGTTGTTCATGGGCTAAGGATTAACCCAATTAGAGTTAACTAAGTATGAAAACAATACACATTAGCTCATAATAATTTTTTTTTTTTTAATAAAAATATTATATCATAATAAAAAGAGTGGGTGGTAGATAGAACATCTTCAAAGTTTTAAATGAAAACAATACACATTAGCTCATAATAATTTTTTTTTTTTTTAATAAAAATATTATATCATAATAAAAAGAGTGGGTGGTAGATAGAACATCTTCAAAGTTTAAAATAAATAAATTAAAAGGTAAAGTTCAGACATCATAAAATAATAAAGTCTTTAAATGGTGAGAGTAACATCATTAGGGAGAGGATTGTGGTCATCTAGTTTACCATATATATATTAGTGGAGAAGGAGGCATCATCAATTTCTTCCCAACCAATGAGAGAACCTTCTTCCTTGTGGTCTTCATCTATAGGTTGCATGAACACATGAATGTGGCTAGTAAAGGACACCATGCCCATGAGAAGAGGCAAAAGATGATTGAGGGTTGTGACCAATCACAAGTAGTAGGATCCCTAGTTAATTTAGGTTGAGAATTATGCAATTGTGAACCACAATCCCTTCTAGTTGGTTGGATACATCCATTTTTATGTGCACGTAATGTGAAGTGACCTAAATGGGAAGCAAAAGATGATGACATGTTAACATCGATGCAATAGGCACTACCCTAGTGATCTAAGAGCACCTGCGTTTGGGTAGCTTCAAGTGTAACTTTATTGTCTTGCACTTGAATCTACATTAGCACATAATTGAGCAAATCATGCATTTAGTATACAATGAGAAATGAAAATAGCAATGAATCTCATAAAGAGAATAATATTTTTCTTTCCAAATGCTATAGAAAATCTCCCCCTTAAAATTGTGTCAAATCTAGGCAAATTTAAATGGGAGGCAGAGCTAATCTCCTAGCACAATCATATACCATGAAAAGAGGTCAAGTTTAAAAGCATTGGAAAATCATGAACCCAAGCCTAGGACTCCTAGGCTCTGACATATAACCAAAAAAGGTGCTTAAGAGACTTAGGTTGCCCACAAAATGGACAACAAGGATTAAGAACTCCCAAATGAGACACACATGAACCAAGTGGAAGGCCTTGGGAAGATAATCTCCTTTACCTTAATCAATCCCTCCGACTCCTTTCAAAAAACTAATTGAGTGCATATTATTCCAAGTGTTCT
>VDFB02000017.1:29915881-30005984 GCA_007258455.2 Sequoia sempervirens | reverse complement strand
AAAACTAGAATCTGAAAGAGAGATCTAAGCTACATAAACTGAAATGCAAATGAAAGCAAACCAGCGATTCTGAGATACATGCAAAAGTTGAGGAGACAAAATTGCATTAAGAGCTCAAAGCAAGAGAATGGCAAAGTAACAACACAATGCATTCGATATATCAAAATACAAGCTAGGTAGCATGTTTATATAGGCAAGAGGGAGGGGTGTAGGTGGCAACACAGACCAATGAGGAGCAACCATCTATCGGACTAAAGATAACAAAGTATCTTCCCAAGATAGATAATGGATGTTAACATGCAGGAAGGTGACACCTCATAATCCTCTCACCTAATTAAACATGCTTTATTAACCTAAGCAAAATTAATAAAAGGTGTAGGAAAAACCTAATAATAAAGGGAAAATAAATATCTTAACTAGGAAATAAAAACCTACACTAACACACTCCCCTTCTTGCATACTCTAGGTGGGTAAAAAGATGGGTCCCGACAAATGAAGCCTGACGAGGTACCCATGTACAATGAAATCCCCGGGCCAAAGAGAAGTCCCCCCATAAGAGGAATAGCCCGCCTAAATATAGAGAGAAAATACCCCCCCAAAAAGAGAGAGTAGAAAGAAGTGGAAGGACAAAGAATCCCCCCCAAAGAGATCCAATGGTAGATGCTCAAAATTGGATGTAGAAGATGGTCCACGATCATCGAACAACATTCCTCCCTTTAGGAATAAACACAACCAAAGGTGTATGCACACTTTCTCCCCACTCTTGAAAGGAATATGTAGGAAGAACATGCAAGATGAATGAAGTCTTTGAAGTTGGCTCAAGTATCCCCATGTTGATGCTGAAAGCTGCCATAATCAAATCAGGTGTTCTAGGCCACACTGCTGAAGATGAAAAATTAGAATCTCCTAGAGACTGATGTAGAGCATAAGCCAAAGACTCAAGTACCTCATCTGAAGATGTCTTCTCCAAATGATGATCCAAGGTATCCACACTCATGTCAAAGTGTAGGGAATGATCATGTAGAGAATGAAGAGGAGGGTCAAAGTGTTCCCTCACAACAACTGAAGAAGAATCAACTTCATCAAAGAGAAGATGAATATCATCAATACTGTCTCCCAAATCTGCAATATGTGTCTCTATAAACAAGTTTGAAATACCTGTCAAGAGATCATCCAAAGCTGAATCTGAAAGACAATGAATGTCCTACTGCAAAGAATCATTGGAAACTTTCAAAGAAGCAACACTGGAATCTAAAGTAGCAACAATAGATGGTGAAGGGGTATCAATGAATTTCAACCATATAAACTGATCATCCAATGAAGATATTTCCACTTGAGAAGAGGTATCATGAATCTTAGTGGGTGCTTGGTCATCCAAGGAAGCATCACTTTCAAATGGAGATTGAATGTCTCCATACAACTAATGGATGATGGTCCATGCGGTGAAAGGGCACTCAATATGCTCAATATGATGCAAGACATCCTCAAATATAGTAAGACATATTAGTCCATAGACCATGTCATTGTTGTTAAACCATGCATTCTTTTTATCATAGTCGCTTGGCTCAGGAATGAGTCCGAGGAGATAGGGTAGTAGATCTTGCTCAAGGAAATGATTCTTTATCCCTTTCTTCCAAGAAAAATAGTTCTCTAAATTTAGCCTTACAACAGATTTGTGAAATTCATTACTAATATCCATGATTAAACCCCAATAGTGGAACTTTATCTCAGTTCATGATTACAAATTGTTTGTATAATCCCCCCAAGATTGATACAAAAATTCACTTTGAATGAATGCAAAATAAAGACATCAAGAGACACCTCCCCTTTTTCACTCAATCAAAGAACCCCCTAGAAAAATTGATTTGGCACTTTATATTTAGTGCATTTACAATTACCATAAGCAAGAAATACTGAGTGGACTTGATCTCAATGCTATTACAGATCCTCAAAAGGAGCATATGCTGAAAATACAACTTAGGCACAATACCCAATAAAATAAACAACACCACTACAAGCTACATGAAAAATAATTGACTTCCAAAAAAATAATCACCTCGATCCGAGGTTTTATGTAAAATTTATGCCTCTTCGAAGTTCCCAAAATGAGGATAGCACAGTGTCACGACTGAGAATCTCTAATTTCTAAAAAAATATGTGCATCCAAATCAAAAAACGACTGCACTAGTGCATAGAGCATGAAAAAATAGCCAAGATCAAAAAAAATTCCGTGAAAAATAGAGTCTGTATGAGCAAGAACGAAGCATTTGAAAACTGTCTTCAAATTTGAAACTGCCAACGGAGGGGGGTACGGCTGAAGCTTTCTGAGTTCGATTTTGCAGAATATATAAGCTTCATGCAAAAAATAAAAGATAGCTAGATGCTTTTTTTGATGCGGTGAACAAAACCCAGAAGGCGTTTTTATTTATCACTTGCGCAGAATGTAGCCACAGTGTAAAAAAACGTCTTCAAGAAGGGAAAAATGACATGCAAAGCTTCTGATGTCCTATCTGCATGAACCTTATATGAAAAAGGGGGTTTTTGGGCCTTCCAGAAACAATGAAAATATTCTTTTGGCCTGAAAATACCCCGTTTGAGAGATGCTTCATAAAGTATGAGCTTCAAACCCCCATTTGCAACTTTTTCACACGATCTCCAAATGAGATGAAATTAAAGCAATTTCTGAATTTCTCAAGCCTCCTAGACACGTTGGAACAACCAAAAATGCTGAAATCACCCAAATCTCACAAAAAAATTGCATGCAAAAGATAGGGGTTAATGGGTCTTGTTATATCCTTTATGATTCTCCAGATCGTTATAAAATGCAAGAGAAGAACATACGGGATTGACAAGATCTTACATAACTCAATCTCTCAATCAGGAATCAAATGAACCTAAAACTCTCAAACTATAGCTCTGATACCATGTTAGAAATCTTGAATAAGATTAAAAACTAGAATCTGAAAGAGAGATCTAAGCTACATAAACTGAAATGCAAATGAAAGCAAACCAATGATTCTGAGAGACATGCAAAAGTCGAGGAGACAAAATTGCATTAAGAGCTCAAAGCAAGAGAATGGCAAAGTAACAACACAATGCATTCGATATTGATCAAAATACAAGCTAGGTAGCATGTTTATATAGGCAAGAGGGAGGGGTGTAGGTGGCAACACTGACCAATGAGGAGCAACCATCTATCAGACTAAAGATAACAAAGTATCTTCCCAAGATAGATAATGGATGCTAACATGTAGGAAGGTGACACCTCATAATCCTCTCACCTAATTAAACATGCTTTATTAACCTAAGCAAGATTAATAAAAGGTGTAGGAAAAACCTAGTAATAAAGGGAAAATAAATATCCCAACTAGGAAATAAAAACCTACACTAACCTATAGATCTATATCATGTTGAGGATCATCTTGATCTTCTAGAAGACCCATGTTCTACAAAAAAAAAAATTTAAAATGAAAAGTTATTATTTATTTCATGCAATAATTTATTTTTCTGTTATATATCTAATATTACAACATATGAGACCAAACCATAATCATATTACATCATATCAAAGTGCACATACCATAATAAAATTTCAAAAAAGTTACAGCTAATATTGGTGAGTCAGGAGAAACTTCAGCTTTCAAAAACAAAGCCAATTAGGCTAGGGACTTGTGGATCAGCCAACATTTGGTGGAAGAGGAAGAAAGATGATCGAACTCTAGAGGCCCACCATAATGGATTTATTTAAAATTTCAAGTTTGTTCATGTATCCATTTCTTTTATCTAAGTTTGTTTTTGTTTTTGATATTGCAACATAAGTGATTCTAGAGCTCCTATAGTGATGAATGAGTATTTTGTGGAGCTCTCTTGGTTGCAAGGAATGCCATAAGGGATTAGCATGCTTGCATTGGTAGGCATTCGGCTCACCCCTATGCCCACCACTTTTTTGCTAAAATACTGCCCCATGTTAATTTACTAGTTGTGTAGCTGTTTACTATGGTTTATTTTATTACTAAGAACCTCCCCAAATTTAGCAACTTGATGTTTACTAATGTTGATGAAAGTATAATGTGCAAGTTTGAGTAGAAATGACAAATCCCAACTAGGCCCTAGATTAACTGTAAAAAGAAAATGAGGGCTTAAGCAAGTTTAAACACTCACCCAAGATTTGTATGCCCCACATTTTTTCATTTTCTTTAGTCGGTCCCCACCATTGTCTCTAGACAAACTGCCGACAAAGCCCTCAAACATTACCTAGGAGTCCACCCTTTAGTTAGATAGTGTAGGTCAATGTTTTCCCTTTCCACTCCTGCACCAACCACTCGCCTTGAGAGGTGCCCAAGCCTGCCTTGACTACTGCTTCTTCAAATTTGCAGGTGCTTGTTTCAAACGCATGTATCCACAAATATCTCGATTAACAAGACAGGGGCTCCCCCTTACCTGAAAAGTGGCTTCCTTTGCAATTTGCAACTTACTTTTATGAACTTATTTTAGTGTCAATTAAATTAGTATGTTAAGGTCTAATTTTTTTACTATTTATGGTTTTCTCATTAACCATAAAATGACCTCACAAAATTCCTAAACTCAAAAAATAATTCCCAATTCCTCCAAAAATTTTCAAGTTCATATCTGTCAAGGCCTTTAGCACCCTTGAGCACCCTAGCTCTAAATATAGCACCCCCAACACTAGGGCCCGTGTTTGAATTTAGAAAAGAATAGTTTTCCTTCTCTTCTATGTGTTAATTTGGTTGAGTTTTTAAAGTCAACTTGTTTTAAAATATAAAAGAGATCCATATAAAATCCTATTCTTTCCTCAAAACACTCATTATGTCAATAATGTCTTATTATCACATCATAAGAAAGCACTGTATCTCCATCTCCTCTCTACACATGTAGTGAATTGCAAAAACCATTGGAATTGAATATTGTGGATTTGAAGAACCACACAATCTTAATGGAATAATTGTCATTCTTCTCTCAAAAAGCTATTATATAATTCCTTGTTTTGATCTCTCTTAATTTGGTTTCCTTTTTTTCACTATTACATACCATCAAATCCTATTTTCCCTTTCTCATTGGTTAGAATTCTTTCCATAGACTCATACTTTATAATTTTTTTCCTCATTTCCCCTTTTTTTATATTGAATCAAGCAAATTATTACAACCCATAAATACCACACAGCCACATGAGGGTTGTATGTAGACGCCCAAACCCAAAACTGTACAATAATACAAAGTTATACAGGCAAAACATAAGCTGCACAAAATGCCACACAGCCATAGGAGGGCTGTACGAAAACACCCAAACCCAAAATTGTATGAAAACTTTTTCCTTATTTCCCCTTTGTCTACATTTCCCTTTTAATCCTCACCATAGTTTATTTGATCATCCTTACATATTTCTCCTATTTTAAATCTATTAAAAACCCATTTCCTTTCCCCTTAACAACTTAAATTTGCATACAATCATTGACAAAACACTTAAATTTGAACTCTTGATCCTTGCAAACCCTATTGTGATCACATTTCCACCTCATATTTGGCTCTTATCACAAGCACACACCACTTATAGTAGTATCATCCCCTTAGGGTTTTATTATTGTGAACACCATTATTGCACACACCACAAAATATAGACACCTAAATATGTGCATATCCAATTTTCCAAAATTGCTCGAGTGGGGGTTGAAATAGAAAAATAGGGGATTGGATAAGGTAATTTTGCAAGTAAAACAAATTTTATTGTCCCCATGCTTTAGCTCAAATTTTGAGAGTTATAGGAGTGAGAGAACCATTCTACAAGCGGAACACAATCTATAGACAATGACAAAGAAGCCTTGAAATTTTGCAAAATTATACCTAACAAGGGCCCTAGTACCCTAGATACTCCCTAGTGCCCTACTTATGTAGTTTGTTGCAAGGTGTGACCCCTTGTGTTCCTTGAAGCACTAAGCGCTTGGGTTTGTGACATGGTCTAACTGCCTCCTGTGGTTCTTAACCGAAGCTTGTATCGGGCATTGATAGGTCGATCTTTTGGTGCAACGGCAAGTCCAACATAGTCATCATCAAAACATTGGAAGAACATATCAATGAGATATTGGTAATCTCACAATCCCTTGATAATGTTGGAATTTTATTCATTACATCATAGGATTCTCATGTAATAATTATTAGACATAATTTGTGAATCTAATATTATTAATAATATATTTGCATTCCCACTCATAATAATTATAAATTGATTGCTGATAAATATCCTTAAAACATATATACACAAAAAAGTAATAAGCATTCTTAAATACATTCACTCAAAATGATGAACATCCTTGATACAAATGTGTATGTGTACATACATATATATACATAAATAAAGAATGTTGTATATATATACATAAATAAAGAATGTTGTACATACTTTTCATGATTCTATCTGTGGTATTTAAGCAAACACCCAATCTTATCCCTATAAAGTCTAGAAGAATTGCACTAACAGTCAGTAAACTCAGGAACAGTCACAGTTTATCTCCATAATCTGAAATTTCGTATATGATTTGCCAAATGAATTTACCGCCATTAAAGAGTAGTAACAGTCGCTACCTTCCATCGGTCTGTGAGGAGATTGTGGGAAGAATGAAAATGGTGGCAGCCCATATGTTCTTATCACTTCATGCATGAGAAAAGGTGTCCTGTCCAAATATCTTCCCGACAACGTCATCCAAATTGGTCGCCATTGCAAATCTGTAAACGTTTGTCAAGATCATACCTAAACAAGGGAATAAAATATCTGTTCTTTAAAACCTTATCTTTGAACTGTCCTCAAGTTACAAAATCTGAAGCAGGTCATCATATAGGAAGCTTAGCTTTTCACATACGATGTGATTTTGGAATGGATTGAGGTAGATATATGAACAAGTGTATTAAACAAATGTATGAGATAATGTGTGGGAGAATTTGGATAAGGTGGGAATAAATGTATGGGAATAAGTGTATAGGAATAGGTAATTGAAGGAATGAATTCAATTTCATATAAGATTTTACTCTTTGTTATTATGTACATGTATCAAGACATTTTTTTAAAATAAGCACAAAATCAAATGAAAAATAACATGGGTATATGTGATGTAGGAAATTAGTTCCTTTGGAATCTCCAACTTACTTTTATGCACTCATTTTAGTGTCCATTATAGTGTGTTAAGGACCACTTTTTGACTATTTCTGGCTTTCTCAATAACCATAAAAGGACTCCACAAGAGCCCTTTAACTCATGAAATCATTTTCAATTTCTCAAAAAAAAATCAATTTCATATCTCTCAAGGTCTTTGGCACTTTGAACAATTTAGCCCTAGATAAAATGCCCCTAACACTAGGGCACATGTTTGAAATCGGAAAACCATAGTTTTCCTTCTCTTCTATGTCTTAATTTAGCCAAGATTTTAATGTTGAATTGTTTTAAAATATAAAATAGGTTCATATAAAATCCTATTCTTTCCTCAAAACACTCATTATGTGAATGATGTATTATTATCTCATCAGAGGAAAACATTGTATCTCCATCTCCTCTCTACACATAATAAATTACAAAAACTATCAGAACTAAATATTGTGGATTTGGAGAACCACATAATCTTAATGGAATAATTGACATTCTTATTTTAGAAAGCTCTTGCATAGTTCCTCATCTTGATCATCTCTTTATTTTTTTTCTTTTATTCCACTATTATAATCCATAAAACCCTATTTTCCTCTTCGTATTGGATAGAATTATTGTCATAGACTCATACTTTAGATTTGAAACTTTTTCCTCATTTTCCCTTTGTCTACATTTCCCTTGTAATCCTCATTATGCTCTATTTGATCATTATCACACATTTCTCCTATTTTAAATCTATTAGAAAATCATTTCCTTTGCTCTAAAAATCTCTAATTTGCATACAATCACCATCAACAACACACTCAAATTTGTAATTTTGATCCCTTGCAAACCTTATTATGATCACCTTTCCACCTATTTAGCTCTCATGTCAAGCACACACCACTTGTAGTCTCATCCTCTTAAGGGTTTTATTATCTTGAATGCAATTATTGCACACACCACAAACACCAAGCACCTAAGTATGCACACACATCCAAATTCTTAAATTGCCCTAGTGGAGGCTGAAATGGACCAAAGAGGGGATTGTATAAGGTAATTTCTCAAGAAAAAGAATTGATTTTTCTTGTCCTTATGCTTTAGCTCAATTTTTGAGAATTATAAGGGTGGGAGAACCATTCTATAATTGAAACATGACCTATAAACAATCACAAAGAAGCCTTGAAAATTTGCAAAATTATACTTAGCAAGGGCCCTAGTACCCTAGATGATCCTCAATGCCCTACTTAAGGGTTTTCAATGCCCAAGGTGAGGTACACCAACACCCTTGTCATGAAAATTGTTTGGGATTGCTCTCATACTCCTTCCACAATGAATTTTGGCCCTCATAATGCCATTTTTTAACAACAAAACTAACAAAATCCAAGTATACTTATTATATTCTTCTATTCCCTATTAAAAAATTACTCAACCTTAAATTTATAAGTTGTACATGTTGAAATTTATCTATCTCAACTCCTATACAAATTATTTTATTTTATTAAGTGTTTCCTTAGTGAGGAGCACTAGTTGAAATACATACATTGATAGTAAAGATTTAAAAGACTATTATCAAACAAATTTTGACCATATAATTTATAATAAATAAATGATTGTGACTTGTTGCCTTTTCATGTTGCAAAAAATCCATATTTGTGATATATGTAAAAGATCATGAGCTTAGATTTATCACCTTTTTAAAATAATTTCTTATTTAAATAATCATAAGTGATGGGAAACCAATGAGATCTTGAGATTGTATTTATGGAGCTATATAACTCTATTTAGGCTTCACATAAATAAACACATTTCACTTAGCTAATTTGTTGTATTTTGTCATCATTAAGCAAATATGTGAATTAAATGTAATTGTAACTTTTGAGTTAGTAGATGATGTCAAAAAATATTAGTTTCTATAATTTATAGAATGATATGATAATTTATTAACTTCTTTGTGATTACCATATTTATAAAAAAAAAATGATAAATGAGATAAAACCATTTGAAAGAATATAGTTTTTATAATTCTTGTATTTAAAGTTTTATTTCATAGATATGTTGTTGGGTGAATTCATGATTGTTTGATCTTATGTGAATGTCTTATACACGTTTGGATCAAAATATATAAAATAGAAAATGTTCTAGACCTATGTTCATTTGAAGAAAAATGATATAGTTATGAACATGTAATATGATATTTCCTTTTATTTTATCATGTTAGGCATGTGTAGGAGTATATAATAGAATCATCCTACAATAATAATTTCTTTAAAAGTATAAGAGAGTAATTAAATTATTTTATCCATAGAGCCTATTTGTTTTGTTGGGTCCCAAAACCATTGCTCCACTTCCTAGAATAAATCTCACTCACAAGACCAAGGTTGTCATCATGCCAATGAGATCAATTCATCAAAAAATCATGGAGAGTTAAAGGCCAACTCTATGAGAGTTGGTTATCTCTCATTCATGTCAAGCTCAACATAGAATCAAGAGGGTGTTCTTAAGGGTATACCTTAATGAATATTTGAATCAAACAAAATGGACAACCATTTTAACAATTACAACTAAAACCAATTGCAGTCTTAACCCCAAATATTGTCGCTAGGTCAAGAGAGACTAGTTGTATAAATCCCCTATATAGATTATATGAAAGTTCATGGATAATCCACATAAAATGAATTCTTTGAAGGTTTTCTTAATATATTATCCTTGATTACATTTACACTCATGAATGCATAGGAAGAACCTTATTCATAAACTATTAATTTATGTTTTGTTTGATGGTGTGAGGTTGGTGCATGGTCCTAGAATGGTGCGTATTCCTTTCGTAATGGAGTCATAGTTCATAAAGAATAAAATAAATGGAATAAAATATATGGAGCTATGTATTTGCATACATCAATGACCATGAATTTGACGATAGAGTATACTTAGTATTCTATAACACATCTGCATATATTCATACATAAAATGGGAGAGATAAGTATAATACTTACAATGTTTTCATAATGGTGTTACATTCATCTAACCCAACATTACATTTGTGATAGAAAATGTGAAACAAGAAAATCCCTAGTTGTGACTAAGAGAGCTTCCTCAATATATGCCTAGTTCCCTAGAGACATTTTGCAACAAAAGCCATTAGCAATATCAACTATCTTCAATTCCATAGGTTTGTACCCCCAAAAAAATTGGATTGACATCTATGGATGCCATGCAATATAGTGGAAAATCTTTGGTGTCTCAAGAGCATCACCAAACCAACCTCCTCAAAATGAACCTCAAAATCTTCTCTCAATGGTTGCAGTGTATTAAATTATAATTGTTGCATTGCATCACTCACAAAATCCATGATTACGAAGTTATCCCATCCAAAGTGAAAACCTCAAATCGAAAGGGATCCTCTACAATCATGACAAATAGTTGGGATAAGAAATTTCCATTAATGCAAGTATGCAGAGAGCAACAATTAGCACCATTTTATTTGGTGCTAAGGACCCTTTTGAAATGATTTTTGAAATAACATGGGTTTCTTTCTTCCTTATTGTAAGACACCTCTTGATTTATTTGGCATGTTGAGTGCCTATCAACGTTGTGGAGAAGGTTTACAACTCAAACCAAGTGCCCAACAACTACAACTTGATTGTTGTATTCCCAAGGAATGCAAACATTTCACTTGTTTCACATTTAAGGCCCATAACTGACTCGCTTATTTTGGCCAATGGAACAACACTTTGTATTATTTTCTCCTACCAAGGCCAAGTCTTAATGTACAAACCATTGGATATCTTTTTCTTATGATCAATAGTCAAGAAATCTTGATGTCTTTGATAGAAAATGGGGCACGCTATATTTGATTTAGCACTATATAGCCAATGATGCTACAAAGTAAAGGTGTCGAGCTTGTCCCTTCTCAAATATAGCATGGTCATGCCAAGTTTATCTTTGATATGCTTCCTTCAACTTATTTAATTTCACAAAATTAGACCCACCTATTTGTGGAGGAGGAGATTTGCCACTCCCAAGTCTTTAGGACAAGGAAGAGTCTATAGGGAGTGAATTATCCTCAAATACCTTAGGGAAATAATCTCAAGTGATAGGAGACAACTAAGAGAGAGTTTTCTGATATGTTTTATGTTTATGGAAAAGAGACTTCAAAAACTAAGTGAGCAATCCTTAGAGGTCTCGAGAGACAGAAAAACTAGCACTTGGCCAGAGGATGAAAACACAGACCAAGGACAACAATGCGGTGCACTGATGTCTCATCGGGGCATTGGCATCTCATATAGACCAGAGATGGAGTTAGTCACTAGAAACTCTTAGGGGTCACTAATTACTCAAAAAATGAAGCTTAACAATTCTTACTAGTATAACATAATGTAGAAAATGCAAGAAAAGCACAACAAGAAGAATACTCAAGGAACAAGTAAAGAAACGATCAAATGAAATGATGAGTGTAAGAAAACAAATGAACTCATGGGTGGTCCAACTATGAAGCCTCCTACAAAGCTACACATGATCAACCTGCACACATGGAAACACAGAGAAAGGTTGGGGTTGTTTTGGGCTTGCCTTAGTCAAACCCCTGCTTTGGTGTTTCCACCTCCATGGACAACCAAAGAGACAAGAAGGTAGAGAAAATAGACAATAGATGATATGAAATGACAAGATAAAGAAAATACAACATGCAAGATATCAATATGCTATCAAATAATTATGATAATGCAATAAATGGAAGTGTTACCTCCATCCAAAGAACTTGTGAAGCCGAGAGGAAGCAAAATGCCTTGCAAGAGCTTGAGATAAACGTTCAAAAACCTTGATGTAGAAGAGCTTGAGCAAGTAAGAGAGAAAGAAGAGAATGAAGGTTGAAAGAATGGACTTTTGAGAATGAGAGATTGAGAGAATGAATTGGTAGAAAATAATAATTAATGAATGAGAGGGAAGAATAGGAGTTTGAATGGAGAACTACATGCAAGAGGGTTATTTTTGGGCACACCTACAACTACAGAGGCATTACACTTCATGAGCAGGTGGAAGTGTAACATCCCAAATACCCAAGAATTAGGAATCTTGTTAGAACATTCATATGGTGTGCAAACATTTACATGTCATGAAAGCATCCCCACAAAAAATTGCCCAACAACCAACAACAATGGGCTCAAGAATGAAAATGGAGACTAGAAAGAGGGGAATTCACATTATCATCTTATTAAGCTAAAGTAAGGGTTATGTAATGTGAAATTGCATCGAGGGTGCAATTTTATGACATTACACTATATTGTTAAGCCATTTATTTTGGCGAATAGCACCACACTTTATAACTATTAGTGTTACCATCTTCTAAATTATGAGCTGAGACTACACTTGTCCCTGAGAAGAACTTCCATTTCTTGGCTTATATTTTATTTATTATGGCCCACTTTTGATGACTCACATTCTTCAACTAATAACACAATGGGAAGAATGTATCACTCACATCATATTCACCTCATTGCACAAAGTGACACATGGATACTTTTCAAATTCCATTAATAGCTTCATAATTTTTGTTTTCTCATTGAAAATCCACCAAATTCTTATTTGGACAAATTAACCAATAGTGCAAAATTTAAACTTGTCAAGGTTGATAATGTTTAAAGGTTGTGAACTTTTTACATGTGGTGTTTATTATTCTCAAAATTGATTAGCCATTCCCTATCACAAAAATCATTCAAAATGATAAACTATCACTTGACTCATAATCCAAAAAAAATGGAGAATGGGGATCTACATTAGGAAACTAGTTTTGATCTTTGATAAGGTTGTGAAAACCAATGTCAAGCTTTGATAATATTGTGGAAACCTTGTCATCTCTTGAAAAAAGTTTCAAAACTTCCACAAAATATCAATGATTAAAATACAACCTTTATTTCATCATCTTTTGATTTCTTTAGTGGTAAAACAAGGCTACATTAGAACCAACTTTTGGAACCACAAGTGATTTGTAAACCACATCAAATTCTTACCAAACCAATGAGTACACAATCTCCCTTTTCTTTCCCAAAAGATTCAAAAGGCTCATTGAGCTTCAACAAGGTCATGAGAATCTTGCTGACAGTTGATAGAGGTTTTGAAACCTCAAAATTTCACTAACACTCACTTCATTGATGCCTCCTTCAGAAAAGCACCATCCTTAAAACAACAAGGTTACAAAACATCATCAAGATCCAACAATGGTTTTAAAACATACCTAAAATTCCTATGAGAAAAGCGACAAGCCTCTCATTTTCACAAGCCTCTCATTTTCACACTAAAGTTAGGAAAATAATGTTGGGCTCTGACAAGATTAGGAGAACCTTGTCAGGAGTTGACAAAGGTTTTAAAACCTCCTCACGTTGCCAACAAAGAAATACATAACAAACCTTTCCCTTTCAAAGAAGAATTTAGGAAACCTATGTTGGTCCTCAACAAAGGTTTTTGAACCTCCATAAAATGCCAATAACAAAAATAAAACTAATTTTAAAATAAAGAAAAGGTTAGATTTCTCTCTCAAACTGCTTCTCATTCTAATAAAGGATCATGGAGTTTGATATGAATGTTGATGTAAAAAAGAGCACATAGTTACAATCCATAAATCTTAGCACTATCATTATGGTCTATGAAAAAAAAAATGTTAATAATAGAAAAAAATGTCAGATACTGACAAGGTTAGAAAAACCTTGCCAGCCCCTGACATATGTTTTAGAACCCCTTCAAAAGGTTGATGATAAAATACAATCAATTTTATATTTTTCTAACTTAGACATATTGACTAACATGAAAAAGGAAAAACAACATAAGAGTAGGAGGCACTTAGAGGCCCACATAAATTATCTCAAATTGATTATGAACTTAGGTTAACAAAAAAAAAATTAGAAGGGACTCAAGAAATAGTAACACAACAAATTTGAGTCCCAACACATTCAATCATTACACAATGAGAAAATTACAAGTAGATAACATATGATTTTCTTTCTAAATCTGAAAGAGAGAGCATATAACCTATTTATTCAATTATTATGAAAAGGAGAAATAATTAGATAGTATATGGCTTTTATTGTGCCATTTTTTTAAGGATTGTGTGTGTGCTCAAAATAAAATTATAAAATATATTTTTATTTTATTGAGAAAAGTTTATAGAAACTATCAATGAAGCCTTATGACTTTTTGAGAAAACCTTGTATGATTTTATTTTTGTTGAAAATAAGTTGTGTGATTTCATGTTTGATTTCATAGCACATGGCATCTTTGTTTTGATAGACCTTCCTTGTGTGAGAGGATCCCACAAAGGATTATTGAAGGAAAAAGAAGCATATCAATCAAAGATTGATATAGTGTTATTGTAATCTTATTCTAAGGTTAAATAATACAAGCATTATTGATTCTAGTGGTGGAGTTTTTTCCTGAAAGGGTTTCTCCACGCATATGTTGTGTCACTTCTATCTTCTTGTCTCATTCTTCTACAATCTTCTGTCTCTTTCTACAATTGGTAAAATTGATCTAAACAAATAATCATACACAAAGAATTGTAACAAAGAACACTTAATTAGATCTACAATCTCATAGTTTTACAAGTTTTAAGCTACATAATTACCTCCATTTTCAACATTTGGTATTAGAGCTAGAGGTTGGGTAGAGTTTGGGACGCCTTTCTCTTAAAATTTTGAAGGTTATTTGGTTGTAGTGGGAGCTTTTACTACTGTGTTATTTCTGATTTGTAAAAGAAGTGAGTTACAATGAGTTCTACTTCTCGTTTAGATATTGAAAGATTCAATGGATCTAGTTATAAGATGTGGAAACTAAAAATGGAGGATCTCCTTGAAGAGAGAGATCAGTGGTTAGTTGTTTGTAATGAGAAAAAGTCACCTACAACGATGTCAAATGAGGATTGGGCTAAGCTTGATAAGAAGGCAAGAGGGACCATAATATTATGTCTTGCTGATGTTGTTCTCTTGAATGTTTCAGTTGAAACTACCACATATAAACTGTGGAAGAGGATAGGTGATATCTATCAAACCAAAAGTCTTACTAATAAGTTGTATCTGAAAATACATTTGTATTCTTTAAAGATGAAATATGGTGATTCTATTGCAAATCATTTAAATACTTTTAATTTGATTCTAAGTCAGTTAGCATCAGTAGATGTAAAGCTAGAAGATGGAGATAAATGCATTTTGTTACTTTGTTCTTTACTAGAGTCTTGGGAAAATCTAATTGTTTCTGTGATAGGTTGAAAGTGAGCGTTAGAAATCAAGCAGCAAGTAAAAGAGTGCAAATAAACAACTTAAAACAACCTACACCTCAAGATTAGCCTAAGCTGGAAACAACACAAGACAAAGCAACGAAATGGAACTCTATACCTTGCGTTGAGTCGATCCATTGGTTGGCCCTTCGATCTTTGATGTGTATGCTCCTTGGATGGCACAAGATGCAAGCTAAATGATGTTGTGAGGATGAGTGCAAGTGGATGAAAACAAGAAAATGGCTAAGTATAAGTTGAGAAACAAAATTGCAAGAGTTTGGCTAGCAAAATGACCTCCCTTAAAATGAGAGAAAAGAGGGGGTATTTATAGGATTTTTGAGAGTTCCCAGGGGGAATGGAGGGTCAAGATTGAGCCACCAAATATCAAGATGTAGGGCTAAGGTGAGTTGAGAACTCACAAGCCCTCACATCTTGACATGTGGCAGGTGAGATAGCCCTAAAAGGTGAAGTGGACATGAGGTGGAAGGATAGGACATGACATGGAGGGGGGTACAAAGTACCTTGGGATTGGACAAGATCTCCTCATAAAGGAGGTCCTTGTCTCCATGTGAGTGAGAGGACAAGTGGGGAATTAAAAATTCCTCAAATATCCTTATGGAGAAGAGGGAAGGAATTTAAAATTCCTTAAATGCATTGGGGGATTAAAAGTGAATTAAAAATTCACATGGGGAAGGGAGATGCCTTGTCAAAAAAGAAAAGCATTTAGTAAGGTTGACCAAGGACACATGTCATAAAGGACATGGGGAAGAGAAAAGGAATTTAATATTCCTTGGAAGGATAAAAGGAATTAAAAATTCCTTGAGAGGTTGATTAGGCTAGTTGATGAGAGGTTAGAGGAAGGTTAGGTGGCTAAGAGAGATTAGAGGCCAACTTGCAAAAGTTGGAGGATGTGACACATCCTAATCAAGGATTAGGCATATGCACATCCTAATGATGGGATTAGATGATGGATTAGGATAAGATAAAAAATGATGGAGGATGTGACATGAAGGGGATTAAATAAATAACATATTTATTTAATTCAATTGATGGAAGGAGGATTAAAGAGATAAGGTATTATTGATTAAATACCTTAGGGATTTGGCAGAATTAAAGATATTAATTAAATAATAGTAGTATTATTACTTAATTAACTAAAATAAGCGAAAGGGGATGAATTTGGATAAATTAAGTGTCCAAATTTAGACATCTACATTTTGCCCCTCTTTGAGATGGTGTTACGAAGTAGCATCATTTCAAAGAATATTAAAACATAGAACCTAGAAGAAGATGGTTAGATTGGAAAAGATGCCCCAGTCATTCATTTGAATGATTAGGAAGGGAAAAAGATGATGAAAGTTAGGGATGAAGGATGCCCCCTCGAGAGGACATGCGAGTTCAAGGGAACACGGGTGGGCTCTCAAAATGGATGATATGATGCAAGGGGAGTTGAAGAAGATGATGCAATGTGATGCAAGATTGGGAGGGGAGTGTGATGAAGGATGAAATGCAATCTAAATGCAATTTGCCATCGTCGGAGCACTGATTTTTGCTATAGCAGAAGACACGAGACACCAAGGTATGAAGAACCAAGGCAGATTAGTGTCTAATGCATAAAACAAACATAACAAACAAGAAGGCTATCCCAACACCCCAAGGTCATGGTGACCTTGGTTGGGCCAGGTATTGGGATAACCACAAGCACAAAAGGATGCCCCAGTGTAACACAAGACCTCAGGGATCTTGGTGGGTACTACGTGGGACAATCGAGAAGACAGAAAAGATCAATATACACCCCTATGTTGACTAGTCAAAGCACACCATGATATGATGGATCAAGGCGACAATGACAAGTGATGATAGGGAGCTCAAATGATAAACAAAAGCCAAAAGCATCAAAAGATCACAATTAATTTCAAACGTCCTTTGCCATAGGATCAATCAAGGGGATGGATGGGATTGATGAGGTCTGTTAGGAAGGATGCATCTTGTTGAGACCGATGATGGATACTAAATTAAAAGATTGATGACGTAGGATATTTAGAATTGATTGGATTTGATGATACAAGTGAATTTCATTTGTTAAGATCTAGCTAGATAAGGGCATTACTTGATGACGTGACACAAGAGACATGACACAAGATAGGAGAACTCGATGGATGATAAAGACGAGATAGACAAATAGGAACAAGATAAGAAGATTGATGATAGATGATAAAGGAACAAAGTGGACAATGAAGATCGATGATGGAACCCTGGGGGTGGATCAAATGATCGACCTTGCCTACGTGAAAGCAAGGGCAACGTAGTTCGACTAAAGGCCAAAGGCAAGTGATGGATGAAAGAGGATGAGATAACCCTAGATAAGGGGATAAAATGATTGGACCGACACAATGGGACAAGATAGACCTGTTGGATTAGATTGGAGGATGATGGTGATCACGAAGCTCAGGGATGGGATAGTTATCCAAGTCATCAAAAGAGGAATTGGGAGGATGAAAGGATGGAGAGATGAATGATGAGATGATGAATGATGAGATAGATGACAGATTCGTGGAACAAGAAGGTGAAGGTTGGGAATAGATGGAAGATTATTCAGAATGAGTAAATGATTGATCAAGATTATGGAATGAGAGTTTGAAATGATAGAAGGAGGTTTGATGAATGTTTGAGATGATAGGAGGTTTGATGAAGTTTTGAGATGATCGATGAAGGTTCAAAATAGATGAATGGTTACACGGAATGAGTGAACAGATTTATTAGAATGGATGAATATGAAAAAATGGAAGAAGATGGAGGGAGGAATCGTAAGATTTTGTTTGATATCCAAAGATCTTGACGGCAGATGGATTAAAGCCTAGATTAGGGTTTCAGTGAAGCTCAGATTGGGATTAGATGAAAGCTCATTTCCGGGTTGGAGTGAAGATGAGAATGATTGGAGGATGTGATGGGATTGATTCTACACCAAGTTCCAGGGTTTAAAGGGTGTGAGGTGTTGACAATCAAAATTTTCTCGATTTGGCAATTTTCAAAAATTATCAAATTTTGCCATTTTAGGAAACTTCATGGTCATATGTTTGAGAGTCCCAATTTTTTCCAAGAAATACCCATTGGGGAGATAGGATGAATTGCCAACTAACATCCCAGATTTGAGATATGCATTTTGAGTTATGAGCGAAAACAATTTTTCAAAATGTTGGAAAAAACACTAAATTGGGATTTTGAGGGCCTAGATGAAAGTTTGAGGCCCCGAAAATGGGTCAAAACGGGTTCCAACGACTTTCAAAGCAATTGGTTGGAAATCCACTCGTTATCTCATAACGCAACCACCCGTCAAATTTTAGCTCAAACGGACACCCGAGTCAAAAGTTATGGCCTCCGGAAGTTTTGGTGTAAAAATCAAAACCCCCAAAAATATGGTTTTTCGATAAATTTTGAAAATTTCAAGACATGGGTTTTGTCCGGGGCGTCGAAAGGAAAAATGGGTAGGAATTTTTTTTTTGTGGGCTACCTCGGATTGTATTTGGAGAAAAAGGGCAGCTGACCATGTGGACGAGGAGTCCACCGCCCATGATGAGACCAGATCCCAGCTAGGGAGTGCTTGAGGAGTCCGCGCCCGGCGGATGCGTGCCTGCTTGGAGGCTGAGACCCGAATCCGCTACAGCCACGAGGTGAATGAGGATCCTGCCCAAGCGTGAACAGTCAGCGCCATGCGTGAACAGTCACTTGGCTAGGCCCAGTGAGTCACCTGCCGGAGGCAGTGAATCACTTAGCCGGATAAGGAAGGAAGGGAGGAGAGGATGGGGATGAGGGAGATGGGACGGAGAGGATGGGGATGGGATGGGGGAGGGATGGGGGATGGGGGAGATGGGATGGAGATAGGTAGGGATGGGGGATGGGGGGAGATAGGTAGGGATGGGGGAGATGGGGGGATGGGATGATGGGATGGGAGGGAATGGGGGATGAGGGGAGATAGGGGGAGAGGGATGGGGGATGGGATAAAATGATAAGGAAATGAGTATAGGGGAATGGAAGGAAGTGCTCTGATAGGATGAGTGATGTCTCCAAGGACCATGGCACAAAGGAAGATAGATGCCCCCACTCTAGATATGTCATGTGTGAGGGAGGCATGAAAGGATACAAGACAAGTGGATAGAAAGATAAAAAAGAGTGAGATGGATGAAGATGGGAGGCATGGATAAGGAAGGGATATGGAAGGTAGCATGACGGGTGGATCAGGAAGGTAGACGAGTGCGAATGACAGTTGGGATAGTGTGCAGATGAGGGAGATGTATGCTAAGAGGTGCCCAAAGCATGCTTATATGCTTGCCCCATTGTTATCAAGATCACAAGGAGGATGGAAGGATTGGGATAAATGAGATATGCCAAACAGGATGTGTAAGCGCAATAGGGTGGAGGGGATGGATGAAAATGATGTATAGCAAGAAGATGGGTGCATAGCCGAAAGCGTAGCAGGAAGCATAGCGGATGGAGGGAATGCAAATCAGGAAGTTGCCCCCAAGTGCAGATGGGGATTTACGCATGACTCCTATTTGCAAGGTTTTCATCATAGTACTTATCCAAGGTGCTTGTTTTCAAAGTTTTCACCATTGGATGGATTATTTCTCTTCTACTATTTTATTTTTTTTGATTTTGATTTTTTATTTTTTTTGACTTTTTTGGATTTTTGGATTTTTTTGGATTTTTTTTTTTGGATTTTTTGGATAGTGTACGAAAGGAGATGGATAAGGATAGGGAGGCGAATAAGTGGATTTAGAAGACATGCGATAAGTATATGGATGAAGGACTCAAGCATCAAGTTCCATACGAGGTATTAAGAGCTCATGTTCGAACTGACTGTTGGATGTTGGTACAACCTTATGAGGATAAATGGATTATGCAAGATGATGAATTAGAGGGATTTGATGGGAGAGATACATGGGATAATGGATGGGATGTTGGAAAGTGTATGGATGGAATGATGGGGTGGATATGTGATGGGGAGATGAGTTTAGGACCAACATTGGCACATGTGGTGATGGATGTGAAAAGATAAGGGTACTAATGGATGGAGAATGTGGGGATAATGGAGGAGATGGAATAGTGAATTTCGAGATATAGGGACCCAAAATAGACTTAGGAGATGAAAGGTGGGTATGGTTGGCTTTTGGATTAGCAACTTTGGATGTTCTTATAGATTTTTCATTTGATGGCATTGCATCTTTTTTCTTTGGGATCCACATGGTTTTGATCTTTGCTTTGTTGGCTCTTTGCGAGCTATAGATTTGATTTTGATTTGGGATTTTGTTTTTCTTTTCTTTACCATGTCTTTTAGAGGGGACATGGGAAGCGTTAGATTCATGTGGATGTTTGGATTTATGCATTTTATGTTAGCATCCAAAGTGCATTTATTAGCAATGGGATGGGTGTGAGAAGATGGATGATGTGGAGCAATGGAGGTAGGATTATGAGGATTACGTGTAGATGGAGAATGTGTAGGTATGTGCCTTTGTTGGTCCTGATTATGGGACATGCGAGAGGGATGTTTATGATGGATAACATGGATAGGTGTTGGATGGGTGAAAGGATGAGATGGAGGAGGTGATCTTGGGATATACAGACCCAAGATGGATAGAGTAGATGAAGGACGAGAGATGGTGGATAGAGGGATGTAAGGACCCAAAATGGATGGAGCGGATGAAGGAGGAATATGGACAGTTGTTCTGAGGTGATACGATAGAGGAGGAGGGATGGCAGCATATGATTTGGCGGAGCGATGGGCAGAGCCAAAAGTTCTTTTGGAGAAGGCTCGTTGAGGACGTCTAGAAGTTGTACCAATGTGTTTAGATTGTTAGTCTTGGGGAATAGATCCAAGACCTTGCA
Source organism: Sequoia sempervirens (assembly GCA_007258455.2). Taxonomy (NCBI): domain Eukaryota; kingdom Viridiplantae; phylum Streptophyta; class Pinopsida; order Cupressales; family Cupressaceae; genus Sequoia; species Sequoia sempervirens. Next base: position 29,984,709 of record VDFB02000017.1, on the reverse strand, counting down.
TACAGATTTGTTCTTTGACTTGGATGGGCTCTAAAATACCTTGTTCATGAAGGCCTAGACCTTTTCCTTGATAGTTCATGTTCTTGAGCATTCAATCCATGATAGGATTTTTGTTATTCTTAAAACATGATGCGAGTCCATTATTAGGTGGGGGATGATGGGTGGTATATACACTGTGTTTTTCTTCTACAAGGAGGCCACCATGGAAGAATGTGAGAGTACCGAGGGGATATGCAAGTGGTGTGGAGATAGCATTTTTAGGCGATGATGGGGGATCTTGAGAAGGAGATGGTGGGATAGCAGCATTTGGATGGGTTGTCTCTAGAGAGGGAGTAGGGGATATGATAGGATCTGATTTTGTGGTAGCAGGCTCATGCAATGGAGATGGAGATGGAGCGGTAGAATCTTGAATGTCAACAAGATCATGGGATGGAATGGATGGGGGACTGTGATTTTGCGGTAGACTAGATAGGATGGTAGGATCTTGATCTGGAGAAGGGGATATGTTGGCATGCTTTGGATTAGGCTCTTGGCATGACTCATCATGTGCGGGAGGCATGATAATGGAGTCATGGGGGGACTCTTCAAGTTGGGGAGATGGAAGGATGGAGGATTCAAGATATTCTTGGGAATGAATACTAAGAGTGGAAGAAGTGGATTGGATTTGGGTGTCATCGATAGGTTCGATGGCTCTCGGAGTAGGGGGTGGGTGTTCAATGGATTTGGTAGATGTGATGGTAGGAGATGGGGACTCAGTGGATTCAGAGGATGTGATGGTAGGAGATGGGGACTCAATGGATTCAACAGATGTGATGGTAGGAGATGGGGACTCAGTAGATTCAGAGGATGTGATGGTATCATCAATGATAGGTGTTGGATGGAAAAGGGTCTCATCACCAACGACCATGGATGATGGGTTGGGATGGCATGGTTCCATGACTGCAATGTGTGGAGTGGGGGATGTTTCCTTTGTTATAAGTCCTTGGAGAAACTTGGATATGCTAGGCTGAGATGGCGAGGTGGGAGTGGATGAAGGTTTGTGGATTAGTGGGGGATTAGATGGAAGTGTTAAGATAGGGGTATTGGCATGGTGAATTAGGACACAAGGATGTGGGTGGTGGATTGTAGTAAAGGTATGGGGATGGTGGATGAGGATGGGAAGATTGAGGTGGCGGATTAATATAGGGAGATGCGGATGTTGGATTAGGGTAAGGATAGGTTGGTGTGGATGTTAGATTAGAATAGGAAGGTGCGAATGTAGGATTAGGCTGAGCGGATTGGTATGGAAGATTAGGGTAGTGGGTACATGTGGATGAAGGATTGAGATAAGAGGATGTTGATGGGGGATCAAGATAGGGGTATTGTGACAGAAAACTAGGATAAGGGGATGATGTAGATGAAGGATATGATGGATATGGTGGACATCCCTTGTCAAAGGTAGCATAAGGAGTGTGAATAGGCATAGATGAAGACATGATGGGATAACTTAATGGGGTGATTGGATGTTGGAATGTGGGTGGAGAAAGCTTACTAGCAATGATAGTGTCAAGGGGATCTATGTCACATTCTTCTTGATCAACAAGACTTTCGTTATCGTCGTCGACGTAATTAGGGTTTCCCTTGACCACTATTGATGGAGGATAAGAATTCATGATGATGAAAGGATAAAGATGATGGATAAATATTTTGGATGGAAATGGGCAAAAGCCCAAATCGGGATTTAGGACAAGCTCAGATCGGGATTGGATTAAAGCTCAGATTAGGATGATTGGATGATTGGATGGGATTGATTTTGACAATTGGATTAGATTATCAAAGGATGATTACGACACTGAATCTGCTTCGAGATGGAAGTAGATTGATTGGGTCGAAGGTGATTGGATAGGGATGCGATTGGATTGGATTGGATAAGATCGATCAATGATTGAATGATAAGATCGACTGATGGATCAGATAGGATGACATAAGGGACTTTAAATGCCGTTCAGAGATTACCCTAGGTGACTTAGGATGTTGATTGATCGGATTAAATGACAAAGAGATGATTGGGGCACTGAATCCACTTTGAGATTAAAAATGGATTGATTGGGCCGACAATGATGATTAACTTAGGATGGGTGACAACCCTAAGAGGATGTTAATGATGATGATCAGATCAGACACTTCGATCAATTTGGATAATAACCCGAGACAAAGTCTAGGGGATTTGGATGGGGAAAACGATGATTTGATTGGCGAAAGGGATGATAGAAATGGATGAACAAATACTCAAAATGAGCAAATGGTTGATAGGGATGGATGAATGATTACTCAGAACGAGTAAATGAATGATCAGAATGATAGAACGAGGGTTCAGAATGATGAAAGGAAGTGTGAAATGGATGAAAGTTTACTCGGAATGAGTAAACGGATGATCAGAATGACAGAACGAGAGTTCAGAATGATGAAAGGATGTGTCAAATGGATGAAAGTTTACTCAGAACGAGTAAATGAATGATCAGAATGACAGAACGAGAGTTCGAAATGATGAAAGGATGTGTTGAATGGATGAGAGTTTACTCAGAACGAGTAAACGAATGATCAGAATGATAGAATGAGAGATCAGAATGATGAAAGGATGTGTTAAATGGATGAGAATTTACTCAGAACAAGTAAACGGATGAGAATGGTAGGGTATACCCCCCTCGAGGAGGCAGATGGTGAAGAAAAAGGTGCCCCGGCCAACTTCTCAAAAGTATGAAGTGGTATATATCATCGGAAAGAGGACAAAAAAATGAGAAGAATTGCCTTTGAATGGAGTCAATCAGATAAACAGTGTGGAAATGGTGACCTCGGGAAGAAAGAGCAGAAGGTCAAATCCGCCACTCTGTAAGGACAGGTCTGCCACAGCATAAGGACAGGTCCGCCACTGCACTAGGACAGGTCCGCCACAGCACAGGGACAGGTCCGCCACTGCACTAGGACAGGTCCGCCACAGCATAGGGATAGGTCCGCCACAGCACAAGGACAGGTCCGCCACAGGGTTGGGATAGGTCCGCCACTGCACTAGGACAAATCCGCCACAAGGTTGGGACAGGTCCGCCACTGCACTAGGACAGATCCACCACAGGGTTAGGACAGGTCCGCCACTGCAGTAGGACAGATCCGCCACTGCAGAAGGACAGGTCCACCAAAGGATAAGTTTAAGTTTGATTTTTTGATGGATGGGTAAGGCAAAGGACCGAAAAATATAGCAATCATAAAAGACTTGGCCAAACTGATAATCATTGGTTTTGCACGAGAAAGACAATTCAGATAGCACAACCCTAAGATTAGTAGAGATGGGTATGGCCAACAAAGTCTTCTACTCTAGGATGAACATGGTTGCTAAGGAGTCCTCGATATACGCACGGTACGTGAGGCCCAAACTGTGAACACCAACCCATTACAAGCGTGAGTCGGGAACCTTAGTGAGATACTAAAGGCTCGGACCAACTCTTCACGTCATCCTAACGCTTCGCCAATTACAACGTGGTTGGATTGAGGTACAACTTTTGCTCTCCCCCTTTTATATACCCCGCCGATACGCGTGGTTGGAATCATCCCTTGGGGTGATGAAATCCCCAAGCAGGTCCCACTAATAAAGTGAAAAAGGGTGACTCAAAAGGACTTGGAAAGCTACGATTTATCGTCACCCAGGATTGCCAAATGGCACAAGGGGATTGGATACTGCCAAATAGCCTTCCTAAACACGCCAAAACAAGGTTTATTGACACCCCTTTACTGAAATCCATGTTCCTATTTTACCAAAAGACAATCAAAAACTTGAAAATTTTACTCTTGGAGGACAGTCCGCCACTCAGAGGGACAGACCGCCACTATAGGATAGGGTTCGGGCCATCAGCGACGTGTCCGCCACAACAGACAGTCCTCACCGAGGACAACTGGCCACCGTCGATAGGTCCGCCATCGAGGGACAAAGTCCGGCCACCGCCGGACCGCCACTCTATCAGACCAAATCGGCCAAATTAATCGACGATCCGGGCCCACTGGTAGGACGTGTCCGGCCAATCTCTGGCCAACCTGGACCTTGAAAAATGCAAAAACAACAAACGCGGAAGGAAATAGACCTGTTTGTGGGTCCCGACCGAAGGCGTCAGAAATGTGATAGGTCAAATGTGAGCATTAGAAATCAAGCGCAAGTAAAAGAGTGCAAATAAACAACTTAAAACAACCTACACCTCAAGATTAGCCTAAGTTGGAAACAACACAAGACAAAGCAACGAAATGGAACTCTATACCTTGCGTTGAGTCAATCCTTTGGTTGGCCCTTCGATCTTTGATGTGTATGCTCCTTGGATGGCACAAGATGCAAGATAAATGATGTTGTGAGGATGAGTGCAAGTGGATGAAAACAAGAAAATGGCTAAGTATAAGTTGAGAAACAAAATTGCAAGAGTTTGGCTAGCAAAATGATCTCCCTTAAAATAAGAGAAAAGAGGGGGTATTTATAGGATTTTTGAGAGTTCCCAGGGGGAATGGAGGGTCAAGATTGAGCCACCAAATATCAAGATGTAGGGCTAAGGTGAGTTGAGAACTCACAAGCCCTCACATCTTGACATGTGGCAGGTGAGATAGCCCTAAAAGGTGAAGTGGACATGAGGTGGAAGGAGAAGGACATGACATGGAGGGGGGTACAAAGTACCTTGGGATTGGACAAGATCTCCTCATAAAGGAGGTCCTTGTCCCCATGTGGGTGAGAGGACAAGTGGGGAATTAAAAATTCCTCAAATATCCTTATGGGAAGAGGGAAGGAATTTAAATTCCTTAAATGCATTGGGGGATTAAAAAGTGAATTAAAAATTCACATGGGGAAGGGAGATGCCTTGTCAAAAAAGAAAAGCATTTAGTAAGGTTGACCAAGGACACATGTCATAAAGGACATGGGGAAGAGAAAAGGAATTTAATATTCCTTGGAAGGATAAAAGGAATTAAAAATTCCTTGAGAGGTTGATTAGGCTAGTTGATGAGAGGTTAGAGGAAGGTTAGGTGGCTAAGAGAGATTAGAGGCCAACTTGCAAAAGTTGGAGGATGTGACACATCCTAATCAAGGATTAGGCATATGCACATCCTAATGATGGGATTAGATGATGGATAAGGATAAGATAAAAAATGATGGAGGATGTGACATGAAGGGGATTAAATAAATAACATATTTATTTAATTCAATTGATGGAAGGAGGATTAAAGAGATAAGGTATTATTGATTAAATACCTTAGGGATTTGGCAGAATTAAAGATATTAATTAAATAATAGTAGTATTACTTAATTAACGAAAATAAGATGAAAGGGGATGAATTTGGATAAATTAAGTGTCCAAATTTAGACATCTACAATTTCTATCAGTGGTAGTGGTGCAGATCCTAAGATGGACAATATAATTCCTACTCTCCTATTATAGGAGATGAGGAGGAAGTCTAAAACGGGATCCCAAGATGCCTTATTTGTAAGAGGTAGGCCTAAGGAAAGGGAACCTAAGGGAGACAAGAAAGGAAAGGGTAAGTCCAAAGGATGGTCTAAAACCCCTGGTAAGAGTAAGGTAAAGTGTTGGAGTTGTGGGAAACCTGGACATGTAAAGAAGGATTGTAAAACAAGAAAAAGAGTTTTGATGCTTCTACAGAGAAATCCTCGGATGACAGTAATGATGCATTGGTCATTTCATCTAATAAATTTTTTGTGATAACTCTTGGCTTATTGATTCAGGTTGCTCCTATCATATGACTCCTAACAAGGAGTGGTTTACTAAGTATACTACATATGATGGAGGAAATGTCTTCTTTGGAGATAATAGCACAACAAAGGTTGTGGGAAAAGGAGAGGTAAAGTTGTGTTTCAGTGATGGTAGGGGTAAGACCCTTAATGATGTTTTACATATTCCAGGACTTGCTTGAAATCTACTTTTTGTATCTAAGTTCAATGATTTTGGAATGCATGTGACATTTAGAAAAGGTGGTTGCAGATTGGTGAAAGGGAATATGGTGGTTGCTAAAGGATCTCATATTGGGACTTTGTTTAAGCTTAATACCTCCAATTTGAATAAATCAACCAATGTAACTAAAGCTGAAAATACATGTATGTTGTGTCACCATAGATTGGGCCACATTGGTGAAAAAGGTCTTAGGACCATTCTTAATAAGAAATTTGTTGATGGTATTCCTAATTATAATATTGGAAAAAATGATTTTTGTGAGCATCGTGTGTTTGGAAAACAATCTAGATCTTCATTTCCTAGTGGGACAAATAAATCTAAAAGATTGTTAGAGATTATTCATTTAGATGTAATGGGCCCTGTGGATATTGACTCTATTGGAAAATCTAGATATTATGTTACATTTATTGATGATGTATCAAGATACACTTGGATATATTTTATGCATAACAAATCTGATGTGTTCAATAAGTTTAAAGAATTTAAGGCTTTGGTTGAGAAATAATTAGATCATAAGATAAAAGTGTTGAGATCAGATAATGGTGGTGAATATTTTTCTAAGGAATTTGGTGATTATTATAAGCATGCAAGAATTGTGAGACATAAAACTACTCCATATACACCTCAACAAAATGGAGTAGTAGAAAGGATGAACTGAACTTTAATGGAAAGAGCCAGGAGTATGTTAAATAGTGCTAAGCTAGATTGGTGCCTTTGGGTCAAGGTTGTAAGTACTTATTGTTATTTAAACAATAGATCTCCTAGTTCACCTATTAAAGATGAAACTCCTTATGAAATGTGGTTAGGTAGGAAACCTAGTGTTGCACATTTAAGGATCTTTGGTTCTGATGATTTTCTTCATGTGCCTAAAGAAAACCAATCTAAGTTGGATCCAAAAGCACAAAAATGCATATTCATAAGTTATGGTGAAAATGTAAAAGGTTACAAGCTTTGGAATCCTCTAACACAAAAAAATTCTTTATCTAGAGATGTAATTTTCAAGGAATTTAGATTTTATTCAGGAGAAGAACAACCAAAGGAGAAGGATACTTATCGAATAGTGGATTTTAATATAAATATTGAGAAGCATGAAGATGCACATATTGAAGAAAAATTGGATGGATTGGATGAGGAGAGTTCACAAAGTTCTTCTGAGATAGATGCTCATGATGAGCATATTGAGGAACAAGAAGAACCCCCTTTGAGAAGATCCACAAGACAACAAAATCCTGTTGATAGGTGTAGCCCACCTAATTTCCATTGTATATTTGCTTTGATGAGTAATAATGATGAAATTAGTTCTTACAAGGAAAATTTTTCTTCATATGAGAACAAGCTTTGGTCACAAGCTATGCATGAGGAAATGGATTCCTTGGATACATGTGACACATGGGATTTTGAGAGTTTTCCCAAAGGAAGAGAGGACATTAGTTGTAAATAGATCTTTAAAAAATAAAATTGGAGTAGATGGTAATCTTGAAAGGTATAAGGCTAGATTAGTAGCCAAGGGCTACTCCCAGAGAGAGGGAGTTGACTTTAATGAAATCTCTCCTATTGCTAAATTAACTTCTATTAGATTCTTTTTATCTGTTGTTGCTACTTATGATTTTGAGATAGAGCAAATGGATGTGAAAATTTCTTTTTTGCATGGGGATCTTGATGAGGAGATTTATATGAGGCAACTTAATGGTTTTGTTGTAAAAGGAAAAGAAGAATTGGTTTGCAGGTTAAAGAGATCTTTATATGGATTGAAATAGTCACCAAGAATGTGGTACTAGAAGTTTGATGCTTTTGCATTGAAAATTGGTTATGTTAGGAGTGAGGAAGATCATTTTGTTTACATAAAATGTATTGATGATCAACTTTTAATTATTATCTTGTATGTTGATGACATGTTGTTTATTGGTAACAACAAGGTAATGATCAAAGAATTGAAAGCACAACTCTATAGCACATTTGAGATGAAAGATCTAGGGGATGCAAAATATATCCTTGGTATGGAGATCAACATGGATAGAGGTAACAAAAATATTTTCTTAAGTCAAAGCAATTATGTTGATACTATTTTGAAATGGTTTAACATGCAGGATAGTAAACCAATTAATATTCCTTTACCAGTTGGCACGAAGTTAAATTTAGACATGAGTCCTAAATATGATTTTGATAATGAGGAAATGTATAAAATTCCATATGCTAGTGCAGTTGGTAGTTTAATGTATGAAATGGTTTGTATGAGACCAAATATAGCCCAAGTAGTGGGAGTTCTAAGTAGGTTTATGTCTAACCTTGGTAAAGAACATTGGACTTATGTTAAGAGGGTGTTTAGATATTTATGAGGTAATTTTGATTGTTGTTTGGTTTATCATGGTGCTAATGATATTGATATTCTGCACAAATAATTGGACATACAGGGTTTTGTTGATTCAAATTGGGCAGGAGACATGGGCAGTTGGAGGTCGACAAGTGGCTATGTGTTTACTTTGTTTGGAGCTGTGGTTAGTTGGATGAGTAAGAGGCAGCCCACGGTTGCTTTTTTCACAACAAAAGTAGAGTACATGGCTGCTACACATGCCTCTAAAGAGGTAGTTTGGTTACAAAGACTTGGGAAAGGTATTGGTTTTAATTGCAAGCAAATTAAACTTGAATGTGATAGTTAGAGTGCTATTTGTTTAGAAAAAAATCCTATGTATCATGCTCATACTAAGCATGTTGATGTTTAGTATCACTTTGTGTGAGAAAAGGTTGAGAGTGGAAGGTATTGATTGAGAAAGTTGACACTTGGATCAATGTTACAAATTATCTTACAAAACCAGTTCCTACAAATAAGTTCTCTTGGTGTAGGAAGGCCATTGCCTTGAGTCCTGTACTTGATTTATAATAATGATTCCTTGTTTAGAATAATTGCAATGTATAATTTCAAGTGGGAGAAGAAAAAAATCCACCACTAGAATCAATAATTCTTGTATTATTTAACCTTAGAATAAGATTACAATAACACTGTATCAATCCTTGATTGATATGCTTCTTTTTCCTTCAACGATTCTTCTTCACAACCTGTAATAAACTCTGATAAAACTCTCTTCAACTTGCTGCAATTAATAGACAATTATGAGCATTGTAAAATCAAAGAGTTGTCAATTACAAGAGCTTGAAGCTCCACTCAAAAACCTATGCCTATTTTGTGCAAGTAGAGTTCCATCATGTAACATGAAGTCAAAACCAAAGTCTCCTCAATTTAGGCACCCCAAATTGAAGACTTAATTGGTAGTTGGTCAAGAAAATATCTTCCAAGCTTCTCCTCAAAGTTAGCACCCAAGAATGGTCCCACTTAATTGAGCCTTGTAAATATATTCTCATGCCAAAGATGTGAACTCCAAGATGGAAACTTGGGCACCCAAGGTGGGTCCAAGTCAATCTTTGTTAACTGAAACATATGTCTCCATCAATTCATGCAAAAATTATTCATGATTGATCATTCCCACTTAATTGAATGTATCCACCTGTTATTTGTTATGCAACTAAAGTTATTAGTCATGCAACTCAAGTCAACTGAATTCAACTAGCATTCAACTAAAACTAACTACATGCAACTGAAGATAATTGAACCATAATTGAACTAAATTGAATTGAACTAAACTCCATTCATGTAAATATCAATCCTTAATTTGTAGGATATTTACATGCATTACTGAAGTGTTATCTATCCTCCAAACAATTAAGTTAAGCAAGGTGGGTCCACCTTCCATGTGGGCGTCTCATGTGCTCCTATTTTGTAGGAGCTCTTCTTGGGCATCCCCACATGTTCCTATCATTTAGGAATAATTAAAAATTTCAATTTACATGTTCATTTCATCTGAATTTAATCTCTTTCTAATCCTAGTGTTGGGGAACACTTTCCAAGGACTTAGGAGATACATGAAATATGTTTAGGATTGCAATTAAATGGCAGCCTATTCCCAACAAGGATGAAAAAACCACATCACCCTCCTCTATTTTTCAATGGAAAAAGAGAGGAAATTTTCTTTAAATTCTATGTATTTGTACCCAACCTAACAAATGCTTGGTTGTGGAAATATTTGTCCATCTTTTTTTTTAAATTATAGTCCATTCAAACCCTAGATCTAGGATTTGCAATAGTTTGAATTGCATTGCATTAGTTTGCATTTCATTTAAGGTTTTAAGTTTGCATTTTGTAGCATTTAAAATCTGAAAAATACAAAAAATTACATGCATATTACATTGATTTTGCATAGTACTCTCATATTATTGTATTTTTAGTCATTCACATTCACTTGCATTAGGACACCTTAATTTAGAAAATTCAGTCACTGAAACCACAGTTTGAAACCTGAAACTGGAAATGTAAATATTAAGAAAAAAATTCAAACTTTGATTTTTCAAAACCTTGACCTAGGACCCATTCACACTAGGGCGAATAAGTCCCTGTATAGGTTTTGTTTCAAATTTTTGGACAATAATTTGTCTCGGTTTGCTTCAGTCTGATCTACTGTTACTTCTATGTTTCAGTTTTAAAAACCAAAAAATTCTATCATAGTTTGCATTAGGTTCAAATTGGTCAAATTGAGTGCATTGTTGGAAATAAAAATTGGAATTAAAAAAAAATCATTTTTAGTATCTTGCATTCAAAAATAAAAAAATCTTCATATATTAGATCTAAAACTTTGCATAAAATTTCATCATGGACACGTGTGTGGGTAATATATGGAGGACCTTAAGATCTTTGGTAGATGTTTCAAGTTGTGTGTTTTGTGATGATCCTAATGCAATTGAGACTATTAATGAACCTTCACCTCCTAATGAATTTTTCCATGAGGTGTATATCTTAGGTTAAGATGAAGATAGTACGCAACAATTCATTCAAGACTCCATACACAATCTTGAGAACATTACATCCTTCTATCCATCCATGCAAGCACCACCTGTAATCCCATCACTTGATATGTTCAACATCTTACATCCTAAAATTGAAGCACAAATCAAGCATCAAGCATAAATCATTGATGAAATTGTTAACAAGAAAAATAATAATACTCTTCTATCTTATGTTCATTAAGTTACCAATACACCCATTAACTTAGAAGAAAGTTATGGTCAAGGCTTTAATATCTTAAACAAACAAGGATGTGACATAAAAAAAGAGAATGGAATTCACAAACTATTAGAGAAAATACCATTTGAGGATACCAAGGGGTTAGGATATCAATATCTCCCCCCTGTCTTGCACATCTCCCAAGGGAAAAGATGTTCTCTTTCACAAGATCATATCAAGAGACTAATTTATACCTCACAAAGATGAAGGGTCACCATAGATCCTCCTCCCCCACCTCCACCTCAACAAATTTCCCAAACAAGTAAGAAACCTAAGCCCTATAAGATCAAGGAATTTCCATTCTTACACACTACAACAAAGAATGAACAAAAAATGGAACAACTCCTCTGTCTAGGATTGATTTACTTGCCACCTATCAAAGAAAATAAAAAAGGAAAGAGTACAAACATGAATTACTATGCATTTCATAGAACTCTTGGGCATCTTATTGATGAGTGTTGTCTTTTACAATGGTTGATATGTGAAAATGATGTTATTGATGTAATTAACTAAAAATGCATTCAATTTTCTCCTTGCCATGTGATAGTTGTAGGATCATAGCATACTCACTATTACATGTTTTACATTTACTAAAAATCATTTCTATATTGAAAGGAGCCCATTCTCATCACTCACATTGGCTCATCCTTGTCCTGCACTTTGTGGGGGAAAGGAGTTAGATAGCCTTGTCCTAGTTTGGCACTTGTCATTGTCCATTTGGATAGTTATCCACCTTTTGCATATGATGAACAAGATTGGGATGTGGATGACCTACTATAGGTTGACTTGCATGTGCCATACTAGTATTATTTTTATCTTCTTTTCATGTTCTTTGTGATTGCATGTGTGTAATGTGATCCCCCTTATTGTGATGCTTGATGTGTCTTTATATGTTTGTGAGCCTACATTGGATGATCCTTGTCACCCAGTAGGTGCAAGGATACAAAGGAAGCAAATCCGTTGTGACATTCTTCTATTTGTATCTTCATTATTCTTTCATAACCATTTATCTTTTCTCTTGTCTTGTGTTTTCCTTTTGGGGATAACACAAGACATTGAGACATTCAGGTCTCTTCCATGTTGACCCAAAATCTCTCCTTTGTTTTCTCTCTTTATGTGTCATTCTTCCTTTGTGCTTGGTGTTCCACGAGTCATTTGAGGAATGATGATGATTTTGAGCTTGATTATATCACTAAAGCAAAGACATAACATTGACCTCAAATCCATGGATCCCTTATGTGTTATCTTTGGATTGAATATGGGGGGAGACCTCCTTTCATGATGTAGCACTATTATGGAAACATATGTTTTACATAGGGCTTTCAGAATAAAGCTATCATGTATTCACATTTATTGTGTTCTACTTTAAAGTAATTTCTCACAACATGATGGTTAGCAATTTTTTTGAAGTGGGGGCATACGCGTCCCCACTCATTGTTTGCTTCAAAGTGTGGTCTTGTTACTTCACGTGATGTGTCTTCTTGGTGGTGACATTGGGTTTAATGTCATTCAAGATTGCGAGCTTTCTTGGCATATGACATTCCTCTTAATGGTGATGCTATGGCTTGCATTCCCTAAGTTGTGAATTTTTTATCCCCAATTAGTCTTCTCTTGGAGACATTAAGCACGATGTTCCCTAAGGTAAGACCTTTCATGAACTAAGAAAAACCCCTTTGAATATCCTATTGCATGTGTCAAGGACACCAATAATAACACAACTTGATTTCCATTGGAGCCTTTTTCATGAGTGCCTAGCATAACACAACTTGCTAGCCTTGTGAACATTTTTGTGGTGTATTGTCAAAGTTATCAGGAGGTATAAATTTGGTATGGTTAGTACAATGGGAGCCTATAGACCTAGAACAACTTCCCATTAGCCACTTTTGGGGCTCACCTAGTGGACAACGGATTTCACTAGCCCGTGTGAATACATTTGGTTTGCATAGTGGACAATAAGTTTCCACTTACAAACATTTCTTGGACAAATAGATAAGGCTTGATCCATATCGATTGGACAAATAGTCAAGTTTTGATCCACCCTTCCCCTATTTGTCTTTTAATTATTTTTGGCATTGTATGCTTGTATATCTTGTCTTGGTACTGCATATTTAACATAGGAATGTGTCTCTTTGTGCCTTTGTTGGGTTTCCATGAGATCTTAGATCTTGAGGGATCAATCATCCTCCTTGACCTTTGTTGTCTTATCTTTCCAACAATTGCACAATTAGACCTCTCTTGATGGTTGTTTGACTACTTTAGTGTGAGTTTGAATGTAGGGCTCATCCTCTTACTAAAGTGGAGGCTAAATGTAGTGTTGTAAAATGTAATCCTTTACATTTTCACACTATGTTTGGGTCCCTTAATTAATTGAACTTAATTAAGCCTCTAATTGGCCCAATTATGAATTTAAAAGCCTAATTAATCCTATTTTCTGAAAGGGAAACTTGTATTAAACATTTGCAAGCATTAATTAAATTTCCTTGAAATTGGTGTGTCCTAGGTTTAGGGCCTAGGACCCATTTCGAATGGGTCCACCTTAAGTTTAGGACCCCAATTTTTAGTATGTTTTTGCTAACATTTTTATGATTGAAATTCAATTTGCAATTGTCAGCCTTTGATGTTTATTTTAGGGAAATTAGAAAATTACCTATATATACAAGGTCTTTTTATCAATTCAAATCCTAGAATCAAGAAGCAACATTAAGGAAACTTTCACAAGATCAAAGATTATTGTCAAAGGTGTTCAAGAGAAGATTTATTAGTCATTTGTTGTAGCATTCAACATCTCAAGCATCATGTCAAAGTTATCTTCATTCATGCATGTTTTTGGAGCTAACATTGTGATGTAGGTTTCAAGCATTCAAGTCAAAATTCAAGCATCAAGATCAACATTCAATCAATCCATTTCATGAAAGATCAAGACCTTGGAGAGATGTGTTAGACTTTAGTCCTCTAAGGGTTTTATTCAAGGCTTTGATGAGTTGCAACATAGCATTATTCATTCATCATTCCTTCCATTCATGTTTCATTTCATTTCAAGGTTTAATTACCAAAATGGGGTTTGACTAAGGTAAACCCCCATTCACCAATTTTTGTTTTTTCCCTCTCTTGTGTTTACAAATCTTAGGTTGAAGAAGGATTGAAGATTGAACAAAAGTGAAATTTTGCAAAGTTGTCATAGTTGTCAACAAAGTTGTTATGCCACAAAAACTCATTTACAGAATTTAATTATGACTTTTCAACTGTGAAATTCAAAGGAATAAGGAGTGTAGATCTAGGAGCATAGGACTGTGAAAATAGATTTTGGATCCCTGTAGCAAGACTCATTCACCCTAGGACGAATATGTCCTAGGAGGACAATCATCAACTGCTTTTGGTGTTAGGTGGATAAATTCATACTCATCTCAAATTTGCTAGAACTTTGTTGATTTTGATAGATTAAGGTTTTAAATTGATGATTCATTTTTACATTGTATAATTGCATTCATTTGTTATTTTTCATTTATCTACCAAAAGTGCATTTTAGGTTGATTTACCCCATCCTAAATCATAAGGAAAACAACAAGATCTCTATTAAGATTGACTCACCTAAGGGTTGAAAGTAAATATTGCCCTAGGTGATCTCTTTTTCCTAATGAAAGTAGGGAAATAGTTACATTATCCCCATTCAAAACCTACCTCACCTACTCCCCTTCATTACAGTAATTATATACTTTGTGGGGAGATAAACAAGCTAGTTATTAACTCTTCGCTACTTGAATCCTATAAATTTAAACATATGATTAGCATGTCCATGTGGATCCACAATATAATGGCATGGTAGGCTATTAGATGAGGAATTATATTTTGGAATACAAGTGGGACTATAGGAAGATATTATATAATTATTAAAATGACTATGTATAAAGGGGACTATGTGGCAATATTTTGTTGGAAGTGATGTGTGTTGTTGGTTATCTATGACTTACATGGATGATTTCATTGGCTTATTAGTTGACAATAGGTTCTATAGGTACATGATTTCTTTGCAATAAGATGACATTATATTAGTCATCCTCCCTCTAACATAGTCTATAATTTGTCTACGTCATTGGTTTATTTGGTGTCTAGGTGGCATGGTGATAACAAATTTGGTAGTATGTCTCAATCGAGTAGTCATGTATTATTTACCATCAAAGTTGATCTAGTGGAGACCACTTTTCATAATGTGCATGTTGAAAGGAGACCTACATGGAATTTTTTATAAGTCGTGTTTCACAAGTGGGCCCATTTATTTTTAAAAAAGTAATTATTTCTAAGGCATTTTTATAATGAGAAATGGGGTGATGTGACAATATTTAGTTGGAGAGGACTTGTTACTCTTGTTCATTTTGATCTCAAGTGAAAATTTATTTCTATGTAACAAATTGGTAAGTCATCAACCTTTAAAAGGATTTTTGCAAGAGAGAGGTATCAGTAAAAAAATTCTATCACTCTAAGGAACCAATAAATTAGGGGGTTTGTGTGCATGGTTACTAATGGAAGTGTGCCATGTGGTCTTAGGTAGTGATAACAATGGGTTTGATTTAATTTCCTATGGCATGACATACAAAATGTAAGGATTGGAATACACACTCATTTTATATTGGTTATGGAATAAGTGTGTTAAAGCCTGTCCCAATCTAATGATCATTATTTATTCAATCCAATATCAATGGTAGCAAGCTATCATTGACAAATTCTAAGAGCTAGCCAATAACCCATATGTTGAATCACTACCAATAGTAAATTAATAAGTAGCTAGGCCAATTGCCTTAAAAGGGGAAGGGTTATCAAACCAACTTGTTCAATAAAAACAAGATGATTGATAAAGATGACTAAATTAAATGTCTACCTTATATATTTATACAATATATACAACTTGTAATTTCTTATAAATAAAAATTACCAAGTAAATATTTTAAATTTGACGTCTAATCATTAATTAAAATAAGATAAAAAAATTATTACCATAAAATATTTAGTATGAATTAATACTGTCTCATACAAATATTCTAACAAGAAGGTTGAGCCTCTTTAAATAATATTACTATTAAAAATTAATACAATATAATATACCTCTATAACAATAAATACTAAAAAATAATTATTACAACTTCAATCTACATAAAATCAATAATAAAAATAAATTAAACAACCAACTCTAAAAACATAAAATTTTGAATAAAAATCTTTAAAATATAAAATATATTAAAAAAACTACATCTAATTATAAGAAAAATTAAATAATAAAAATAACAAATATCAATCACCATACTACCTACCTTACAATGATAAATATTATATCAAACTTTTTATTTTATTTGTTTGTGGTTGAAAATCAATTGGAATAAATACTTTGAACTTATTACTCATAAAATTTATTCTCTTCATAATATTATATTCATTTCTATAATTTGACCTATTATAACGTTCTTTCAACTTTTCTATCCACCATTCATTAAATGCATTCTTTTGTGATAGCTACTTGAAAAGTTGATTCCTTTTAAATATTTGGCATATTAACTTTATACATTGTAGAATAGAATAAATGGATATTTAAACCTTGTGTGGTGTGGATTGTTACTTCTTCCACTATCTCACATTATAGTAGTAGTTCATGGGCTAAGGGTTAACCGAATTAGAGTTAACTAAGTATGAAAAAAGGTACATTTTGGGTTTTTTTTAAAACTATATTTTTTATGAATAAGTTTTTATTTTTTTTAAATTAAAAAATAATATTATATCATATATAAAAAGGTGGGTGATTATAGATAGTACATCCTCAAAATTTTAAAATATCAAGTTTAAAAATTAAAAAAATTTAAAAAGGGTAAAGTTCAAACATTGTAAATTAATAATGTCTTTAAGTGGCGAGAGTAACATTATTAGGGAGAGGATTGCGGTCATCTAGTTTACCTCATACATTAGTGGAGAAGGAGCCATCATCAATTGCTTCCCAACCAATGAGAACACCTTCTTCCTCATGATCTTCATCTATAGGTTGTTGAGCATGAACAAGTGAATGTGGCTAGTAAAAGACACCATGCCCATGAGAAGAGGAAAAAGATGATCAAGTGGGTTGAGACCAATTACAAATAGTAGGATCCATAGTTCTTTGAGGTTGAGAGTTATAATATTGGGAACCACAATCCCTTCTAGTTGGTTGGTTGCGTCAATTTTTGTGTGCATGTGGTGGGAATTGACTCAAATGGGAAGCAAAAGGTGATGAAACTCTAACAACGATGTGATGGGCATTACCCTAGTGATCTAAGAGCACCTACATATGGACATCTTCAAGTACAACTTTATTGGCTTGCACTTGAATCTACATCAGCACATAAGAACAAATCATGCATTAAGTATACAATGAGAAATGAAAATAGCAATGCATCTCATAAAGAGATTAGAATATTTTTATTTCCAAATGCTAAAGAAAATTTCCTCTCTAAAATCATGCCAAATCTAGGTAAATTTAAATGGGAGGCAAGGCTAATCTCCTAGCATAACCATATACCATGAAAAGAGGTCAAGCCTAAAAGGATTGAAAAAATCATGAACCCAAGCCTAAGACTCCTAGGCTCTGGCATATAACTAAAAAAGATGCTTAAGAGTCTTAGGTTGCCCACAAAATGGACAACAAGGATTAAAAACTCTCAGATGAGACACACATGAACCAAGTGGAAGGCCTTGGGAAGATCATCTCCTTTACCTTAATCAATTCCTCCAACTCCTTTCAAAAAACTTGTTGGAACTATAAATTTCTGAGCTTTTTCACATGTTTGCCATAACCTTAAGTTTCCATTGGAATCCTTTTCATAAATGTAGGGGTTTATTTTCATATCATTTCGCTCATATTTTGCTCATGTTGCCTATTGAATCCATTGAGTCATGCATCTTTTACATTCTGGTGCCTATCAGTGTGAGTTCATTAGGCTCTCCCCAATCCATGTTGTGTCTTCTGCTAGCAAAACGTCTATGTTGCCTATTGGCAAGAAGTTTTAATGTCATGGCGACTGAATTTCATTCACTGGCAGTTATCGGCATAATAGTTTCATCATCTCGGCGACGAGAGTGTTCATATCGGCATGAGTCAGGATCATCAGTGTAATGCTTCACCGAACGCGTCATGTTTCACCGACCCATGTTTGAAAGACACATATCAACATAGGAGTCATATTCGGGTGAAGGTCATAGCGAAATATGAATGTCTTGTTGAAAGGTGTATCAAAGGTTCTATCGGCAAAGGATTGAGGCATCGATATAACGTCATGATGATCTCCACATGTCATACCAACTGTGCACAAGTATTCATTTCAGCCAAATTGATGAGTATCGGTGTAAGGTCACAGCGAAAACATTTTGTCTCTCCAACTGGCGCATGTGGAAATGTTTCGGCCAAGCTAAAGGTTTTTGTTAGGTGGTCTTGGCGATTGAGCATTGTCTTACTGACTGGCGACGAGGAATGTACATCGGTGAGACTAAAGTATATCGGAGTAGTGTCTTGTCGATAAGATGTGAAGGGGGTCATCAACGACAGGTGGACTCAGTCAGTAAGAAAACCAAAATGTCTTGGCGATTTATGGAGAGGTGGTCTTCGGCGAGAGTTTAAAAAAAAAAAAGGGTGTGTCACCGATAGAGCACATCGGGATAAGTCTCAGCGAATGAGATGAAGGAATGGGTTTGGTGTAACTTTTTGCATCGGTATGAGTCTCTTTGAAGGATCATTGTCTTTCCGATGAATGGCTTCATCGGTAAGACTTATTTTAGTCGGTAAGAAAACTAAAATGTCTTGGAAAGGTGCCCGGTCTCGCCGATGGAGCACAGGGGGACTTTGTCGGTAGGAGTTTACTATTGTCTTGGCAACTCGGGAGATAAAGGAACTTTTGGAAGAACAAGGTGGATTCTCTATAAGGTCTTCCCGACACCATTAAGTTACAGCGACAGTGAGTTAGAACAAGGTGAATTTCAGTGAGAGGCTCCTTAGGTCTCGGTGAATGGAAGGCACAAGAAGTACATATCGGAAAAACGTATTGTAATCTCTGTGATATCTCACCGACCCAGATGAGCTATAATGAATGCAAAGATGAAACTGAAAGGGAATAAAAGAATACTATATGGCTTCATTGTGACAAACGAAATGCTACAGCGACGTGCAGGAGAAAAATGGGGTTTTAGGGGTTTTCAATATGATGTCTTCATGACTCGGATGTGTTACGACGAGGCACAAAAGACCAAAGGGATGATCAGCGATATTGTTGCCTTCGACATACTCACGGGGATGTTACAGCGAATGATTGATGAAGTCTTATGCATTGTGGCCGACATGAAAATTCCTAATTGCAACTGTTTGCCAATATTGGAATATGAAACGATGTGCCTGTTCGGATACTGATGTATAAATAATCACTCTCAATTGTAAATGAAGTAGTAGGTAAAACAGTAGGATAGAATAGATACAGTTCAGAGGAACACAATGTTTCGCAGAAAATGAGATTATGTTGCATATGTAAAATCATGGAGATATCAATGGAAGTCTTTTGATGTGTTGCAATTGTTTCTAGTATTAGTTGTTGGTTGTGTTTATTGAAAATATTATCGAAGTTGTCTCCAATTGTGATGTTCTCTGATTGTTTGAATTGGTGTAACAAGTTTACCTCTAGTTTGTTAGTACACATTTGCTGTAACTGTCTGATCAATTAATTGGTTCTTTCCAGTAAAGATTAAATCCTCTAAGTTGATCATAGTAATTAGAAGATATCAATTGGATCATTTAAAAAGAACTCGGTAATTATAATCTTGCATGTTTATACAAGCTATAAACCAAATCATATGCTGAACAACTTGAATTCTTACCAGAACAGAGTACTTATCTCAGATTTCTCTTGAATCCACATACCCTATAAGGCACTGGTCTCACCATTCACATCATTCAGTCTCATTCATATTTTTTTACATCTGTTAGTTGAGCATATTAGGATTTAGTCTTCATTTTAGTATACAATTTATTCCAAGTTTGATCCATTTTGTCCACTTCCATATGCCATTGTGGATAAATTGTTGTAGGAAGGAAGATCATAGGTTAAGTCTGCTTCATCCGTTATAGGTACACTCGCCTAGGTCTAGCAGCACCTGAAGAGTAGAAGGTTTAATTATTTCAAACCTTGTTCTGTTACCCTAAAACGTACCAAGAGATTGGCAACCTCTTGATGTATCCTTGCCTCCGTTTTTGAGAGCTAAAAAATTGGTGACTCTACTGGGGAAACATATCAGAAAATTCAGTTGAAGACCACATTATAGAGTCATTAAAGAAAAGGTTATAATTTGAGAAGATTCAGAAGGGGTGATTCCGATGGGGAAAAGATCAAAAGTAATCATTTTCCTACTTTTGGAAAAGAAGGTGGTGACTCTGAAAGAAACATTGCATTTGTTCAAATATGATAGGAAAAAGATCCTCAATGATCTTAAAATGGAGGGTAATTAGGGTGGACCTATTGATCATGACACTCCTCAAGTTGATTATGAATCTTTAACTTTTGAGGAGGTCAAAGCACTATATGAGTCTCAGAGAAAGGAAATAGAAGAATGGCATAGGAAAAGGCTGCAATTGGACCAGAATGAATATACAGATGTAGGAAGATATTGGGCCCCTCAAGCACCTAATATTACAAATGGAAATTTCTACAATGGAGGCGATACATATCATGCATAGCAGAGCACTTATCCTCCACAACCATTAAAGCAAGAAAATGCTTATCCTATCTAGACAAAGATTGGAAAATTATCAAGAATGCCAGTGCGATCAGTGTCAAATGCAATTGGCAGTTATCAAGAATGTCAATGTGATGAATGTCAAGGGCAACACAATTCTAATTCACTTGGAGATATTAGCCAAAATCTGCAACAAGGTATGTATCAGAACCAACAATCTAGAGATGATGAATATTTCAAAAGTCTTTGGGATGCTTTTCTTGACATAAGGAGGTATGGTGGAGAAGATTTCACTTCTCTGTACAATAGAATGAGAGAAATTTGTATATAGTTACCTTCTCACCATAGGCCTACAAGGACCATGTTTACTGAGCAATTCATAAAGGTATGGGAGCCTAATTCAGTTCATTGGTCAGAATTATCAATACAACAAGTTTGTGATCACTTGAATAAGTTTATTGATGCCATGGAGAGGAAAGGGTATGGGGACACTACCAATGTTGATTCCAATTGTTGTATTTATGATGAGTATAGAGGAATTGATCAAGCAATGCATCCAATAGATGATGAGGTATGTGCAAGTCCGTATGATTCCTGTGATAGCTTGCATAATAAAGATGAAGGTACAAGATATCTCTCTTGCTTGACATATTGTGACAGGGAGAGTAGTGTGTGTTATGAGGGATCAAATGAGTGTTCAGATTTTGAAGATACACCTAAGGATTTTGATCTGTAGCAAGGGGATCCTTTTACCTCTTATGAGGATTAGGATGAAGAGGCAATGGGAAATGTTGATAGTGAATTTACAATGCCTCTAGCTACAGTTGAAAGCTACAACGATACATGCGATGAAGAGGAGGGTTGTAAATTTGAGAATGGTTTCCAAAATTTTTCAAGCCCATGGCATGATGAAGATTTAAAAGAGGATCAGATAATTTTTTGCAAAGGTTTGCCCCATAATGAATTTCAGGTATTTTCAGATCCACTTGATGTTGAGTAAAAGGTATTTTTAGATAAACAAAGTGACGTGTCAAGTTATGGAACAAGTGACTGTGCTAGTAATTTTTCATTCTCAGTTGATCCTAGGCCTCTTTTTGATGATGACAAAAGTGATGAGTATGACTGTAATAATGAAAATGTGGAAACGTGTTTACTCAGTTGTGAGAAAATTTCAGATTTGCTGACTCTTGATTATCAGAGATATACACATGAAGCTGATCTTGAAGTTCTTTATCCAACTTGCATTTGTTTTGACAGTGAAATTTTTTTGTGCAATGATTCATATGATTCTCAATGCCTTTCTCAAGTTGATAGTGAAACCTTTGAGGTTGGCCAAATGCATGTGTCTGTTCAGAATGAGGTATGTGTTTTTGAAATTTCTAACTCATGTGGAGAAGACATTTGTCTGCATACCAAGGATGATAATGTTCCAGATTTGATTGGTTCATATATGCTTAATATTGAAGGTGTGAGTCATAGAGGTATCAAAGAAATGCAAAGGGTTTCAGATTTTCTTGTTTTAGACAATGTTGGTCTGACAAAATTTTTTGTTTCTCAAGAGGGGCACTTTGATTCTGAAATTTTAATACAGCTGAGTGAATTCTTTATGATCCATAACAATGAGAAAGATAATAAGGAATATTGTATTTCATATGCATGCATCTTGAATGTTGAAAATAATAGGGGTTTGTCCCAAGATGTTGAAGAATTTGAACTACAGGATGGTGTAGGGATTTTGGGCCAAACCGAGCATGATGATACTCTAAGAACTTGCAATAACAGTGACAGGAAGGATTGCATGAGTATCTTCAAGAAGAATTTGATGAACTCAACACAAAACCAGGTGTTTGACAGGGGAAGGCTTGGTTTGAGTTTCAGATTGTAACAACTCAGGAAAGGTGAAATTGAAACATGGAGGATTGAGGGTTGCCAGTGCATGGACAACTCTTGTGTATCCTCTCTAAATTTATTTTCCATGCACAGTAGTTTAGGGTTATGGTGCATTTCTATTTTGCATTCACCTCCATCTTGCATTCATTTTGCATTCATTCCTTCATGCTTCATTTCCATTTCCATTCTACTCACTGGCTCATTTTGTGTTTGGTCCAGTCTACTCACCCAAAGATTCTGGATCCTTGCAACAATTTGACTATCATTCATCCCCATACGAAGCCACTATTGGAACTATAAATTTCTGAGCTTTTTCACATGTTTTCCATAACCTTAAGTTTCCATTGGAATCCTTTTCACAAATGTAGGGGTTTATTTTCATATCATTTTGCTCATATTTTGCTCATGTTGCCCATTGAATCCATTGAGTCACGCATCTTTTGCATTCTGGTGCCTATTGGCATGAGTTCATTAGGCTCTCCCTGATCCATGTTATGTCTTCTACTAGCAAACCATCTGTGTTTCCTATCGGCAAGATGTTTTAATGTCATGGCGACTGAATTTCATTCACTGGCAGTTATCGGCATAACAGTTTCATCGTCTCGGCGACAGGAGTGTTCATATCGGCATGAGTCAGGATCATCGGTGTAATGCTTCACCGAACGCGTCATGTTTCACCGACCTGTGTTTGAAAGACACATATCGGAATAGGAGTCATATTCGGGTGAAGGTCATAGCAAAATATGAATGTCTTGTCAAAAGGCGTATCAAAGGTTCTATTGGCAAAGGATTGAGGCATCGATATAACACCACGGCGATCTCCACATGTCATACTGACTGTGCACAAGTATTCATTTCAGCCAAATTGATGAGTATCGGCATAAGGTCACAACAAAAACATTTTGTCTCTCCAACTGGCGCATGTGGAAATGTTTCGGCCAAGCTAAAGGTTTTCGGCAGGTGGTCTTGGCGATTGAGCATTGTCTTACCGACTGGCGACGAGGAATGTACATCGGTGAGACTAAAGTATATCAGAGTAGTGTCTTGCCGATAAGATGTGAAGGGGGTCATCAGTGATAGGTTGACTCAGTCGGTAAGAAAACCGAAATGTCTTGGAGATCTATGGAGAGGTGGTCTTCGGCAAGAGTTTTAACGAAATCAGGGTGTTTCACCGATAGAGCACATCGGGATAAGTCTCAGTGAATGAGATGAAGGAATGGGTTCAGTGTAACTTTTGGCATCGGTATGAGTCTCTTCGAAGGATCATTGTCTTGCCGATGAATGGCTTTATCGATAGGACTTATTTCAGTCAGTAAGAAAACTAAAATGTCTTGGCGAGGTGCCTGGTCTCGCCGATGGAGCACAGAGGGACTTTGTCAGCAGGAGTTTATTGTTGTCTTGGCGACTCGGGAGATAAAGGAACTTTCAACGGAACAAGGTGGATTCTCTATAAGGTCTTCCCGACACCATTAAGTTACAACAACAGTGAGTTAGAATAAGGTGCATTTCGGTGAGAGGCTCCTTGGGTCTTGGCGAATGGAAGGCACAAGAAGTACATATCGACAAAACGTATTGTAATCCTTGTGATATCTCACCGACCTAGATGAGCTATAACGAATGCGAAGATGAAACTGAAAGGGAATAAAAGAATACTATATGGCTTTGTTGTGACAAACGAAATGCTACAACGATGCGCGGTAGACAAATGGGGTTTTAGGGGTTTTCGATATGATGTCTTCATGACTCAGATGTGTTATGGCGAGGCACAAAAGACCAAAGGGATGATCAGCGATATTGTTGCCTTCGGCATACTCACGGGGATGTTACAGTGAATGATTGATGAAGTCTTATGCACTGTGGCCGACATGAAAATTCCTAATTGCAACTGTTTGCCGATATTGGAATATGAAACGATGTGCCTGTTCGGATACTGATGTATAAATAATCACTCTTAATTGTAAATGAAGTAGTAGGTAAAATAGTAGGATAGAATAGATATAGTTCAGAGGAACACAATGTTCCACAAAAAATGAGATTATGTTGCATATGTAAAATCATGGAGATATCAATGGAAGTCTTTTGATGTGTTGCAATTGTTTCTAGTATTAGTTGTTGGTCGTGTTGATTGAAAATATTATCGAAGTTGTCTCCAATTGTGATGTTCTCTGATTGTTTGAATTGGTGTAACAAGTTTACCTCCAGTTTGTCAGTACACATTTGTTGTAACTGTGTGATCAATTATTTGGTTCTTTCCAGTAAAGATTAAATCCTCTAAGTTGATCATAGTAATTAGAAGATATCAATTGGATCATTTAAGAACTCGGTAATTATAATCTTGCATGTTTATACAAGCTATAAACCAAATCATATGCTGAACAACTTGAATTCTTGCCAGAACAGAGTACTTATCTAAGATTTCTCTTGACTCCGCATACCCTATAAGGCACTGGTCTCACCATTCACATCATTCAGTCTCATTCATATTTTTTTACATATGTTAGTTGAGCATATTAGGATTTAGTCTTCATTTTAGTATACAATTTATTCCAAGTTTGATCCATTTTGTCCACTTCCATATGCCATTGTGGATAAATTGTTGTAGGAAGGAAGATCATAGGTTAAGTCTGCTTCATCCGTTATAGGTACACCCACCTAGGTCTAGCAACACTTGAAGAGTAGAAGGTTTAATTATTTCAAACCTTGTTCTGTTACCCTAAAACATACCAAGAGATTGGCAACCTCTTGAGGTATCCTTGCCTGCGTTTTTGAGAGCTAACAAAACCAATTGAGTGTATATTATTCCAAGTGTTCTTTTGGCCAAATATAAGTTCAATATCTAGAGCATATTGTCTTATTTGAAGGAGTTAAGGTCAATCCTAAAAAAATTAAAGATATGAAGAACTGACCAAAATCCAAAGACTCTGAAAAGCCTTTCAATATTCTTGGGTCTCATTAGCCATTACACGAAATGTATCAAGAGATATGGTAAATTTTTTTTCCTATTGATGACTATGTTAAAGAAAAATGTGTTTATATGTGTTTGAAAGCAATATAGATAACACTTTTGATTTCCTCAATAATTTGTATGTACCATGTAAGTCCTTATGTTGCCAAAATTTTCTAAACCATTTATTATATTGAAAGTGATGCTTTAGGTAGTAGTATCATAGTCATCTTAGTGTAGGAAGAATAATTGCTTTCTTTCATGAATCTAGTATTAGTTGGATGAAAAATTTCCAAATCTGCTAATGAGAATGAAATAATTTTCATTATCGTTATTATCGAATAATTGAGGCCATATCTAATAGGGTAACACTTTTATATAAAAACTAATAATAATGGGCTTAAGTACTTCTTAGAACAACATGTATCCTCTCTAGAACAACAAAAGTGGGTCACTAAATTATTAGTGTATGAGTGTGAAACTATCTATGAAAAGAGGAAGGATAATGTGGTGGTTGATGCCTTGACTTGGTAATTTAATTAATAAGGGGCCTTATTTTATCTATCCTTTTTTACTTGACATTAGTTATAAATAGCCCAAAATGAAAAAACAAAATGTGGCAATTCAACAACTTATTTATAAGATTAAAAAATGGTTCCACAATTAAGATTGGATACACTCGATATAGTAGCTACTTGCACTAAAAAGGGAAAATTATTCTTTTTTAAAATTATACTCTTTGGGCCCCACTATTACAATAATCACATGGTTCCCTTTATGTGGGGTTCTTTGGATTCTTAAAGGCATGTGAAAGGATAAAATGCACCTTTATTAGTTTGTATGAAAAATCGCACATTTTTTTTTGTTACAAAATGTGATACATGCCAACAAAAAAGGATAAATTATTTAGACACTAGGCACTATACAACCATTTTAAATTGCATTCACCTTATGGATTGACATTTCCATGGGTTTTATGAAATGGCTGCCTAAGGTGACAAGTTATTTGTTCTAGTGGTGGTAAAGTGTCTTGGTCCACTTTTGTTCCTTGGAAATCTATGTCCTACATCTACTTCCACCTAATTCTTCCTTGACCAATTGATAGTATAGTTTCATTATTTTTCACTATAACCCCACATTCACCAATATATTTTATCAAGAACTATTCAATCCATAATGAGTATAATTGAAGATGAACTTAATATATAATTTATAAATTGATGGTCAAACATAGATTATTAATAAATTATTAGAGACTTAGTTTAATTTAAATTTATAATAAAAAATTCACTATTCTCAATGCCTAGCCCTTGCAGAATGATAGTAAAACACTTCCTATTTTTCTTCAACTAAGTTGACACCCTATGAAATTTTGTATGGCCATGTTCCTCCGTCAAGTGCTTCCTTTTTGCTATACATTTCCAAGGTGCAAGTTTTTGACTCCATTCTTAACAACTATGATTATATATTATGAATTCTCAAGGATAAATTTGTCTTAGTTCAAAACCACATGAAACAACACTTGTTATAACTGTCATTTTAAATACATATTTATTATCAACAACATAGTTTACTTATGTTTGTATCCCTAAAAGAAAGTGATCCTCAACCTTGATGATAGACAAAAGTTAGTTCCCAAACTCGATGGATCCTTCCAAAAAAAAAAAAGTTGGATCTTATGTCCTCTAAGATAAAACATGTTTTCCAAGTCTCATGTTTGAAGAAGTTCCTTAGAAAAATATTCACATTCCACCAACACTTCCTAAATTGGATGGTGAAGGATTTATTGACCAACATTCATGTTGCCTACATAATTGTAATATCGCAAAAAAATTGGTTTAAAGGAGAAAAATTACAACTAAAAGAACACTTGGGAAACTCTCCATTAGTTTTTGTAATTTAGTTTACCCATTTCAAGCCTTGAGGAAAAGTATTTATAAAGGATGAGGACATCTTAGAACCTACATGTCCTAATCTTGTACTACTTTGAAAATTATAATAGTCATAATATAGTTATTTAGTTAATACCATATTATGTGAATATATCAGGCTACATTGGTTGCATTTCATAAGTCACTCTTTAAGAGATATTTCTATTGATGTTGTAACAAAACAAAATCATCTTTAATTCATTGTTGTAATAGATATTTTCTCTCAAGGAGGTTGCTCCCTTCAAGAGATACGTGATTCTTGTTATCAATACAAGCATATTTGCAACTAGTTTTTGAGTATTGTGTTGTTTTCACATGTAATAGTCATGTTTGATAATATTTTGTGGGTGATTTTCCTTATGTTTAAACACATTAAGTGGGTTTCACAAGAAGTGTCAAGTGTCACTTTATTGCACTCCCAAACATTTTCTCTAGGCACATGTTAAAACATCCAAGGGTTTTGGGCAATGGGTAAGCAAGACACCACCAAATGTCATCTCCCTACTCTACTACACATCCATAACCTAGTTAATTTGGAAAATCCTTAGGATTTGTGGTACAAACTTAGTTGTTAGAAAAATAAATCCACGTATAAGGTAGGCCTCACCTAATTCTTTAGAATATCCAAAGATCTCTTATAAGGTGTTGGGATAGTCTTTAGATTTGTCACAACCATAGATTTGACCTTAGTGAGTGATTAGGATTTCAATTTGTGTTGGTGGGTCCTATATTCCCAAGTAGTCAACATCAAAATATTGAACTAATATATCAATGAGGAATTATAAATCTCACTTTCCCTTAATGATGTTAGAATTTATTCATTACATCATAAGGTTCTCATATAATAATTATTAGGCATATAATTTGTTAATCTAATATTATTATTAATATATTTGCATTCCCACTCACAGTGGTTATAAATTTGTTGTTGATGAACATCTTTAAAATATATATACAAGAAGAAAGTGATAAATGGCATTGATGCTATGTGTATGTGTGTGTACATTTGTATATTTGTGTACATGTGTATATTTACACACGAACAAATAATTAAAGTGTTATGTATTTCATGGCCCCATCTTGTGTTATTAAAGCAAACGCACAATCTTATCCCTATAAAGTGTTGAATTATCATTTGAATATTATAATTTGGAGAGAAGATAAGTATTGTTGTCAAGACTAATGAAAATTTGTGGTACCATCTACAAATTGATTAAAAAAGTGTCTTATTATTTAAAGAAGATTCTTAAATATGACCCAATTTAATAGAAATAATCAAAGATAAATTTTGATCAATAAAAATAGAATAACTATTTTGTACCTTTTTGCGCCTTTGATAAAAGGTGCTACTTTGACGAGTTCTTTCTGTACACAATTTTTCTTTTCTTTTCTTTCATTGTCAATCACGTGTGGATCTTGTAAAGTCAGTAAACTCGAGAACAGTCAGTAAACTCGAGAACAGTCACAGTTTATCTCCGTAATCTGAAATTTCGTGTGTGATTTGCCAGATGAATTCACCGCCATGAAGGAGGAATAACAGTGAGTATGTGAGGAGATTATGGGAAGAATACAAATGGTGGCAGCCCATATGTTGTTCAAGAGTCCGCCAAGGAAAATGAAAGCATGTTCGAGAAAAGGTGTCCTGTCCACAACATATCTTCCCCACAACGTCATGCAAATTGGCCATGGCGGCCAATTCTGAGCTTTTGTCAAGATCGTAAATAATTGAAGAAAATGTCTTTTTTCAAGTCTTTTTTTCACCTCAGCTTTTGAAGTGTCCTTAGGTTAGAAAATCTGAGGCAGGTCATCATATAGGAAGCTTGGCTTTCCACATACGATGTGATGTTGGTATGGATTGAGGTAGATGTATGAACAAGTGTAATAAATATGTGTACGAAATGAATGTGGGGAGAATGTGCAAACAAGAATAAGGTGGGAGATAATATCATGAGAATACGTGTATAGGAATGATGGCTATGTATTGCTGTTACAGCCTTATAGCTGCTTACTTTCAGATTGTCCAGTTGCTGTTATGTAATTGTAATTGTTTTATGCTTACTTCAATTATAAAAAGAAAAAGAATGAATGCAATTTCTTATAAGATTATATTATTTGTGATTATATGTATGTATCAAGATATTGTTTTGAAATGGACGCAAAACGAAATGAGAAATGATATGGGTATGTGGAAGATATGAATGAATGAATGTTTTTAATTGCGTCCACAAGACCAGCCAGTCTATGGGACCCACAAAATGAAATTGAAACCACCTTTGCTAAACTACAAAACAATTGTTGACTCCACCAATTACTTCTTGTTGTTTTCTAACTCCTTGCTGATTTTGTTTCTTCTATTGTGTATTTTGATTAGGTAACTTGTTGTTTTAGCAATCTTCTCCTCTTCAAACAAGGTCGCTAACGATTTGACTTTTAGCAAATTCGAGTAAGTGTACCGGATGTCCTCATAAGCCTTACACTACATAATTTAGTGCCACTCTATCTCCACTCAACCCCAAGAGCAGAAACAACAAATCCTATCTACTCACATCTCAAACGGTGTGAGCTATTCTTAACTGGGCTATTAGCATTTTAGCCTTCCACTTTATATCTGCTTCTACATAGTATTTTTGCTTTGATCACAAGTGGGGTTAAAATGCAAAACATAGTGTTCTCTTTTTTGACCAAGTTGTTTGAACCATATGATATTTTTGACTTTCTCTTTTACATGTACCTTTTAATTTCTACATTTGTGTTTGGACACTCTTGCATGTCGATGCCCAATTTTCCCATCCACTTGACATTTTGCTTCATCTATGTGCTCTTCCTTCTAGTTAATTTTTCTTCCACCACAATTTTGGGCCATCGGTGTTCCCCCATATTATCAATTCTTTTCAAATAGCCTAATAAACAAATTAACACTACAATTTCCATTGGAAAAACACTAGCTTCGGCTAGAACAATCTCGTATGGGACTATACTTTTTATTTTGAAATTGCTTGTGATTAGGTGCTTTTGTAATCTTTCTATTTGTCTCCATTTTAAAGCCAGTGTGCTGCAACCCCAAACTTCATAACCATATAAGAACACAGGTGTAACAAGCAACCCAAATAACTTCTTTGTTTTCCAATCCCAGAACTCAACCAATCTACATTTGTTTTGAAGCAAGTAAAAAGATTTCCAACCCTCCTGAATTCTTTTTGTCTTACAAGTCTCCCAACTGAGAGTGTTACAAAAATCGAGACCCAAATACTTGTATTCATTTACCACAGGTGCAAAGAGTTTCCCTCAAACTCAAAATTTATTTGCTTCCTAGCTCTTTTCATTGTAAATATCATGACCTTGGTTTTGTTAATGTTCACTTGCATCCCTACATCTTGATAAAATAACTCTAAAGCTTTTAGATGTTCTTGTAGACTATTTTATGAATTTTCCTTTAAGGTAAGGTCATCCTCATACAACAACAACTTGATCACATAAGTGGCCAAGAGAACACCATCACCTCCCCACTTGTCTAACCACTCTTCTAACTTGTCTATGTATAGCCCGAACAAAATGGGAGACAAAGGAAATCCATGCTTGACACCAATGTCGCTCCTGAAGCAATCAGAAATACCTGCCTTTGTTATGATTTTGGCCCGAACCTGATCATAAAGTCTGTGGACAACATCCCTATACTTTTCTAGAATTCCAAGTTGTTCCATTTTGTCCCAAAGTTGGTTTCTAGGTACCATGTCAAAATCCTTTTTGAAGTCAACAAAACAACAAAAAACCTCATTACCTTGTTTATCCCAAACGTTTTCAACCATGTGTTTGAGAGTGATGCAATGGACAATTGTAGAATACTTTGGTCTAAAACCAGCTTTCCCTTTCACCCTCTTACCCTCCTCAACCCAACAACCGATTCTTCATTCCACCATGCTCCCAAAGAGCTTCCCAGAAAGAGGATTAATCATTATGGTGTGGTAGTTTGATGAGTTGTTGACATCACCACTCTTGTGGAGAGGGATAACAATGATCATCATCCAATTTATTGGGAAACCATGCTAAATGACTCTATTGAAAATCCTTTTGATATGTAGTGCTAAGTGCTCTAAACCCCATCTTAGATATTCAACTTGTAACGCATCAATGTCTCAAGCCTTGCTCACTACCAATCCTTTAATACCAACCTTGATATCCTTTGTGGAGAAAAGCTTATCATTAGTGTTAATTGCAGAAGGGTACGTTTCATCTTGGTTTCTTTCATACAATATTTTTGTGTATTCTAACCATTGAACATCCATGATGTTGTTCTCATTGGTACCTCTAGCCTATTGCAATTCCCTCCAAAAACCCTTCAAATTGTGCTTTCCAAGAGAAATTAGGTCCCTCCTATTATCATGTATTCCTCTTTTTTTATCTTACTATTTTTTCATACAGTTTTTTATTTGCTTGTTCACTTCCAGATATTTTCGAACTCCTTTTAGCTACTTTACACTCTTCATCATACCATGGATTTGCTGGAAAACTATTTTTGGAATCTCTTTTGCCCTTAGCTCTTTTGGATGCTATGAAAGCCTTGTGAATGATTGTAATCAACTTGTTACTATTTATTATGTTTTGGTTTCTGTTGGGGCTGCCAATGTTTTTTATTTCCTTTAATTGTTTTTCAAGCATTTTTTAAATATGTTTTGATTTTCACAGGTTAGGAGAATTTTGTCTTGAAGGTCACTTCTTGTGCATGGTTACAAACTAGTTCTTTGCTGTGCATTTTTTTGCATTCCTAGCTTTATGTAAATAGGGATGTGATCAGATTTCAATTCTATAGGATAGCTCCCTATTTCCAACTCTATTATCCTTGGTATTATAAATATTACAAACCAATAACATAGTCCACCACACTTTTCCCATTATGTGTATGACATGTGAAAGCCCCCGAGCTCAACAATGTATTTGTGTTGTTACATATGATTAAGTTGTGAAGGCAACAAAACCCCAATAGATTTACACTGAAAGACAAAATACCACCTTTTGAGTCCTACGATACCCTTTTCCATCTTTGATTTTCTTCTTCCTCTAACCACATAGGATTGTTATAAATTTCCTCTCTTCCTTACCAAAATAAAGAGCTTGGTTATTTGTTGTTCTTGCATTAAAGTCCCCAAGTAGAATAATCTTGCCTTGCTATGTCCATTTTTAGTGCTTCATATGGGTCTTCTTTGTCTAGATTCCTTTTCTTGTACACTTTAGAACCATAAGGGGAAAAATAACAAGTTGTGATCCAAATCATAGATTCCCTATCTCTTATTTTCACCCATATGTATTGGTTATTTGGGTCTTTATTTTCTATTTTATGATTCTTTCACATTCTTTCCGAACCAATATTGTCACTCCCCCAATGTCCCTTGCCACTTTTTGTTAGCTCATTCCAAAATGAAAACTTTTTATAACCTTCAAATTTAAGTATCCTACAACCCTCATGTGCGTGTGTTTCCATGAGTGCAATGATATTTTTTCCTTCTTCTATGGGCCCCAACTTAGGCCCCCTCCTCCAAGGGTAGCCTCTATAGTTCCAACCTACCATTGAGAGGTGACCTTAGGGGCCTAGATTTCCTATTTATTATGGTTCATGTTGTCCCTGAATTGGGATTTCCCTCTATATATAACCAAGCATCATTTCCTTCCTTTCTTGTTGTTATAATTTTCTCTCATTCTTTCCTTCTTTCTTCTAGTTGTGATGGGGTTAGATCTTCATCTATATAAAATTTTGTGCCTTGGAGGAACCTTTTGCTTCTTAGAATTTTGTTCTTATCTTCCCCAAATTTCAAGGTTACCCTTATATTTTTTCTCTTTACTCCTCTATTTGTTTATCTAATTCTATTTTATTGGAGGATATGTCCCCCCCATTGAAGCTTATTCAATAGAAAGTCTCTTACCACCCTACTAGTGACTTCTCCATCTTCGTGTTCTTTCAATCCTTTAATTATTATGTTTGCTGCTCTACCCTGCCTGTCTTTTTCTTCCCACATTTGTAACTTGATTTGTTTCCTTATATCCTCTCTTTGCATCTCTATTAGCTCTTTTGTCACTTGTGCCCATGTTATGGCCTCTTCTGATTTTCCCATTTGTGTATTTTTGTTGGTCTCCCTGTTTGTTAGAATTGATTGAGACACTTTGGTATGTTGGGAGTCTTGTTTTTCACCTATTTGAGCTTTGTCTTTAATCTTGATTTGACTTAATTCAGATTTTAGCGCTAACATCTCCCGTTGCCTTACTTCCATGATGTGTTGTAAGTTGTTTATTTTGTCTTTAAACAACTTATTTTCCTATGTCAGCCACTGGTTGGCTTCTATGAGCATTTGAAACTAGTTATCCTTCACCTGTTCCCTCTCTTCTAACATGACAAGCCTCCCTTTTAGAGCCAATAACACCTTGATGTATAGCTTAGAAGACCATGTTAAAGGGGTTAACATGGGGTTGTATATCTCCTAATTGTCTCGACTTTCCTCTCCTTCTTTTATGATGGTCTCAAAGTGCTCATTGGACTCCTACTACCCCGATTCCACACCCAACCTTGACATTGCCTCTATTTGTTTTTCTTTCTCAACTCTTAACAAATTTAACTGATTTTTATTCTCACCTTGTGCTATTGCATTAAGCCGATTTATGCCCACATCTGATGCTACTTGGGTATTATAGGTTACTTTGGGAAGTATTGCTACAAATTTTTTGTTTCCCAACTATTTTAACTTATTATTTTAACCAGTCTATGTTGGAGGATCCTCTTATACTGTTTAGCATTGACAAATGTCAAGTTTATTCTTGTATCCATTTATTTTATTTGAGTTTGTTTTTTTTTTTTATATTGCAACATCAGTGATTCTAGAGCTCCTATAGTGATGAATTCAGTATTTTATGGAGCTCTCCTAGTTGCAGGGCAGCCATTCAGCTTACCCCTATGCCCGCCACTTTTATGCTAAAATATTGCCCCATATTAATGTACTAGTTGTGTAGCTATTTACTGTAGTTTATTTTATGACTAAGAACCTCCTCAAATTTAACAACTTGATGTTTACTAATGTTGATGAAAGTTTAATGTACAAGTTTGAGCAAAAATGACAAACCCCAACTGGGCCCTAGATTAATCATAAAAATAAAATGAGGGCTTAAGCAAGTTTAAGCACTCACCTAGGATTTGTATGCCCCACCTTTTCCTCTTCTCTAGCTGGTCCCCATCGTTGTCTCTAGAAAAATTGTCGAGAAAGCCCTCAAACATTACCTAAGAGTCCACCCTTCGGTTAGATAGTGTAGGTCAATGTCCACCCTTTCCACTCCTACACCAACCACTCACCTTGAGAGGTGCCCAAGCCTGCCTCAATTGTTGCTTCTTTAGATTCGCAGACACTTGTTTCAAATGCATGTATCTGCAAATATCTCGATTAACAAGACGGGGACTCCCCCTTACCTGAAAAGTGGCCTCCTTTGCAATTTTCAACTTACTTTTATGAACTTATTTTAGTGCCAGTTAACTTAGTATGTTAAGGTCTACTTTTTGACTATTTATGGTTTTCTCACTAACCATAAAATGACCTCACAAAATTTCTAAACTCACAAAATCATTCCCAATTCCTCCAAAAAGTTTCAAGTTCATATCTCTCAAGGCCTTTAGCACCCTTGAGCACCCTAGCCCTAAACATAATGCCCACAACACTAGGTCTCGTGTTTGAATTTAGAAAACAATAGTTTTCCTTCTCTTCTATGTGTTAATTTGGTTGAATTTTTAAAGTCAGCTTGTTTTAAAATATAAGAGATTCATATAAAATCTTATTATTTCCTCAAAACATTCATTATGTCAATGATGTCTTATTATCTCATCATAAGAAGACATTGTATCTCCATCTCCTCTCTACACATAGTGAATTGCAAAATCCATTGGAACTAAATATTGTGGATTTGAACCACACAATCTTAATGGAATAATCGTCATTCTTCTCTCAAAAATCTATTATATATTTCCTCGCTTTGATCATCTCTTAATTTGTTTTCCTTTTTTTCACTATTACATACCATAAAATTATATTTTCCTTTTCTCATTGGTTAGAATTCTTTCCATAGACTCATACTTTATTAAACATTTTCCTTATTTCCCCTTTGTCTACATTTCCCTTGTAATCCTCACCATAGTCTATTCGATCATCCTGACATATTTCTCCTATTTTAAATCTATTAGAAACCCATTTCCTTTCCCCTTAACATCTTAAATTTGCATACAATCATCATTGACAAAACACTTAAATTTGAACTCTTGATCCCTTACAAACCCTATTGTGATCACCTTTCCACCTCATATTTGTCTCTCATCACAAGTACACACCACTTATAGTAGTCTCAACTCCTTATGATTTTTATTGTCTTGAACACCATTATTGCACACACCACAAAAACTAAGCACCTAAATATGTACACACATTCAATTTTTCAAACTTGTCCAAGTGGAGGTTGAAATAGACCAAATAAGGGATTGGATAAGGTAATTTCTCAAGCAAAACAATCAAATTTTATTGTCTCTGAGTTTTAGCTCAAATTTTGAGAGCTATAGAAGTGAGAACAATTCTACAAGCAGGACATGATCTATAGGCAATGACAAAGAAGCCTTGAAATTTTGCAAAGTTATACATGTTACCTATTTTTCACTCCGAGCTCAAATAGGTAGAGCTGGATGAAGTTCATCATTTATAGACCTACAAAATTTTTCATGTTTTGCTGATTAAGTGTTCATTAATCATCATTGAGATCATCTTACATATGAATCATAGTTTATTGTGCAAACGTTTAAAACAGGAAATTGAGAAAATTTGCATAGTAATGCTTTTATTCATTTTATAAAAAATGCTGAATCCCACACAAGTCATGGAAGTAACTTTTTTTTGGATTTTTACAATCAAATAAAGAATACATAAGCAATGGTATGCTATACAACTGAAAATAACAAAAGCATAGGGTAGAAGATGATTCGTCATTCCCTGGAATGACGAATCGTTGACAGTTGAGGTTTTCAGTTGTGACGTCAGCTCTAACTCCATTTCCAGTTTCAGCTCCAGTTCCAACTCCAAAAGCATCTGTAGGAAAGATAAAAGATGACGTTAGAGATGGTCTCTAAGCAATGATGGATCAAATCCTATCATATGCCTATGCTACTAATAGGAATATAAGATACAGTCGATCAAGCATCCATTAGATGATTGCAAAAATCAAGAGAGAAAAAATGTGATTCAATGGAAGCTTTCAGCTTCTTTTATTTTGCTAACATGTTTGTTTCAGTGTGCAGGAACAGGTTCATCATGTTCGAGATCATTTCATCAGATACGTGGAGTAAAACGGGCTCCCACAAGGGTTGAGCTTGGCATATCAAGAAGGATATACTCACAAGTTTCATACGAAGTTCATGAATATTGATAACAGTCATTAAAAGCATCAATACTCCACTCATCAATTTCATATTCTATTCAGCTCCACTTTACATTTTTTCTTTATATCTAAATGAAGTATTGAGCCTCTTTGCATTGAAGAGAAATAGAATATTTGAGCATTGGAATGTTTTTATAATTCCAGAAGCATATCATCGTAATCATGATCATGGAGTATAACAGATTTGCAATAATCCAATCCTTTACAAGCTTTTTAACAAAAAGCAACAATTTTTCCTTAGTCAGCATTTAAAAGGTATGGAGGATACAGATTCATCGATGATATGTTTGTTTCAGTGCTAAATGAGATCATGCTACAGGGGAATGTCTTCATCACTTCGACTGTGTGCAGTTTATTAAGTCATGAATCTTAAAGATAAGCCCAACTGTTGCTAACAGAGTTGAGACAAATTCAGATTTAGTGATATTCACAGCTATTTTTTTTTAAATAACAAATGAGAGTTCTAGCTGTTACTAGTCATTGACATGCTAGTAAAACAGATTACAAAAGTTATAGCCAACTTTCAATATTGTGTCGACTGATATTAGTCATGGTGAATGCATTTTTTCTAGAAACTAGTGGAAGGATTTTTACAAAAAATAAATAAATAATGCACAGCTACAATGAAATTGGTACAAAATACAATTTCCAGATTAAATCCTTCAAGCTGGTTCATACATCATGAAATACAAACATAAAATTTCATGGGCCTAGCCATATATCATAAAAAATCAGTACAAATTCTACAGAAGAAGAGAATGATCTGGGGTTTCGATTTTTTTCTCATATTTATGGAAGTCTTTCAAGCGTAAAGGAAAATCATTGGAGTGACAAATAATATACAGAAATTTCTGAGCAAAGACAAAATAATGATGGCTGGAGTTGTGTCAATACCAAATCTTAAGCTATTACACCTCATGGCATTTTTTTTTTTAAAAATAGTCATACAATGATCTTTGCTTTAAAGAATGTTATGAGAAATCACAATGAAATTCTTCAAAAAAGCAGCAAAATAATGGTGGCTTCGAGATTACAAAGATCTCATAAGTGGTGGCTAATATCAAAATTCTCAGCAATGGCGGCCAAGAAACTAGAAAATAGTTATGAAATTAGAAAAGAATGTCCAGATTTGGCTAAAAGAAAATCTTACCACGCATTCCACTTATTAAATCTTCAAAAAAATTGCATGAAACAACAATACAAATTTGAGTTTTGAGCTTTAGTTCAGTCTAGATTCTTACTAGCAGCATGGCGGCACAAGTTCTTTCCAGAAAATCCAAATGATGAATGAAAAGAAATGATTAGGGTTCGAGTGTTTTGACTTGAAGCCCTAATTCAAATTATAATGCATTTATTTTAAAATTGAATCATTTCATTAAGGCCGTGGTATTGACTTCAAGTCAATAAACTTATTGATCAAAAGAGCCTGTGAATTTGCCTTTTGCATTATCATCTATTTTAGGCTGATGGTGAATTCACTCTTTCTGCATGAAATTGACAAGTCAGAATTGTATTTAAATATTAATGGTAATGACCACAAACGATTACCTTAATATTTACTTATATTGCACAAAAGGAAGAACTATCATACATTAAATATTAAAATAATCATTTATGACTATTTTAATGTTTAAATCAAACAATCTTTTTTTTTTTAAAAGAATGCAAAATATATGCTAAGTATGAGATTAGCTTTATTCTTCAAGCTATTTGCATTAAATAATGTAAATGAATTAATTAAATGATGTGTTATAAATCATTTAATTAATTCATCTTTTTCAAATGCAAATAAAGATATTATATAAAACTGTTTTCTCAGTTTACTTCAGTTCTACATCAGATTGTCAACTGGAGATTCGTCATGAGAAAGATGGACTTTAAAATATGCATGGGAAAATTGGTATAAACGAGGCAATTTTGGATGCTTTAATCACCTTTTCAGGGATTTCAGTTTTAGTTCGAGTTGCAGTTCAATTATATGCTTTATGATGGCCAGTTCGAGATTGAGTTCACTCATTTTACATGAGTTTGAGCCACATTTTCAGGGATTTTTACTTGTGCTCGGATTTCTCATTGGAATTGTCATCTTTGCACTTTCATATCACTTTCAGCTGCTTATTCATGCAATTTGAAGTGCATTGATTGTATATATTGAAGAAGTTATCTTTTTCATTTCTAGTTCTTGTTTTTCATCCTTTGCACTCTGCAAAGTGAATCATCTTGTAACTCAGCATTTTATAGATTAATACAATAGCAAGTTATTACAGGTTAATCAAGTTTCATTAGTTTGCAGAGCTTTCCTTTTACCTTTCAATACGCTAAAGTGTTTGCCTTTAGAATCTTAGGTGTTATGCTGTGTGAATTTGATAAGGAATTTATCGTGTTTAACCTCAGAAACCTTTATTTTCCCACCTCATTTCATATGTGCTGGTATACAATCAAGTTTGATTCCACAGGTTGTATGTTGTGCATTTGGCTTACTTTACTATTTTAGTTGTGAAGACGTTCTTTTCCTTCGAAGATAGTAATACGGTCAAGCCTTCATATAAATTATTTATGTGGTTAAACTGTTCAGATTTAGTTGTACGAATAGGATTATTGAAGTGTAATTGTGAAACAAGTTGCATGCAATACCATCATTAGGTGCATCACCGAGGTTTTAGTTTCAATTTCATGCATTTAGAAATAGTTCTTCTTACCCTTTTCTCAAAGAAAATCATTCAAATACCTAATTGATCATCATATAGGAAGCCGGCCTAGAATCCAGAGGTTCTATCTTCGCCATAGGATTACCCACAGCCTGAAGATAGTTCCCATGTTTCAACAGATTGCTGAATTTAATTATTCAAGCGTTCGGGTGCAATCTGAATTGACAACAATACGTAACAAGGGCCCTAGTACCCTAGATGCTCACTAACACCCTACTTATGTAGTCAACATCAAAACATCAGAAGAACATATCAATGAGGAATTAGCTATCTCACAATCCCTCAATGATGTACAAATCTTATTCATTACATTATATAAGGTTCTCATACAATAATTATTAGACATATAATTTGTGAATCTAATATTTTAATAATATGTTTGCATTCCCACTCATAACGATTATAAATTGGTTGTTGATAAATATTCTTAAAATATATATACACAAAAAGTGAAACATTTTTGATA
The DNA here is from genome assembly GCA_007258455.2 of Sequoia sempervirens. Taxonomy (NCBI): domain Eukaryota; kingdom Viridiplantae; phylum Streptophyta; class Pinopsida; order Cupressales; family Cupressaceae; genus Sequoia; species Sequoia sempervirens. Next base: position 29,944,515 of record VDFB02000017.1, on the reverse strand, counting down.
CACACAAAAATGATAAACATCCTTGATGCAAATGTATATATGTATATACACCCAAACAAACAAACAAATAAAAAATATTATACCTACTTTTCATAATTCTATTTGTATTATTTAAACAAACACACAATTTTATCTTGTATTATTTAAGCAAACAAACAATCTTATCAAGTATTATTTAAGCAAACACACAATCTTATCCCTATACAATGTTGAACTAAAGTTTAAAGAATTGCACAACAGTCAGTAAACTCAAGATCAGTCACAGTTTATCTCCGTAATCTGAAATTTAGTGTATGATTTGCCAAATGAATTCAACGCCATTAAGGAGGAGTAACAGTCAGTACCTTCCGTTGGTCTACGAGGGGATTGTGGGAAGAATGAAAATGGTGGCAGCCCATATTGTTGTAGAAGGGTCTGCCAAGGAAAATGAAAAGGTTCCTGTCCAAATATCTTCCCGACAACGTCATCCAAATTGGCCGCCATTGCAAATTTGTAAACGTTTGTCAAGATCATACCTAAACAAGGGAAGAAAATATCTATTCTTTAAAACCTTATCTTTGAAATTCCCTTAAGTTACAAGATCTGAAGAAGGTCATCATCATATAGGAAGCTTCGCTTTTCACATACGATGTGATTTTGGGACGGATTGAGGTAGAATATGAACAAGTGTAATAAACAAATGTATGAGATTATGGGAGAATTTGGATAAGGTGGGGATAAATGTATGGGAATAAGTGTATAGGAATAGGTAATGGAAGGAATGAACTCAATTTCATATAAGATTGTGAATTTTGTAATTATATACATGTATCAAGACATTTTTTTTAAATAAGTACAAAATCAAATGAGAAATGATATGGGTATGTATGGGATAGGAAATTACCTCCTTTGGAATCTTCAACTTACTTTTATCCATTCATTTTAGTGTCCATTAGAGTGTTAAGGACCACTTTTTGACTATTTATGGCTTTGTAAGTAACCATAAAAGGACCCCACAAGATCCCTTTAACTCATGAAATCATTTTCAATTTTCCCAAGAAAATTCAAGTTCATATCTCTCAAGGTCTCTAGTACCCTTGAGCACTTAGCCCTAGACATAATGCCCCTGACACTAGGGCCCGTGTTTGAATTTGGAAAATAATAGTTTTCCTTCTCTTCTATGTCATAATTTGACTGAATTTTTAATGTTAACTTGTTTTAAAATATAAAAGAGATTCATATAAAATCATATTCTTTCCTCAAAACACTTATTATGTCAATGATGTCTTATTATCTCATTAGAAGAAAACATCGTATAGATCTATCTCCTCTCTATACATAGTGATTTGCAACAACCATTGGAACTAAATATCATGGATTTTTGATGTAATAACCACACAATCTTCATGGAATAATTGGCATTCTTATTTTAGAAAGATCTTACATTATTCCTCATCTTGACCATCTCTTAATTTGTTTTCCTTTATTCCACTATTATAATCCATAAAACCCTATTTTCCTCTTCTTATTGGATAGAATTATTGCCATAGACTCATACTTTAGATTTGAAACTTTTTCCTCATTTCTCCTTTGTCTCCATTTCCCTTGGAATCCTCATCATGCTCTATTTGATCGTTATCACACATTTCTCCTATTTTAAATTTATTAGAAACTCATTTCTTTTGTTCTAAACATTTCAAATTTGCATACAATCACCATCAACAACACCAATTATAGTCTCATACCCTTAGGGAATTTATTATCTTGAATACCATTATTGCACACACCAAAAATACCAAGCACCTAAGTATGCACACACATCCAAGTTTTTAAATTTCCTAGTGAAGGTTGAAATTCAAACCAAATAAGGGATTGGATAAGGTGAGAAGAAGAACTGATTTTTATTGTCCCCTTGCTTTAGCTCAAATTTTGAGAGTTATAAGAGTGAGAGAACCATTCTATAATTGAAACACGACTTATAACAATCACAAAGAAGCCTTGGAAATTTACAAAATTATACTTAGCAAGAACCTTAGTACCATATATGATCCTTAGTGCCCTACTCAAGGGTTTTCAATGCCCAAGTTGAGGTACAACAACATCGTTGTCATGAAAATTATTTTGGATTGCTCCCATACTCCTTCCACAACAAATTTTGGCCCTCACAGTGCTATTTTTTAACAATAAAACTAACAAAAACCAAGTATACTTATTTGATTATTCTATTTTCTTGTTAAATAATTATTCAACCATATATTTATTTAAGTTGTGTTGTAATTTATCTATCTCAACTCCTATACAAATTATTTATTTTTATTACATTGACAAGTGTTCCCTTAGCGAGGAGCACTAGTTGAAATACATACATCGATAGTAAAGATTTAAAAGACTACCATCAAACATATCTTGACCATATAATTTATAATAAATAAATGATTGTGACTTGGAACCTTTTCATGTTGCAACAAATCTATATTTATGATATATAGAAAAGATCTTGATCTTAGATGTATCACATTTTTTAAAATAATATTATTTAAATAATCATAAATCATTGTGAACTAATAAGATCTTGAGATTATATTTATCTCTATATAAATTTATTTAGTTTTCACATAAATAAATACATTTCACTTAGCTAATTTGTTGTATTTTATCATCATTGAGTAAATATGTGAATTAAATGTAATTGTAACTTTTGAGTTAGTAGATGATGTCAAAACATATTAGTGTCTATAATTTATAGAATTATAGGGTAATTTCTAAACTTATTTGTGATTACTATATTTAGAAAAAAATATGATAAATTAGATCAAATCATTTGAAAGAATATAGTTTTCATAATTCTTATATTTAAAATTTTATTTCATAGATATGTTGTTGGGTGAATTCATGATTGTTTGATCTCATGTGCATGTATTATATGTGTTTGGATTAAAAGATATAAAATAGACATTGTTCTAGGCCTATGTTCCCTTGAAGATTTTTTTTATAGTTATGAACATGTAATATAATATTTCCTTCCACTTTATCATGTTAGGGATGTGTAGGAGTATATAATAGAAGCATCCTATAATCATCATTTCTTTATAAGTGCAAGCGAGTGATTAAATTATTTTATCCATAGAGCCTATCATTTTTTTGGGTCTCAAAACCATTGCTCCACTTCCTAGAACAAATCTCACTCACAAGACCAAGGTTGTCATCATGAGAGTAAGATCAATTCATCAAAAAATCATGGAGAGTTAAAAGCCAACTCTATGAGAGTGGGTTATCTCTCATTCATATCAAGCTTAACATAGACTTAAGAGGGTATTCCTAAGGGCATACCTTAAAAAATATTTGAATAAAAAAAAACATAATTGATTAAAAACAACTACAACCAAACTCAATTACAGTCTTAACCCCAAATATTGTCATTAGGTCAAGAGAGACTAGTTGCATAAAACCCGTATATAGCTAATATGGTGGCACATGCATAATCCATGTAAAATAAATTCAATGAACATTTACTTAATATATTATCTTTGATTACATTTACAATCATGAATTCATAGGAAGAAGCTTATTCATAAACTATTGATTTGTGTTTTGTTTGATGGTGTGAGATTGGTGCATAGTCCTAGAATGGTGCCTATTGCTTTGGTAATAGATTCATAGTTCATAAAGAAGAAAATAAATGGAATCAAAGAGCATGGATCTACGCATTTACATACAATAATGATCATGAATTTTGTGACAGAGCATACTTAGTATTCTATAATGTGGTTCTGCATATATTCATACATAAAATGGGAGAGATAATTATAATACTTACAATATTTTTATAATGTTGTTACATTCATTTGACCCAAAATTACTATTATCTCCTGAAATTGCACCCTTGTTGAAACTGATGTTCAACACCTCAGTGTAACATTGGAAGACCTCTAAAGATGTGGGTTTCTTGCAGATAGAGGTCAACCTCTGGAGAAGGCCGGCTTCCTTTGTGTTATCACCTAAAACTACTGATTCTTTGAAGGGAAAGGGAGAAGGAATGCATAAGATAAAAACTACACTATGGTGATACACCGAATTGATAAGAAATCATGAAATGAAACAAGAAGAAACTACACTGGAAAACTGAATTGCTACTGTTTCACATACTCAGAACAACTTCTTTTAGACTTATGCATCATTCTTAACAGGTTTGATCTACATACACATCTTAAGAAGGAAAGATGAAATTCACAACTTTAAGGCATGAGTGCAGACTTATAAAACATAGTTAAAGACTTGCATAATCAAAATAGAAATACAGAAATGAAAGTAGTACAAACATGAACACTAGTTTCCAAGGTAAAATCTGTGTTGTATTCTAGATTCCAGTTGAATTACAAAACATACATCAGTTGAGGAAGGATAGATAAAAAGCACTAACTCTTTTGAGTGTATATTTGAACTATTTACAAAAAGGAAAAATATGCCTTATATATCAATGTGTCAGCCCATTAGGGCTTACAAAAAATCAGGGGCTCAGAAAGATTTGCCCCTTAGATTTTTGATTGAATTTCAAGCTGCACCCTATGTGTCCATGTTGGTGTGAAAGATTTCCTTGAGGGGAAGCCTTCTTGATCTTTCTACGACCACCGCATTCACTTCTGTTCCTCGTGTTGATCTTAAAACCTCTCTATCGAGCGCCTTCAATGCTTCTGAGCTCAGAACAGATAAACGTTGCTTTTCATCCTGTTGATATTCTTTAGACTGCCTCGAATTGCTTTCAGATCTCTCAGATTCGTCGAGTAAACTCCACACAGCTTCTTTGGGTGGTCAAAAACTCCTCCTATAGAATTGCATCTCGGTGAGACACTGAAAGTGTCTCATCGATGCGGTTATGCCCTTCTGAAGCTATCGGCATATCACAGAACTATCGACGAGAGTTCTTATCGAGCCACCAAAGTTATATTGAAGTTAGCTTTGTCATCGCTCAGAACATCGGCAAAACACTACCGAGTCGGCAGGATCTCATAGTGATGCCAGATCCTTCTACCCAGGCTCATTCTGTATCGGTCGGATCCTTCTTTGGTCGGAGAGACCTCTCGCCGAGCTTCCTCTTGTCTCCTTTTCCTTTTCATTTTTCCATCTCCTCGAGCTCCTCTTCAGTCAACAAGACTCTGAGTGTCAGTGAGATGTTTTACTGAAGGAAAAATGTTACCCCAAGGCCCTTCATCATTGGCAGGAGTTGATTGATGTCACCCCGAACGCACTCCATTCTACCGAGCTCTTCATTTCTTTCAACAAAACTCTGGAAAGTCAGGAAGACTTCATAGCGAGGTTTTTTAGTCAGGCCAATTCCCGCTTTCTGTCGTTGAGACCACCTTCATTCGCCGAGATTTCTTATAGAATTCCTTTTCCTTCGGCGAACTCCTCATTTCGGGAAGACTCTTGGCGAGAACCTTTGTTGTCGGTGAGACATTGGCCTATCAGACAGACCTCTCGCCGGGCTCCTTATCTTTCGGCGATGAGCTATTTTCTCTTCAGTCGGGGAGACATCGCCATCTCGGTGAGACCTCAGGGCGAAGTCTTCAACTCTTGGCGAGCTTAGCTTGCTTTCAACGAGACCTCCTGGGTCAGCAAGACCTCACCATGACCTCAAAATGTTACATCAAAGACATCCCCCCAGTTGGCAGGACATCCACGGGTCACTGAGACCTTATGCAGAAGGCCAAATCCTTCGATGAGCTCCTTTCCTTTTTGCCGAGATTTCCTTGTCTTTCGCTGTGACTCCCACCGGTCGGGAAGACATCTCCCCAAGCTTTAAAACTTTGGGTGAGCCTATCTTATTGTCGGCAAGACTTTTCTTTATTGCCCAGACCTCACACCAAGGTCCTCTCTTTCTGCCGAGCTGTTCACTTTACTGTCGGCGAGACATCACCGAGACGGGGAGATCTCCTATCGAATTCACAAGATTATGCCGAAGCCACATACTTCGGCGAGACTTTGGACAGTCGCCAGGACCCCATGGCGAAAGCCCCAACTCCTGGCGAACCCAGACGCTTCCTCAGTGGGACCCTCATTTGTTCACAACAGTCATGAAGATGCTTTGGTTGGGGAGACCTCCTTTGGTTGGCAAGAGGTTGTGCCGAAGGCACCTTGCTTTGGCGAGGGCTCATTTTGCTTCACTTCGGCAAGAATTCATCTTATCGCTAAGACCTCCCAGCGAACTCAACTCCTACGCCGAGAGTCTTTAGAGTCGGGGAGACCTTTTGACTTTGGCGAGACCCCACAGTGAAGCTTGCTTGCTTTACCGATGCCGACTCATTTCGGCGAGACCTCCCCGCATTCTGTAGGACCTATGGCGAAGCTCGACCACTTCCTCTGGCTCAACATCCTTCAGTGAGACATCATGCCTTCGGTAAGACACAATTCTGAAATGAAATTTTCCTGGTGAGGTCTTTACTTTCTCTTCAGTCGTGGAGACATTTCTATCTCGGCAAGACCATTCGCCGAAGCTTGCTCCCTATGCCGACACCGCTTCGCCATGACAGTTGTTGGCGAGACATTTTTTCCTCGGTAAGACCTTACGGCAAAGCCAAACATCATATCCAGACCTCTACTTTTCAAACATTGTCGGCGTGACTCCTTGTTGTTGCTGAGACCATATGCCGAGGGCACCTCTTATGCCGATCCTTTCGTTTCGGTATGACTCACTCATTCGGCCAAACCCTTGGCGAAATCATCCTGTTTTGGCGAATGCCTCAACTGTCAGTGAGACACCTCCTGATCGCCGAGACCACATAGCGATGAGAACCTACTTTGCCGAGAGCGCAACCTTTTTTGTCGGTGACACTTGCTCCCGTCGGCAAGATGCTATGTCGAATATGACCCTTCAGCGACCCTCTTATTTTCTTTGTTGTCGGCGAGACTCGACCCGATCGGTAAGAATTTTGACTACAATCTTCACATACTATTGTACCTTCTCTTTTCTAATGTCACCTGGAATATCAAACTGTGCTCCAATGGCTGCAAGCCTATCAACATGTTTGTTCTGGTTCCTTGGAATAGATAGTAAGTTAAAGGCATCAAACTCCTCAATCATATTCCACACTCTATTTCTATAGGACGTTAGTGTATCATTTTTCGCAACATTTAGGCCTCTTATTTGATTGACAATTAACTCGATGTCCCCATATAATTTCAAGTGGGCTATTCCTCTCTTCCTTGCCCACTCAAGACGTTGAACAAGGCCCTCATACTCAGTAGAGTTATTAGAGCATGCAAAAGCAAAACGGAAAGCAGAAAAATACTTATCACCCTGCAGAGATACAAGCATTGCACCTCCTCCAACACCGTTTTTGCTTCTTGAACCATCAAAATACATCTCCCATAATTTATTCTGCTGCTTAAATTGGCTTTCTGCACTTCTCTCAAGATTTGGCATTTCTGTCCTAGCTTCATGCAATACATAATTGCCCAGACCAACATCCTGAATAAGCTCATTTGGATTATCAACCATGTTCTTAGCTGCCCATTCATTGAGGAGTACCTTAGGTACACTCACAACTTGTAACTCTTGTGCTGCAACAAGTTCAGTATCCTCTAAAATAATAGAATTAATATTTATAGTAGATGGCACATAAGGTTCGATGTGATCTTTGGCAAGGGACTCAAAAGTTATAGTTACCTTAGTACCATACCTGGTCCTAAAAAGCATATGGGACCAATCTGAAGATAAATACCCTCCAATTTTAGCCGTGAAGTCTCTAGATAGGCATAGAGCAAAAAATGGAGGCAAATCTATGACCAACACATCTTGTGGGATTGAAAAATTGGGACAGGCATGTAGTGTGAGATTCAGATTTTTAATAACACCTATAGTGTTTACTACTGTCCCATCCAATTGAAGTACTCCCTTTTCTAATGGCTGGTATTGTAAACCTAGCTGGACTGCAATCTTTTTTGGCATTACCAAACTGCTAGCCCCACTATCAACCATGCAATTGTGTACCAATTTATTCCTCACTATTAAGGAAACATTGAAAGGAGGGGGTTTGACACCATTAATTTGCTGTGTGCTACTATCCAAAGGTGCATTGGTTAAAACTGACTTTGTTTGGCCTAAAGAGACTTCATTTGGAGGATTCGAACTAACTGGATTTGATAAGGCTGACTGTAACAAATTGATTTGACCAGGGATTGCTAAAGAATCCCACATCGAAATTGAAACATTCATCTTTTTCATACTTTCAACAATGTTGAAAGGTGCAGATACATTTACCTTTGGCTACGTCTTTACAATAGCATGGTCAGGTTGCACTTGACTTGCAGATGAAGCATGTAAAGGCTGCTCCTTACTAGTGTCATAACCTTGCTGCAAAGTGCATGGTACTTGCTGATTTGATGGACCAACAACTCCTGTATTCTTATTCGTTACTTGTTCAATCTCGAAAGCCCTCTTCTTGGCTCTAGTATTAGCAACAACAGATGTGTCATCCTGGTTCACTCCACAAAATTCCTCTCTTTTCCAATTCAGGAGAGTTGAATCATCTCCAGGCTGATCCTGCTATTGTGGATACCCCTAAGGAAAATCTTGCGCACCTACAACATTTTGCACCATAAGAGCTTGATTGATGACACCATTAGAGCATGTAGCTTGATTATGTGGCTGATTACATGGATAACACCACTCATAATCAGTACCCATATTGTTTTGAACAGGAACAAGCTCTTTGACAACACTAATTGGAGCTAGATTGTAGGCCTGAAAAGGTCTTGTAGCAACATTTTGTCTTGAGCCTTGGTAATTGCCTTGATATTGTTGTCTATTACCTTGATATGCTTGTTGTTGGCCTAAATTCTGCTGCTGATAAGGCCTACTATGTGATTGCTGCTTCTCTAAGCTTACAAGCTTGTTACCAAAAGACTATAATAGACTTTGATTTCTTGTAACTCATTTGGAGAACCAGAAGCAACATTTTCTTGTATTACAACAACTGGAACGATAGCTGGCAGCGTTGGTACAGCTGGTAGAGGTGTGAAAGGAGGTATTTGCAAAGGAATGTTTGCATGAATTTTTGGAAATATAGGCATTGGAGGCCTAGGAGCGAGTTTACCAGCTTGTATCAAGCTGTTCTCAGCTCTGATTTCTATTTCGAAAGCATCTGGCAAAGACACTCCTCCCATTGACTATATCATGACAGCTATATCGCTGTTCAGAGCCCTTAAAAAGTATAAAAATGCGTATTCTGTAGGTGGCCTCACCGTTGCAGGGATTCTATCCCAAGTTCTTTGAAATATAAAGTTGAAGTCATTCATCTGCTCTTGTGGAGCCCTCTTAACTGTAGTCAATTGTTCCAATAGAGACAAGTTGTCAGACCTGTTTTGAAATTGTTTATGCAACTTTTCTCCAAATTCGTCCCATGTTGCAATTGAATTAACTGGTAGGATCCTATACCATTGCACAACTCTTCCCTTTAGTGAAGCAGCTAGTAATCTCACTGCAACATCCTCTTGGGTTATGTGATGGACTCCGCATAATGAAGCCACATCTCACATGTGTTCAATTGGGGTAGTTTGATCTTCTCCCATGAAAGTTGGCAGACTCTTCAAGGCTGCCATTGGAATGTCATTGTGTTGTGCCAAATTCAATGGGCTCCCTCCATCAAAAGCAACAAAGGGTTGATTCCTTGGAGCGGCCATTGGAGGTGGCTGAGGTGGATTTACTGGTGCAACAAAATGAGATCCCATAGATGGAGGGGTAGACTGAGTTCTTCTAGAATAGATAACTATTGTTCCTCGCTTTTCTATTGCTCTGCCTTGTCTTCTTGGTGGTGACAACTGCGAATATTTGAAAGGACAAGAGCTACTTCTTGTCCGAACTCTTCTCATAAACTGAAGAAGGCGTTGATTTTGAAATTATTTCTCTCTACAGAGTCACCAAGTATGCACAATTGAATTCTGTAAAACATGGGACTTGCTAGTCACATACCAAACCAGTAGTTCAATCTAGTTCACTGTCCCACTGGGCGTGCCAAAACTGTTATCTCCTGAAATTTCACCCTTGTTGAAACTGATGTTCAACACCTCAGTGTAACATTGGAAGACCTCTAAAGATGTGGGTTTCTTGCAAACAGAGGTCAATCTCCGGAGAAGGCCGGCTTCCTTTGTGTTATCACCTAAAACTACTGATTCTTTGAAGGGAAAGGGAGAAGGAATGCATAAGATAAAAACTACACTGTGGTGATACACCGAATTGATAAGAAATCATGAAATGAAACAAGAAGAAACTACACTGGGAAACTGAATTGCTACTGTTTCACATACTCAGAACAACTTCTTTTAGACTTATGCATCATTCTTAACAGGTTTGATCTACATACACATCTTAAGAAGGAAAGATGAAATTCACAGCTTTAAGGCATGAGTGTAGACTTATAAAACACAGTTAAAAACTTGCATAATCAAAAGAGAAATACAAAAATGAAAGTAGTACAAACATGAACACTAGTTTCCAAGGTAAACTCTGTGTTGTATTCCAGATTCCAGTTGAATTACAAAACATACATCAGTTGAGGAAGGATTGATAAAAATCACTAACTCTTTTGAGTGTATGTCTGAACTATTTACAAAAAGGAAAAAAATGCCTTATATATCAATGTGTCAGCCCCTTAGGGCTTACAAAAAATCAGGGGCTCAGAAAGATTTTCCCCTTATATTTTTGATTGAATTTCAAGTTGCACCCTACATGTCCATGTTGGTGTGAAAGATTGCCTTGAGGGGAAGCCTTCTTGATCTTTCTGCGACCACCGCATTCACTTCTGTTCCTCGTGTCGATCTTCAAACCTCCCTGTTGAGCACCTTCAATGCTTCTGAGCTTAGAACAAATACACGTTGCTTTTCATCCTGTTGATGTTCTTTAGACTACCACGGCTCACTTTTAGATCTCTCAGATTGGTTGAGTAAACTCCATGCAGCTTCTTTAGGCGGTCAAAAAATCCTCTTGTAGAATCGCATCTCGGCGAGACACTGAAAGTGTCTCACCGATGCGATTATGCCCTTCTGAAGCTATCGGCATATCATGGAACTGTCGACGAGAGTTCTTATCGAGCCACCAAAGTTATATAGAAGTCAAGTTTGTCATCGCTTAGAACATCGGCAAAACACTACCAAGTTGGCAGGATCTCATAGTGATGCCGGATCCTTCTACTCAGGCTCATTCTATATTGGTCGGATCCTTCTTTGGTCGGTGAGACCTCTCACCGAGCTTCCTCTTGTCTCCTTTTCCTTTTCATTTCGCCATCTCCCTGAGCTCCTCTTTAGTTGGCAAGACTCTGAGTGTCGGTGAGACATTTTACTGAAGGCAAAATGTTACCTCGAGGCCCTTCATCATTGGAAGAAGTTGATTGATGTCACCCCGAATGCACTCCATTCTACCTAGCTCTTTATTTCTTTCGGCAAGACTTTGGCAAGTCGAGAAGACTTCATAATGAGGTCTTCTAGTCAGGTCGATTCCCGCTTTCCGTCGCTGAGACCACCTTCATTCGTCGAGATTTCTTATAGAATTCCTTTTCCTTCGGTGAACTCCTCATTTCGGGAAGACTCTTGGTGAGAACCTTTGTTGTCGGCGAGACATTGGCTTATCGGTGAGACCTCTCGCCGAGCTCCTTATCTTTCGGCGATGAGCTATTTTCTCTTCAGTCAGGGAGACATCACCATCTCGGTGAGACCTTAGGGTGAAGTCTTGAACTCTTGGCAAGCTTAGCTTGCTTTTGGTGAAACCTCCTGGGTCAGCAAGACCTCACCACGACCTCAAAATGTTACATTGAAGACATCCCCCTGGTCAGCAGGACACCACGAGTCGCTGAGACCTTATGCCGAAGGCCAAATCCTTCGGCGAGCTCCTTTCCTTTTCGCCGATATTTCCTTGTCTTTCGCTGTGACTCCCACCGGTCGGGAAGACATCTCCCCGAGCTTTAAAACTTTGGGCGAGCCTATCTTATTGTCGGTAAGACTTTTCTTTATCGCCCAGACCTCACACCGAGGTCCTCTCTTTCTACTGAGCTGTTCACTTTACTGTTGGTGAGACATCACCGAGTCGGGGAGATCTCCTATTGAATTCACAAGATTATGCCAAAGCCACATACTTCGGTGAGACTTTGGACAGTCGCCAGGACCCCATGGCAAAAGCCCCAACTCCTGGAAAACCCAGACGCTTCCTCGGTGGGACCCCCATTTGTTCACAACAATCATCAAGATGCTTTGGTAGGGGAGACCTCCTTTGGTTGGCAAGAGGTTGTGTTGAAGGCACCTTGGTTTGGCGAGGGCTCATTTCGCTTCACTTCGGAAAGACTTCATCTTATCACCGAGACCTCCCAGCGAACTCAATTCCTATGCCAAGAGTCTTTAGAGTCGGGGAGACCCTTTGACTTCGGTGAGACCCCATAGCGAAGCTTGCTTGCTTTGCCAATGCCGACTCGTTTCGGCGAGACCTCCCTGCATTCGGTAGGACCTATGGCAAAGCTCAACCACTTCCTCCGGCTCAACATCCTTCGGTGAGACATCATGCCTTCGATAAGACACAATGCCGAAATGAAATTTTCTTGGCGAGGTCCTTACTTTCTCTTCGGTCGGGGAGATATTTCTATCTCGGCAAGACCATTCATCGAAGCTTGCTCCCTATGCCAACACCGCTTCGCCATGACGATTGTTGGCGAAACATTTGTTCCTCGGTAAGACCTTACGGCGAAGCCAAACATCATACCGAGACCTCTTCTTTTCAAACACTGTCAGCGTGACTCGTTGTTGTCACCAAGACCATATGCTGATCCTTTCATTTCGGTATGACTCACTCATTCGGCCAGACCCTTTGCGAAATCATCTTGTTTTGGTGAATGCCTCAACTGTCGGTGAGACACCTCCTGATCGCCAAGACCACATAGCGATGAGAACCTGCTTTGCCGAGAGCGTAACCTTTTTAGTCGGCGAGACTTGCTCCCGTCGGCAAGATGCTATGCCGAATATGACCCTTTAGTGACCCTCTTATTGTCTTCGTTGTCAGCAAGACTCGACCCGATTGGTAAGACTTTTGATCGACGACGGATCTCATGGCGATGATGTCTTCACTCAAAGAGGGCTCTTTTTTTTTTGGCGAGACATACTCAAGGTCTTGGCGACTCTCTCCTTAGAGGATTTTCATGCCGAACCTAAACAAGGTATGTTCCCAAACTGAGTTCCCTATGACCTAGCATCAGATTCATGACTTTTTCCCTTGTGCGAATGCTCCATTTGGCCTTCTCGAAACTCTGTCACATGATTTATCCTGCCTGATTGAGCCCATGGGTGAAAATTAGGTAACAATTACATTTGTGCGAGCAAATGTGACATGATAAAATCCCTTGTTGTTCGAACGATAAAATTATTTCTCACATTGTCTCATAAGGTATGTACACAACATCTTTATATTTGGTTGTATATATTTATATTATTTAATTAATTGTAAGGTTGCATAGCTTCCTTTGTAGCTTCTTAGTCTACACGAAAGATGGGAATGCTATCTTGGAGATAAGGATGATTAAAAACTCCTCTTCACTATGATGAAGTCTTGATTTTACTAATGAAAGAGTACCTCAATTTCTTTCTTTTTGTATTGTCTTTGTAAGAATATGTTTCTTTTAATATTTCGGTGAAAGGATTTTGTGTAGGTGAAATGCAAGTGTGGTAGGATAGGGATGATGCTTGGTAGAGATGTTTCTTGTATGTGTATTGATCCCAACTTTGATTAGGATTTCATGATGAACTTGATTATCATGCTCAAATAGATCTCCATAGTAACATTGACCTTTCTTGTGTGAGAGGATCACACAAAAGATGAAAAATCCACATTATCCTCATATATTGTTCAATACCAAAAGAGTGAGGCATTTTCTCTAAATTTTATGTATTTACACCCAACCTTACAAATTCTTGGTTGTAGAAATATTTTCCAAAAAATGGTTGTGTATTGATTTTATTCTCAACTTAAATATTCTTTGACGTTGTACTAATTTTTTTCTCAACTTTAATACTTTTTAAAAATATTGAATGAAATTATTTAAATTTCTATTGTTAATTTATGACCCTAGGATTAAAATACTATTCTGTTTGGATATTTATTTTATTTAGCCATTTCATGTTATCGTGTCAATCCTGATACAAACATGGTAAACTCTATAGAGAGGTTAGATGCATATGGTATGCCATCTCTCTATACTCTACTTAAACATCACACTCTTCAATAGTCAATAGCAATTGTATACTTCATCCCCTACCAAAAAGTAGTAATTAATGAAGTCCATTTTCCATAAATATTGACTAAATTAGCATGCACTAAAGAAGTTCAAATTACTAAATAGTGTAAAGGTGTAGATTCATTCCCAAGAGTTTAGAGTGTATGTACAACATCACATATAAGAGTCAGTTGGGCCATTTTAGGTGTTTTTTCATAGATTTTAATTTCAATATTATTTTTTTCTATAAAGAATTGTAGGTACATTAATGAGAATATTGGATAAGATGACATTCAAACTTATAATCTACTCGAGGCTACTGAGATTTTCCACCACTAAGCTACTTGCCCTTTCATAATGAAAACTTCCAAATTCTATCAAGACAAACCTTGTATGGTATATTCATGTATCAACCATAATTCTAACATAACCTCTAAGGTACATTGATGTTGAAATCAATTGTAATTCCAACACATAGGGCTCTAAGGTGCATTCATGTTGTAATCAACTATGATACCAAATCCAAAATCTCACATGTGATATAATTTAGTTCTAATAAAATTTAGATAATATAAAATTTCAGCTATGAAACATAATTTTTAGTTCTAATTATTTTTGTATTGATTTGCAATGAAATTTAGTTCATTAATTTCTATCCAATAAACTACATACAGTTTGTATCCATTTTCATGTAATTAAAATTTTGACTAATAAAAATTATCTTTATCCAACAAAATTAAAAAAATATTACTATACCCATTAAATCTATAGATCTAATTGTTGATTCAACTTTAATAATTATTTTTACTTTTGTTATAATTTTATTTTTTTAATTTTCGAAAAAAAAAATACCAATTCCCTCTTTTCTATAAAAAAATCAATTTGTTTTTTAATATACTTATGACAACAAAGATTAGTGAAAATAGTGAAGCTCAGATGAGTTAGAATTGTGAAAATGACGAAACCTAAATGAGTTACAATTAACTCAACTAGGAATAATAATTGTGAGAATGATGAAACCTAGATGAGTTACAGTTAACTCAAGTAGGAATAATTATGCCACATGCTTATGACATTGCCATTTAAAAATTGAGCAAGTGAATCCAACCATAGGGAACATGTTGCCATAAATCTCTCCATCCAAATAAACATGTTCTCTTCTCACAGTATGAAATATGCTAAATCCAAACCCTATCTCTTGTCAACATCTACAACCATGCAAAAACAATTACTATTAAACAAATAAATAAAAAATCCTTCAAACATGATGTTCACATGCTCCACATTACCACGTTTCTTTCAATGGTGCAAATCACTAGGAAAACCCCAAAACAATAAAAATTAAAATACTTTCAAATATTTTATTAGTGTACTTTTATAGGAAGGCCCAAATAATATATCTATATATCCACTTGGTATTTTCAAATAACTTATTAGTGTGCACTCTTAGAAATTAAAGTAGGCTAGACTATATTCCACCTAATAATATTCTATTTATAATATTTATGCATTACAACTGAGACACGGTTATGACATAAATATGAGTTTCTCTAAGGAAACACGCAAATTAAAGGAATAATATATGCCTTGTATAATTATTGATACCAATTATTAATTAATAATGAAGTTTTGTATTTTTCAAAAGAGGTGTGTGAGAATAAGGAAAGGTTTTAAAAAATTGTATGGCTACTTAAAGATTAAAGAATATGTATGACTAAAGTTATGCTTGAGATAAATTTATGTGTAACATTATCAGTTAAATAAATATATTTTGAAAAGATTTGTGAGAATAAATTTAAAATATATTTATAAAGTATATGTGATTATTTATAAAATATATATGATTAAGTTTATAAATATTATTGACATAAATAATGATATTTTTTAAGATGTAATGTTTTTTTTTTTTTTCATATTATATAGTGCATCATTATTTAGGATCTTGCATCATTGCATAATAATTTCACTCCTTAAGTTGTATTTATGGGGGGTGTTAGTGTGAATGAAGTTATTTCCTAACTAGTTATTAGTGGGAACCTATTCATATGATAAGTTTACGTGGGAGTTAAGTTAGTCATAGGTCTCATTATTTACTTTTAGTCATTTAGACATTTAATAGTCAACTCATGCATTTAATAATTTTTGTATTGAGCATTTAATGTTTGTATCAAGGGTAGTTTTCATACCTCATCACACCTTGCCTATATATTCAAGGTGCTTGTACATTGTATTATATCTCATTCATGTTCGTTGATCAATATGAATTCTCAATATTCATGCAAGCTCATGTTGCAACACTTTCTTGTGGATGGTATCTTTCTTGGTTGATCTTTTGAAGACTGCAACTTTATTTGGGTTAATTAGCATTTCAACATGGTATTAGAGCTAAGGGCATATAAAGCCCTTCTCGTATTGGAAAATTGAATTTTTACTAGATGAGAGAATTTATTGCAATTAATAGTTTGTGAGGGTTTCAATTTCAAGATAATTACCATAATCAGGGAGGTAGATGATTTTTAGAGAAGATTGGGCCATATTTGACCTCGCCATTACATCTGGAAGGCCTAAAAACCCTTAAAATGTGTCAAATCGTACACTTTTTCTAAAGGGCATCAAAATATTTTCAACAATGCAGAGATTTTGTACAATTGTACTGTACAGATCCATATAGTACCCACAATTAAAAAAAATCGTCCCACCCTATCATGGAGATTTTGTGTACAGTTATACCTGGCATTATTTTCGGTAATTATGCAAGTTATTAAAATATTTAGGAAAAAAATATTTTATTTTGGGCTTTAAATAAAATTTTAGAAAGAATTTATTTGTTCTGGGTTTTTTAAATTTCCATCGACATATTTATGGGGGCAATTAGTTCCTGCACAACTTGTATGCAAACTTTACTAGGGGGTTTGTCGGTGTTTTTCTATCAACCTATTGAACTATCGACACACCTTGGTCAACTTTGTTGAGCCTTCTCTTTCCACTCAGTCATAGTGATTGGTTCTATTGCCAATGTCGGGTGCTAGGCAACTTGCAAGCGGTGTGGTGACCCTCTGCTTGCACAGTGACACCACCATGGATCCCCACCCTGTCGCTGCCCTCTGGGTGGTGCTTTCTTTTTTGTGCATGCACCCTTGTGGTACATTGGTGACCAAATGCTAGCCCCCAAGGGCTAAATTTTTTCCCTAGTGTAGCCTCCTAGGTGCCCAAATTGGGCCTTTTTTCAAATTGAGATAACTTTTGATCCAAGAGGTAATTTTTTTCAAATGAGATACCATTGGAAAGTCGATGTTGTCATTGATGTCAACAAGCCTATGTGTTGTCATTGGTGTCAACTATATGAGCAAGAGATTTTTGCAATAGTGTGAGTAGTTGGTATTGAGTTGATGTTATCTTTGATGATGCTTTGATTAGTTGCATTATGTTGTCATTAGTAAGCTACTGATGTCAACCTCTAGTGTTGCTTTGATAAGATTCTACCTATAGATGTATGGTTGAGTTGTTATGTTGTAGTTGGCTTGGTGGTGATGAGGAAGTATTGAAGATGTTGAAGATGTGTCTCTGGTGCTTGGTTTCCAAGTGCTTTCAAGAAAATTTGTATAAAAGAGGAAACTGTGTGTTGTAGTGGTGTTTTGTGTTGCAGAGTAGAGTTTTGGTTTGGCTCCACATTTCTTCTATGTTGAAGATCTACTTGTGAGGTTTGGATATGTTGATCAAAGGTGTTCAAAGGTATTGCATCCAAAACTTGGTGTGCTGGATTGTTGTGTAGAGGAAGGTGTGTTCACCAACGTGTGAACTATGTATTGCAAAGGTGTTTGGGAGAAATGTTTTTGCTCCATATTTTTCCATAGAGTGGTTTTAGTTCTTGCAGATCTGGAAGGGTGTTGATAGTGTTTGTATCTTTCTTTAGTTGAAGTTTTTTGAGGTTTGGTGCTTCAAAATTCGGTTTCTTGAGTTGTAGTGTATGACATAATTATTTGAGTGTATTGGGTGTCTACATTCTTCAAGTGAAAGTTATTGTGAAGGAATTTGTTGGTTTCCAAGGTTTTTGTGGAATATTCTAGATCATGTTCAAGCATGGTATGTGGTTCATGAGTCATCTTTGCATTTAAGGAAGCATGCACTTAAATATTAATGGTGTTAACACAAGTTCAACCAACCTTAGGTGTTTGCACTAATTTTGGAGTTGCAAATGGTGTTTATTGAAGTGTGGTGTGGCATGTATGAGTGGATTTAGGTCCTAGCTAAGGTGTGTTGTGGTCTTCTTTCATTCCTTTCCACTGAGGGAATGTTTTGGTGCCAACCTAATTTAAAGTTGCACGGTTGAGGTGCATATTCGAGCTTGGAGAATGTTTTCAAGGTTGAAGATGATATAAATATGCATGTTGAGTTGTTGAGGGATGAAAAGATAGATGGGTGTGATGTGAATGATGTGAATTGTGGAGTTGTGACACTAATACATTTGACTGCAAAATCCGACAAAACCGTCCGATGAAATATGTAAAATTTGATGTTCATCGGGCGCTTCTAAAATTTGATGTGTAATTTTCAATTTTTGGAAGTTTATCCCTGACGTTCGTCAAAATTTTGATGAATCTGGGGCTCGTCAAAATGTCAGCTATCATTTTCGTTGAATTTTTGACAAACATGAAAAATAGAAAAAAAAACAAATTATGGCCGGCATACAGAAAAGTGAGTTCACGCCTCATTTATTGCAACAGTGTTTTTCTCTACTTGAGACAGTTTGTGGAGAACTAAGGACGATTTTCCTGGGAAAAATCAGAAAAAATTCAAGAAGATATCGCCAGGTTGAGGGTAGTCATTGTCTTTTTTGCAGAATTCAGTTGTGAAGTCAGATTTGTAGTTCCAGGTTTGAAAATCATATTTTAAAGCAACATCTCATCAGATTTCATTTTTAGAGGTTAAGAGTTTTGAGAATTTCATGTCCAGATTTTGTTGTGTGGAATCACCATAAGATGACAACCACAAAACAGATTCTTGTGACTGTAATTATGTGATCCATAACTCTATTGGTCATGTGGCACAGTTGTGCTATAACAAATACAAGATGCATTCATGTGTGACCTAAGTTTAATGTGGCTATGTTGTGATATAAATGGAGGCACTCATATAATGTAGTTAATTCAGGTTGTATAATGTAGGTGCCAATCATCATTGGGTGTATTCAGGTTGTCTCAAGTTTAACAGGTTAGGATGTAATTATAGCATGATTGAAGAGTGATTACCTCTTGCTGCAATAAAGAGCCTATAACTCCGATTGATATGCAGAGTGGTTGTGTTATATCAATTATGTAGTGCATTCAAGTACAACCCATGTTTAATGGGCTATTCTAGAGAGTGATCAAGATTTTCTAAACCTTATGAATGTTACTTGACATATATTTGCATAATCTGAAATTCCTTCAGAGGATTTTGAAGTATCTTTGTATCCTATATAGGGTTTAGAATGATTTCTTTTAATTAAAAAAATAAATAAATGATGTATTTCCCTGTAATTAGATAATGTGGAGATCTGATCCTAAATCTACCCCAACACACTATCCTCTTTGGCACTGTATTCATTACTCCAACTACTAGGGTTTTGCATGTGACATCTTTAATATCTTCATGACTGTGGATTTTAAATAGATATCAGTCTTTGCTTTAATCCTTTTCATGATAACCCTTGAGTTCCATAATCCACCTTCAATCTCTTCTAAGAACGTTGTCTTAAGCTAGACTGCATAGTATGCATATAAAGCAAGTCCTTCATACCTGCCATTGTTCCAAACCACCACTCACTCCTTGCTTAAAATGTTGCCTCCATAAGCACAATAGCATGTTTTAAAATCATGGTTGCAGTGATTGACCATTAAGGTCACCACTTTCATCATGAAGATACAATGAGATTTTTGTCTTAAAACTCAAGGCATTATGGAAGATAACATTGTGAATTGTTTGTTGTGTATGATTTGATTTTCTTGCACATTTACTACTTTGCTAACTTCCTTTAAGACTAGGTATTGCACCCTCAGCTGTAATCTTAAACAACTCACTCACTATCACTTGAAGATTCCTTTCATGAGCATCCTTCTATAAAATCAAACTATGCCCTATAGACTGCCTACTTACTACAGGGGACTCATTGTTTCATGGTATTGTAGTTCTTAAGATCCTTCAACCTTATTAACACTACTTCATAGTCCACAAGGTATTATTCACTATTCTCCCATCTTTGATGAGTCTCAAAACACTGCTCAAACATGCAATCCACTACCTCCATTATACATTAATGGCTAAGAAGAAACATTGAACCTATGATTACCATGATTACCACTGTTACTTCATTTGGATAGTCATTCCCTGATTGCATTTGCCTTGTCTAACACTACCAAAAGCATTTGAAAAACCCTTAAGGTTAGCAAGGTAAGGAAACTCACTATTAAAATCTCCACTTTACTATGCAAGGTTTGAGCTTTATTATCTTGTCATCGCCTTTTTGATCAGGTCACATCTCAAGTGATGTCATTCTTCTATCATAGATTACATTTACAAATGTAACTAAGCTACATAGTGTGCTTGTTATTGGCTACAATCTTTAGATTGCAAGATTTTGCTATTACCTACAATGTCTCAATCTTTCTGGTATTGCAACCTCACTAATTCGCTATAGTTATTGTTTATGTTTCTACTGAGGCCTAGGGTTTGTACCCTAATCATGAACTTACCAATGCTTCTGTTGTTTTTTATTAGGGCTCTCTGAATGTTGAGGGCCATAGGGATAAGCTCGTCATAAGAAGTGACACATTGCATCTTTAACTAAAAGGATAAATCCATATTGACATTAGTAATGATGATTCCGACTTGTTGCTCCTTAGGAATGGGTCACTTGCTCTTACTAGCTCGCTACCTCCATTGTTGTAGGAAGTTTGTGATCAAGTTCAATATTCTAATTTTAGGAGTCTTAACAGTTGGAAATCATATTAAAATTAGAATTTAATAAGTTTTGGAATTAGCATTTTAAAGTGTTTTTTGGGATCATTAACTTCAGACTATCTTCTCTTTTGCAGGGGTTGTTGCATGCCAATTTTTTTCGGTGTAAAATATCAAAATTATTAGATTATGATACCTGTCTATGAATAAAAAATATTGGAGTGTGAGTTTGATATTTTTTGAAGATCTAAATAGTCAAGTTTGGTAAAGAAAAATCATGTCAGATAATATTAGTCCAGAATAAAATGAAGAGACACTTGATAGATTGTGGGCTAGATTGAAAAGAAAGGGTGATGCGAAATGTTATTGTCCTTGCAATAATTGCAAGGGCTTAAAGACGAGATGACTTTTAATCACAACAACTGAGAAACATTGTAGGCAGCATGGTCATGTTGAAGGGGGCATGATTATCGACCATTGGTAAGTTGTTCATTATATGTGTTTATATTGATTGAATTTGTAATGTTTATATCATTTTAACATTATATATATATATAATCACTTGATCATGATCATGGTTTATTTGTGTCAATCATTATTATAAAGGCTGGGCGCCCTAGGGCAGATGATATGGATTATCACGGCCCAGAGAATTTGGTTTTGCAAGTAGACAAACATGGAGCTGTGAATATCGAAGATGAAGTTAATGATCCTATGGAAGAAGATGATCATGTGCTAGAAAATACAGTTGAAGATGATGGTACAAATACATTGATCCATGACACATTTAGTGGCAGAGTTGATCATGATGATCAAGATGACTTTGATGATGTTCATGATTTACCTGTACTTTAAAAGACATATGAGCTCCTTTATGAAGGCTCCAAAACAACTCTTCTCTCTGCTGTATTGTTGCTGTTGAACTTGAAAGTTATGAATGGTTTATCAAACATAGCAATCTCACGGATGTTAAGGTATGTCATAAATGTCATCTTTTTTCATCTATTTTAATTGTTGTTAGTTCATCACTAGTAAATAAAGGATGAAATATGTAACATTAATATTCTTTATATGAAAAAAATATTTTTTGTTGTAGATTGATTGGTGAATTTTTTTTACCACCATCAAATATTTTACCTCGATCATATCGAGATTTATGTGCCATTATGAAAGATATTGGAATGGAGTATCAAGCAATAGATGCATGTCCCAATGATCATATTATATATCATAAACAACAGGAATTTGCAACATAATACCCAGAATGTCATATCAGTAGATATCGAACAGATCAACTAACAAAAAAGGTGCATCGCAAGGTTCTTCGTTATATTCCCATTATTCCACATATGCAACGATTATTTAGGTGTGAAAGCTTAGCGCAATTTATGGATTACCATGCATGGAATAGAAGTAGAGATGACATTCTTCGAATGCCTACAGATGGTTCTGCATTTAGGGACATGGAGAAAAAATGGCCACACTTTAAATAAGAACCTCGTAATCTCAGGCTTTCATTGGGAGTGGATGATGTCAATCTATTTGGAGAGTTGTGATCTATTTACTCGGTGTGGCCTGTTTTTGTTATCAATAATAACATTCCTCCATGGATGTCAATAAAGAGGGAGCACATAATGTTGTCAATGATTGTTCCAAGTATTTGTTTACATCGATTTTCTTTAACATAGTAGCATCTCATTTGTCTTATTTGTTTCATAATGACTTATATTTTTTTCATTCAATAGTCATGTACATTAATTTATATATATTGCAGTAAAATGGTTATAATAATTATGTAATGTTTATGTTGATTCAACTAGGTAAGTACCAAGTTAAAGATATGAATGTATATATCGAGCCTCTTATCGACAAGTTACTAAAATTATGGAATGGCCTTACTATGCATGATGTCTCTAGACCAATAGGACAAAGACAATTTCAATTCCATGCAATGCTTGCATGAACAATTCATGATGCCCCAGGCTAACACATTTGTGTGGTATGTTATAACGCTGGTATGTTATAACGTTCGACTGCACTTTAACGATATTTAATTTTATGAAGTACATATCATGCATGTTTTTTAAATAATCTATTCATTACATATAATTATAAAAATTAACATATTTAATCCAATTATATATCATCTATGCCTCAAACAGAAATTTGCATGTCCAATTTGTGGTCCAAAGATGAAATCTCATCGTCAAATGTTTTGCGAAAGAGGGTGTTTGATGAGCATATACCTCCATAGAAATCATAAGATCAAACTAATCGAAAACATCTTTCTGGGCCGGAAAGAGGAGACTACATCAAACCACAAAGAATGTCACCTGCCTAGCAGTTGGAATATACCGTAATTAATCGCCATGCTATACATCAATCAAATTGTTTATCTATCATATATGATATGTTTTGAATTTATATTTTTATATTGTGTTGTGTTTACTCATGTTGTAATTGACAATGATTGTCGTTGTTAATTTGTTTAACTTATATGCTTCAAGAAGGTCATCAAGGCATTAATGGCCGACTTCCATAGGGACTGAAAAGTTATCCCAGACAATTTAGTAGGTTGCCCTACCATGAGCAGCTACGAATTGTGCATTTGTTTGATACAATGCATATCCGAAAGAATATAACAAAAAGGTTATGGAAAATATTGGATGGAAGGCATGACAAAGAAAAAATTGTCAAAATTTGTACTGGCATTCAAGAAGCCAATCATGCAATGAAAAATGTCATTCAATTAAATAGCGATGGAGACTAAATTAATATAAGTGCCCTTCCTTGGTTTTAACAGAGCAGCAAAGCAATACTATAAAAGAAGTCATACAAAAAATTTGATTTCCCACAGGATTTGCTACAAACATAAATAATATAATAACAAAGAAAGGTGAATTTGGGTCAGGGATGAAAACACATGATTGGCATACCTTCATTAAGGTAATTATTTTGGTATATTATATACACTTGTATAATGACGACTTTTAGTGTATTGTGTTTTACTACTTTGGAAAAATAATGAAAAGATCATTTTATAATTGTTGTAAGACATTCTACATCTATCTCCTGCATAACTTTGACAACAATGTCGCTAGTTATATATGATCCAGAAATACATTTGTAAAGAGGCGAGATTTGTTCAATTTGCTGTATACATCTTGGAAATTTTCATTTATTTTACTTGTTATGTAATATACTATATATTTTGCTATATCTCATTAATATATTTGCACCTTGAATCACTTGTGATGGCTGTCATCTAAAGAAATCCATAAATAAAGATATAAATTACGGGGTTATAAAAATTCCTCATCTAATGTGTGAAATGCAAAGGTTCACCTTCAACATTTTCAATGCAATGCTAACACTACCTATACAATTGTTTCTGAGCAGACAATTGTGCGGACTCAGACAATACGCGTCAATGTGGGTGGTTGAGAAAGACTTGAAATTTTGAAGCGCTTCGTTGCATTAAAAGAAAGCACATCCCGGGAGGTTCTATATGAGGGATATATGGTATACTAGACCATGGTATATATTAATGAATATCTTCCCAAGTTTGTAGCAAAGATCCATGTAGATCGCATTTGTGATCCCAACTCCATTAACAAATTCGAAGGGGAGTACCTGATGGGGAAAGGTAGATTGAGGAAAGTGAGAGGTAATTATAAGATGGTCATAGAGATTAATTGGAATAAATTTTACATATGGTTTTTATGTATATTGTACTTATTTAATTCTTAATCTTCAATATACATCAATTATAAATTGGGCGTTGTATATTGCGTAATTAATTGACTATATATCGTAGCCTTTTGTGAATTTAAATTTTTGGTACGCTTTGGTCAAGAGCTGGATGGACTAGATTAGACGCTTGCCAACAATCTTGATTGGATGATGGTATGGATTGAACGATGCCAACAATTTGGTCGCACATTAACATGGGAAGGTGTGGCTTCATTGGTTAAAGAAGCTCATCGTAATGGAGATTCCAATGTTACACAAAGGGAAATTGATTTAGCATATGGTTTAAGAGATAAACAGGTACGTATAAATATATTAATCACCCATAATATTTAATTATTTTCAAGTATATTGATGTATATATATCTTGAGATTATTTTCTTTGCATACATTCGCCGCTAATAAATACGTGTTGTCAATCACGGTACGTAAATAATTTTACACGTCACATATTGTATGCGGAAACACCACAGCTATGTGGCGCAACGGGTCATGCAAATTTTGAATCAAAATGTTGGATTTATTACGGAAGAAAACTTGTGATTTTGGTATAATTGCGCTTTTCGCGGACTAATGTTTCATCTAAGGATACACATCTTAATTTAAAATCGATACTATAGAATTTTACGATATACTGAAGGTGGCTTGTTCTTCAAATAATTTTGTTCGGTCCATGGTACGCGCCGCGATTGAACGAAAATGATCCCCGGTTAACCTATTGAACATGATAATGACACCATGGTTAATACAGCGTTGATCGAATGGAAATTAAATGAGCCCCGCGTTCTTCCAAGCCAATGTGAGCGCAAGATTTTACTCAGAAAGTTCCGGCAGAAACCGCTGGTCATTTGTTGTTAGACATGATCCAAAGAGGAAGCCCAGAAAGATAATGTGGCCAGTTAAGCAAGATAACGGGCAAGTTAGGAAGATGATGCAGATGACGATCGTGATCACGTTGGTCATCATCCCCGACGCAAGATGTCGGAAGAGGAGGAACCAGATCATGATGATGTAGGAGCACACGTTCATGAAGATGATATCCGGTGGATGATTTACATTATCTAAAACCGACGTATTTATTTAATGCATTTACGATATGACCAATCCTTACAATGTCTAATCTGTGACCGACGATACGCATGTTATTAGATGAAGAAGAAGATCAATGACATTGAAATGTATAAGTTATGTGATTATATTATCTATTCGATATTAATTTCTTGATAGAATTATATTTGACTTATGTGGTTACATAATTAATTCATGATGTTTTTAATTTTTATGCCATTACATAATTAATTTAATGATGTACTTTTTAATGTTTGAAAGGTCAAAAAATTAAAACATTTCAATAGTGATGCTAACAACCTTGAAATTAGTGTGTTTTATGTTTCATGTGATCATAAAAGACAAATAGTCGGCCAGAGGTGGTTAAGCCATGACATGTATGTCGTTCCTTTACAATGTAACGAAGTTTGTCTTCTAATCTACTCTATGGAATTGCCATTCCAATCAAGGCAGCTCAAGCGACCTCGACCAACTAACGAGGACTTTAAAAGCCTCGTACACTTCGGGCTCTGCAAGAATCGGGAGGGTGATCCCTTAATGTGTTTACAACCTCTGCACCATTATTATAAACAACATTAACAATAGCAAATGATCTCACTTAATAGCTCAACACGATAAGATAATATCAACTAGAATTGGCTATTCATAGACAATATCAACTATCTGGATCATGAGATAACTAAACACAATCCATTATATAAGATAGTCAATGATTTGCAATTTGTAGCTAGCTCTAGGAAAAGATAAACAAATACTAAACTACATGAATAATTTCATAACTTGGACGCTGCCATATATCCACGCAGAATCAAATTCATAAAGATCTGCAGGTTTATAATAGATTTAATACATCACATATAAGATCCCTGACAATATTGCATTACAATTTCATCAGTATGCATTCTAACCCAGGACTACTTATCAAATCCTTATACAACACATATCTGCCTACAATCCCATTCAAGCATTTTAATTAATTTCTTGAATTATAGCTAAAATAGAATCAAACACACCACAACAGTGAGATGAATGAAACAACCCTTAGTTATTTTATTCAAAGTTCAGATATGCGCATACAATGGAGAGACATGAGCTCAAATTTGTCATTTCAATTCAAATGCTAGTACTGCTATGCAACATTAAATCCTCATAAATGCAAAACCTATCACAGAATGACTCAGAATCCTAAATTGCATTTCTCTTTAGAAACATATGACTTTACAATCTACTCTGTGACTTCACCTAGATTCTATCAAAATTCTCTAACTTTCTAACCTCGTACTTCTGGCCTTGAAATCCTTCTTATAGAAAATGAAGGAGCAAACAAGCATTGGGCCAGAAAGTACACACGTCACCAGCCAATTCAGACACCTGATGATTTTCCAAAAATCGTTACAACAACAATCATCTTGGAGCATATTCTTGTTCATCATGTCAACGGAGGACGGTTGATGCAATAACAAAAAACCATGCGAAAACCACACCAAGAAAGTCATCCATACAAAACTGGAAACATTGTAATTGTACAAAAATTTCCTCGAGCCCCACCTTGTATAGTCCACATGGCAGCCGCTCATGATTTCGCAATCAACCAAAGCACCATTGTGGGATGGCGGGGAACAGCTCAGATCAAAGGACAGTTGATGAACAGTCGCACAAATTTGATCCACAGATGGGACACGTGTCACCCACTCGCGATATCGCCATCCTACAATTCCTGATCATGGGATGGCGGGAAACCGTTGATCTTGAAGGCATTTTGATCGATGGCAATGCAAATTTCATCCTTCTGAAAAATAAAACATTCATTAAAGGGAAAGGGGACATTACTAGGCAGATAGAAAATTTCCTCGGGCCCCACCTTGTATAGTCCATGTGGCAGCCGCCTGTGATTTTGCAATCAACCAAAGCACCATCGTAGGATGGTGGAGAACGGCTCAGATCAAAAGACAGTTGATGAACAGTCACGCAAAATTGATCCACAGATGGGACACGTGTCGCTCGCCCACGATATTGCCATCCTACAATTCCCGATCATGGGATGGCAGGAAACCATTGATCTTGAAGGAATTTTGATCGACGGTAGCGCAAATTTCATCCTTCTAAAAAATAAAACATTCATTAAAGGGCAAGGGGACATTACTAGGTAGATGGAAAAAAATGACATAAGTTTTTTTAAAACTGTTCAGCATAGGGCCAACCGGGACTTACGAAAATAAAACCCGTGGAGGAAATAAAATATTAAGACCAAAGCGACCAGGCCTAGATGGAACGATGGGCCATAAGATGTTTTTAAAACCCTTCAAAAAAGGTAATGGCGAAATAGATCCCGACCAAGGAATTAGGTAAACACAAGGGTTTAAGATGAAGACAAAGCTAAAACCCCAGCCCTAAGAAATTTTCCAACACCATGAAAGACCAGTGACATAAGGCAGGGCATGAGTGAAACATTAGGAACAAAATTTGAAGTTCCATCAGTACAAGCATTGGATAATTTTATATTAATAGTTTGTCCTATCACAAATATAAAAGGTGAGCATAATAAATAACATGTATTTTCCCATTAAATGTGAAGGATTTTCAAAAAGTTTTAGTGTTCAACTATTGGTCCATTTTTGTTCAATATAAGTTGTATTTTAAATAATTATGTGTTGTTTT
>VDFB02000017.1:29858241-29915781 GCA_007258455.2 Sequoia sempervirens | reverse complement strand
GTGATAACCTCCTCCACACACAACCCTTAAAAATTATGAATAGAGGAATATAATCTTTGAAGAACTCAAAGTTGATTCTCTCCTACCTGATGCAATTAGTCATTTTATCCTTACAAACACTTATAGTGATTACTAGAGGCACATATACCAATTATTCATAATAGAAGAATTTGATCATACTTTTCCAATGATGGCATTATGAGAAAACCTTAGGTTAAATGAATAATTCCTAGCTAAGTTCTTTAAATCATGTCCAACCATATAAGAGAAGACCGCTGCTATGTGTATTTGGATACCATGGAAAAAGGCTAGTCTTTGGGCTCTTTCATCAATCATCCTACCTTAAAACATACCAAAAATCTCCTAGCAATTAGACATAGGAAGATTTAATATGACTTAAATTTTTTTTAATGCCAAAGCGTAAACTTATGATGACTTAACCAGGCCTAGTACACACTCCCTCCCCATTAACCACTTAGACATATGGAAATTAAATGTAAATTTGCTGCTATTTTTAGTCATGTAGGTGTCCAATAAACCAATTAGAGAATACATTTGAGGCCTTGGTTGTGTAACTAGTGGACCATAGTCACATTTAACACTTGTTACAAAGTTTGGGAGTTAAAATGTTAAGTAGATTTGATTTGTGATGGACACATTTGGACGGTAGTAACAATAGCTTGCAATCTATTAAGACTTGATTACCTTATAACCTGTGAAATTCTAGCGATGAAATGATAGATTAATCATAATGTCACCTTGGGATCACATCAACATGAAAGAACTTCATCCAACATCCTTATGAGTGTAGGTACCACCAAATAGGTATTTGTTAGATTTGTCTTCCTCGAGCGAGGGAAATTCAGGAAGAGAAGAGGAACGCGAGACATGTAGCATGTCTAAAAGAGGGAGATCAACAAGAGGTCAAAAGATTAGAAGAAAATTCTATAAACGCGTGGAATTTTTTCTTACTGAAGGGGGGTCATGTTCTTATGATGATGAGAGCATAGGTGACGTCGAGGTGCCCTTGAGGTACAAACATCTATGGAAAGAATCGGTACCCAATGAACTTCCTCCAATAAACACCAATTTTTGTGTCAACGAGAGGATATATCGCATAGCACCATCGTCATTACATGGTTTGGGCCTATTTTGCATGGACAACATAAAGGTCTGTTACGACAAAGTTACTGAATTGATGGAGTATGTTGGACCTTATTACAGTTACAAAGATTGGATGCAACTGGTTCAATATACACGAAGTATGCGTAGGTATGCATTGTCAGCAAATTATATACAACTAAAAGATAAGGATCAAAATAAAGGAGTGGCTATGTACATTGACAGAAGGCCAAAAGCATCATACAATATTGTAGGGTTTATAAACAATACACGACTTGGGTCAACAAATAAGCAACCCAATTGCATATTCGAGGTGCACGAGGGAAACCATGTATTCGTATGTGCGATAAAATCAATAACTACAGGGGAAGAGCTGCTAATCGATTACAATTTGAATCGCTTAGTTACAAACATAGTTACTATGGGGGTGGTATGTACTATGTACCATTTACCCAACCTCCAATTAATGACTCCAATATACCATTTTATTCTTATGCTTTTTCATAAGTCTATTGGTTTTCATTTGGTAATATTTTTATATTTAATTTTGTCAGGGGACATTGATCGTCTGAGAGAAGGATGCGGTCGAACGCAATTGTGATGTATCTTCAGACGCTTCTACTCGACAGGTTTACCTCATTGTAATTGTACAAATTAGATATGAGCAAAATGTTTTATTATTATGTTTTTTTCATAAGTTTTTGGGTTAATTTCCATAATAATTTTAATATTCTTGTTGCAGTCGTACGATGGAGAAAGGCACCAGCAGTAGAGGAGAGTATCCATAGTGAGGTGTAGTCAATATTTTGTGATGATGACATCGCTTATTCAACAAACCCTTTCAATATGATAAAGAAGCTCATGAAAAAATGCAATGAAGAAATGACTAAGTTGATGTTCAAAATGCTTCAAACAAATGAGATAAGAGAGGGGGTTAAAGTATTGATAGAGAGATTACAAAACTTGCAAGTAAGCTATCATGAGGTCTTTAATTATAACATAAGTTCATTCATGGTTTTATATTTTGTACTCTTTTATGTCATGAACTAAAATGTGTTGTTTTTACAACGTTATTTGCCTCCTCATGATGCTCCTGGCCATGATCAGGGTACTGCAAGTGCTTCCCGAGGAGTAAGGGTTGGTACAAGTGTCCATCTTGATATTCGTACGCATACATCACATTATCTGACCCCATCATCCGTGCCTATATTATTGTTTGAAATGTTGGCAAGACATACCATGCAAGCATCTGACGTTAATGCACCCTCTGGCAGTGAACACATACTAGAACATGCGTTAGGACATGTGCCTAGGGATGCAGAGGCCACTAGTATTGGTGATGTTTTAGCAACATTTCCTGGATCTTCCCGTATTACTAGTATGGGAACATTTCCGGTCACACTTGTGGTGATTGAGGATTTCATTCCCATAAAGATAGAGAAGGTCCCAGGGACTTTAAAATGTTTTAATTATTATTTTATATAATCCAATTGAAATTTACTTATTGATTGCTCTTTTTAGACTATTGATCCCATGATCATTTTGTAGGAAATGATGTTTTTTATAAACATCTAAGTGATATTACATTGGAGCTCTTGGGCCCACCATGCATTACCACGGTGGGAGAATGCCCAAAATGAATTTAAAAGATGAGCTCATTAACCGTTTAGTTGTCTTTGTTTGGTGATAAAACATTCCAAGCTGAACAAAGGTCCTTAAAACTAGTACCTATCTAAAAGTATGCAAGGGACCAATATAGGTCACATTTAGAGAAAGAACAAAAAAGTCTGAGTGTCCCCATGATTCAGTGGAAGAATTGGTGTCCCATGGAAAGGAAGGCTGAGAAAAAAAGAAAAAGGAAAGACACCATTGGGCCAAAGGAAGGTATGTATGAGTATAGAAGCATAAATCTGCAAAATTCGATTAATCTAATTTTTTAAAAAGCTGCGGATAGACGATTTTTCCCTGATTTTGAAAAAATCATTGACTTTTTGGTCAATGATTTTTTTCCGTTTCAAATTTCAAAATTGCCAAAAAAACGTGTTTAAAATCTACAAAAAAATTTGAATAAAATTGAGCTGATTTTCGTGCAAACAAAACCATGAGACCATGGCTTGTTGCTTACTATTATGCTTTGATAGGTTTTTTCCAAGCATCCATAGCTTGTTTGAAAGCAACTATTTTAGGCTTTTAGCCATAGCGGCAAGGCAATGAACTGTTTGATAAAATTCTTTGGTAGACATGTATGAAAATGTAGTAGCATGAATGAAGCGTTATTTGCTTGAAAAAAAATGTCTCAAAGAAATGTAGTCTCATGGTGATGGAATGCCATGACAAACAAGTGCTATGGTTGTCATGGCATTTTCCATCGCCAGCAATTTATTCTTTAGGCATTTTTTCAAACAATTCATTGCCTTGTCTATGTTATTGCTTACTATTAT
Source organism: Sequoia sempervirens (assembly GCA_007258455.2). Classification (NCBI taxonomy): domain Eukaryota; kingdom Viridiplantae; phylum Streptophyta; class Pinopsida; order Cupressales; family Cupressaceae; genus Sequoia; species Sequoia sempervirens. The sequence continues at coordinate 29,912,218 of VDFB02000017.1, read as the reverse complement.
GCTTTGGTAGATTTTTTCCAAGCATCCATAGCTTGTTCAAAAGCACCTGTTTTAGGTTTTAACTTTTTAGCCATAGCATGAAGGCGCTAAACTGTTTGATAAAATGCTTTGGTAGACATGTATGAAAAATGTGGTAGCATAGAAAAGGTAGTGAACTATTTGAAAAAATGCTTCAAAAAAATGTGGTCTCATGGTGATGGAATGACATAATGAATGCCATGACAAGCAAATTGCTATGGATTGTCATGGCATTCCATCATCATGAGACCACATTTCTTTGAGGAATTTTTTGAAATAGTTCACTGCCTCGTCTATGCTATTGCTTACTATTATGCTTTGATAGATTTTTTCCAAGCATCCATAGCTTGTTTGAAAGCATCTATTTTAGGCTTTTAGCCATAGCAGCAAGGTAGTGAACTGTTTGATAAAATGCTTTGGTAGACATGTATGAAAAATGTGGTGGCATAGACAACTGTCACCATCTGATATTTATGTAGTTGTAGTATGTTTTGTGCAATGTAATAAGTGATATGAATATACCAACAAAAATCTATTTTCTATAATTCATGGATTGAACTCTATATTTTATTTGCTCTCAATGTCTGCATGCTATGGAAATGCCATTAATTTTTTTTAAAAAGTAGTATGCTATGTGTGATACTATAAACAATGTAATTATATACTGATTACTCTTTCCTTTTACATAATCTAACGTATTTCAAACTTTTCATAGGCTGCCCAACACATCGAAGGCAAGACTAGAAAAGCATGGGCAACACAAACTTGGCTCTGGTGGTTATATGAAATTAGCCGCACGAATTGTAAGTATCAATAAATGAAATATTTCATCCAAATTATAATAAATTGAAAACAATTTTGGTTTTATCACACCATAGAAGAAAAATTCATGATCTTCTGCAAAAATGTAGGGCTCTGAATTCAACAGAGTTCCCATAGAAGAGGACCTGAAGATTGCCTTCCCACAAGACTATGGAGTCGTGGCTGAACGCCTAAGAGTCTTGACTAGGCATTTGAACACAATCTTCCATTGCATCTAACACGCAGGTAAATAAACTCAATAAATTTTATTTAAAATTGAATACTCGTGCAATCTATTCAATATTAATTTCCACCATAAAGTAATTACATGCCTATTTGTTTTAAACATTCAAGTAATGATAATACTGCACATGACATTGGAATGCAGCCTGGTGAGGGTGGAGCATAACATGTAGATGAAGGTCATGGTGTGCATCCAGGTACTTTAGAGCATGTAGAGAGTGATCAACATGTTGAGCATGATCAGGCTAGAGAAGATCAGGAATATGATGTGGCTATAAACAATGTAATTATATACTGATTACTCTTTCCTTTTACATAATCTAACGTATTTCAAACTTTTCATAGTAAAGAGGACCACTCTAATGAGTTCTTTTAAACATATTTAATTGTAATTGGTGTATTAATTAGTAAGATCACTGTGCATTGGCTTGTAGTAGCCTAAAGAGCCACATGACCAAGCATGCATCATGGCATACTTTAGAGCATGATCAGGAGCATTCAGAGAGAAGATCAGGAATCATTGTGAATATTAATTAATGTTATGATTGGGTATGGGGAATTGAGAGTGATGTGAGGGGGAGGGAGGGGCCAAATGAGCTTCCATTGTCACGTGGTTGGCCCTGTTAAGTAGAGAATATTAAACTATTCTCGAAACAAAGAGAAACTCAATAAGGTAATGCACTTTTCAATATAAGAAATGCATCATTTGAAGCATCAAACCAATATGCAGTCTGTACATATGATTAGTCGTCAGTCCCCACAATGGTACATTTCCACGATTTTTTTTTTCAAGAAATGATTCTTTGTCGCAATTTTAACGAAAAACACTGACGAATCAATAGAAAGGCTTGACAAAGTTTCTATGGCTGCGACAAAGGTTTCGTTGTAACTTATTGCCCATTTCATCACCCTTGCGACAGACATTTGGCGTTCTTCCGACGATACTCCTCGCTATGTTCATCGCAAGGTTGATGAACTATTGGTGTCATTTCGACGCTAGTACTGCCTATTTCGTCGCACTTGCGATGAAGTTCTGGTGTTGTTTCGACGCTACTCGTTGCACATTTCGTCGATCTGGCAACGAACTACTGGTGTAATTTGTCGATGGATACACGTAGTGATCATCGCTATTCTGACGAAATTCCAAGCCATTTCACAAAGTCGACGACCGACAATTCTTTGCCGTTATTTTGACGTTCAACTCATCGTCAGCCTTGCGACGAAAAAACAACGATGAAATGTTTTTCTCCATTTCATTGCTTGTCTAACAAATATTTGTCGAACTACCCATGAACGAACATCGGAAAATGGTGTCAAATTCAGTAGTGTGAGGTGTGAATTTATGTAGTGTAGTGTGAGCTCTCATGTGTTAGATTACTAGATGCAGTGAGCAAAAGGTATCTACATTTTTCAGTAAGACTATGAAGGTGTTGGTGATGTTGTGGTGGAATTTTCTGCTGCATTGATATGGATTTCTCATTGTAACACTCTTTTCTATCTTCTTTTCTATTATGGTAGTGAGCCTTTGGTAGTGAGTCTTTCATTCTTTTGGCAGTGATCTCTCCAACAGTGAGCCCTTTGTAATTAGTGTTGATATTAATTCATATTGTGAGATAATCCTCACTATGATTTTTCCCTTCTTTGGTTTTCCACATAAATCTGGTGTTTCCTCGTGCATAGTGTTGTCTTGGTTTTGTTTATGTTATTTGGTTTCATGATAAATCATTCTAACAAATTAAGGGTTAATTAAATTAATGTAGATTTGAATGTTTGTGATGGTTTTGAAGTTTTAAGGTACAATTGATTCACCCTCTCCTTCTCTTAGTTGTCTTGTGCATTCAACACATGTTTATTTGGCCATTCTATAGCTTTGGGGAAAATTTCATACCCATCTAGCTCAATTTTAAACTTACTACAAATAGTAACCTTTTGTAATTACAAGGTTGAGACACCAATTTCTTAATATTCTTAACTAGGTTATCTTTATTCTATCTCTGTGCACACCTATTTTAATGTTGACTTGAATGAGAACTATTTATGTTCTTTTAAATGAGGTCTTCCTAGTAAGAATTTGATCAACAACTAATTATTATTTTGCAAGCGACCAAACCTATGGGTCAAATCTAACTTCCTAGAGGGCCTAAATTGGCTAAAGCTAGTAACATGTCATGTTAGCTTAAGGCTTTATAATTGTTGATAGCTCATCCTAATTCTTTGTGTCCCATTTCCATTTCCATTTTCTTAAATTTATAAATATTGTGAATGTCTCACAAGTTCAACTATGAAATCTAACTTTGGCCATGATAATAGTGACATAATAATATTTATCACCATATTGTTATAATGAACCAAAGAAATAATTTGAGACCATAATGTGTGTGAGTCTTGTGAAAGATTGGTTTGGCCTTAAGACCAAATAGGGTAGATGATGTTTGTGAATTTATTGAAAATTATTTTATTCTTGTACTTGATCTATAAAAAGTATGCATATGCCCACTTTGATATATTTATTTCATACAAATTTGATACTACTCTTCTATTTTGTGTATGAATAATCTAATGAAGGTGAATTTTTGGAAGTTGAGTAAGGCTTCTCTTAGTGCAAGTTGTGTTGAATGATTTTAAGGACCAAAAACCCTAACAATTTGAAGAGTATTAGATGATCAAGTATAGCCTAGGGTTAATAATCTTTCTAGGCCATTGTAAAAATATAACGTATATTTATTGGTTCATTCCACCTAATTTTAAAATTAAGTCTTGAATTGGATAGCCAGGTCACTTGCATTGATACAAGAGATTTGAAATTTAATTATTAATTAGAGAGAGGTCGATGAGGCTTTAAAATAGAAGGCTTACCAAAATTTATCTAATATGTGCAAGTCTAGAAAAATAAGGACTTGATGGAGTATGGTTTGGTATTCTTCTTTGCATTTAATTGACATCAAATCCTAATGCATACTTATTTAATGTATTGAATAGGACCTATTTCTTAAAAGAAGTTGTTATAAAAAATTTATTGTAGTGTAAGAATTTGCATTGTTAGAGATGTTAATTTTTAATTACCACACACTTATGATTAGTTCACAACATTGGTTTTTGAGGCTTTCCAATGGTTGTTGTGTGTTGTAGACTTGGAGATTTCTACATATGTTGGATTATTTACCCTTTGTAAGTGTTGAAAAAATTATATGTTTTTTTAGTCCAAGGGACCAATAAAAGAAATATTTAAGGGATATAAATGTGTAGTAGATAATGAAAATTTGATATGTGGTCCTTTTTGGCAATGACGGCATGCCTAGTTTCATTTAAATAGTGTTCATTTTATTATTTGTGGATTGGAAGGGCTCTTTGACAATTTTTATTTATGGTTTCTAATCTCATGTTTCCCTATTTTTAATATTTGTCATGTTATATGACTATATGGTGATAATTGATATTAGGTAAATACATATTAATATTTTATTATATGTGTGTGGGCTTGTGTCTTAGTTATTTTCTTTCTCTTGTTATATATCTCTACGTGCATCTTTATATGACCTTGTTCAATATGTTGTTATTCCTCATTCCTTGGTTATGTTTTCAGATAACTATCATAATACCTTGTATTGCATTCCATATTCAATACCCTTACTAAGCATCATTTATTATAGTCATGGTGGTGTCTAAAATATTGCATGTATCTTAGTTTTATGTCTTAGCTAAAACTCCTACTTTAATTTATAATTTGTTGTTGGCTTGCTATCACTTATGGATCATAATCTAAATGAATCCTTTTCACCTAAGAAACTACTGGAAACTAGTTATATGGATAATTATATACTTTGTGGGGAAACAAACAAGTTGGTTAACTCTCCACTACTTGCATCTTGTAAATTTATACACATGATTAGCATGTCTAAGTGGATCCAAAATATAATGGCATGGTAGGCTTACATAAGATGAGGAATTATATTTTAGAATGCAAGTGGGACTATAGAAAGATATTGTATAATTATTAAAATGACTATGTATAGAGGGGACTATGTGGCAATATTTTGTTCGAAGTGATGTGTGTTGTTGGTTATCTATGATTTACATGGATGCTTTCACTGGCTTATTAGTTGATAATAGATTCTATGGGTACATGATTTCGTTGCAATAATTTGACATGATTAGTCATCCTCCCTCTAACATAGCCTATAATTTATCTACGTCATTGGTTTATTTGATGTCTAGGTGGCATGGTGATAACAACTTTGGTAGTATGTCTTAGTCGAGTAGTCATGTATTATTCGGTCAAAGCGGATCTAGTGGAGACCACTTTGTCATTATGTGCATGTTGAAAGGAGACCTAGCATGGAAATTTTTATAGGTCATGTTTTACAAGTGGGGTCCATTTATTAAAAAAAGAGTAATTATTTCTAAGGCATTTTTATAATGAAAAATGGAGTGATGTGGCAATATTCAATTGGAGAGGACTTGTTACTCTTGGTCATTTTGATCTCAAGTGAAACTTTATTTCTATGTAACAAATTGGTAAGTCATCAACCTTTAAAAGGATTTTTGCAAGAGCGGTTCCAGTAAAAAATAATTATCTCTAAGGAACCAATAAATTAGGGGGTTTGTGTGCATGGCCGCTAATGAAAATGCACCATATGATTTTAGGTAGTGATAACAATGGGTTTGATTTAATTTTCTATGACATGCCATAAAAAATATAAGGATTGGAATACACAGTCATTTTATATTGGTTATGGCAAATTCTAAGAGCTATTTGGTAACCCATATATTGAATCACTACCAATAGTAAATTAACAAGTAGCTAGCTCAATTTCCTTAAAAGTGGAAGGGTTATCAAACCAACTTTCTCAATAAAACGAAGATGATCGATAAAGATGACTAAACTAAATGCCTACCTTATATATTTTATACGTATTTCAAGCCTTGAGGACAAGTATTTATAAAGGATGAGGACATATTAGAACCTACATGTCCTGATCTTGTACTACTTTGAAAATTGTGAGTCATAATATAGTTATTTAGTTAATACCATATTATGTGAGTATATCCTACATTGGTTACATTTCATAAGTCACTTCTTTAAGAGAAATTTCCATTTATGTTGTAACAAAACAAAATCATTTTCATTCATTTGTTGTAATAGATATTTTCTCTCAAGAAGGTTGCTCCCTTCAAGAGATATGTGATTCTTGTTATCAATACAAGCATATTTGCAATTAGTTTTTGAGTATTGTGTTGTTTTCACATGTAATAGTCATGTTTGATTATATCTTGTGGGTGATTTTCCTTATGTTTAAACACATTAAGTGGGTTTCACAAGGAGTGTCAAGTGTCACTATATTGCACTCCCAAACATTTTCTCTAGGTACATGTTAAAACATCCAAGAGTTTTGGGGCATGGGTAAGCAATACACCACCAAATGTCATCTCCTACTCTACTACACATCCATAACCTAGTTAATTTGGAAAATCCTTAGGATTTGTGGTACAAACTTAGTTGTCAGAAAAATAAGTCCACGTCTAAGGTGGGCCTCACCTAATTCTTTAGAATATCCAAAGATCTCTTGTAAGGTGTTGGGATAGTCTTTAGATTTTTCACAACCATAGATTTGACCTTAGTGAGTGATTAGGATTTTACTATGTGTTGGTGGGTCCAATATTTACAAGTAGTCAACATTAAAATATTGGAAGAATATATCAATGAGGAATTAGCAATCTCACTTTCCTTTAATGATATTAGAATTTATTCATTACATCACAAGGTTCTTATATAATAATTATTAGGCATATAATTTATTAGTCTAATATTATTATTAATATATTTGCATTCCCAGTCATAGTGGTTATAAATTTTTTGTTGATAGGTAGCATCTTTAAAATATATATACAAGAAAAAAGTGATAAACATCCTTGATACACACACACAAAGCGATAAACATTCGTAACATGTATGCATATGTGTGTACATATGCATATGTACACACAAACAAACAACCAAATAAAAGTGTTATGTGTTTCATGGCTCTATCTTGCTTTATTAAAGTAAATGCACAATCTAATCCCTATAAAATGTTGAACTACCATTTGAATATAAGAAGAATAATTTGTTTGTGATAACTTAAAACATATTTTTATTTGGCAGAGAAATAAAATCTTACTACTTGACAACTATTCTTAAACGACTCTAGGAAAATTCATCGCCAACAATTCATCTCCAACAATTCATCGCCAACAAATTCATCTCCAACAATTCGTTGCCAACAATTCATTGCCATGATAAATTCATCTCGTGGAAAATTCACCACCAGCAATTCATATCATATCACTCGCAGTGAATTTTCCACGAGATGAATTTATCATGGTGATACATTGCTGGCAGAAAATTTTCCACGAGATGAATTTATCATGATGATGAATTGTTAGAGGTGAATTTGCAATGAATTGTTGACAGTGAATTTGCCTGAAGCCTTCTTAAACATCACCCAATTCAATAATAAAATAATTGAAGATAAATTTTGATCAATAAAAATAAAATAACTCCATCACCCAATTCAACAATAAAATGATTGAAGATAAATTTTCTCGCCTTTTGATAACTCATGTGCTACTTTGACCCACAAAAAATGTCTTCGCTTCTTTCATTGTCAATCACGTGTGGATCTTCTAAAGTCTAGAAGAATGGCGATGAGTCCGTTGACGCACAACAGTCAGTAAACTCAAGAGCAGTCACAGTTTATCTCCGTAATCTGAAGTTTCGTGTGTGATTTGCCAAAGGAATTCACCGCCATGAAGGAGGAATAACAGTGAGTCCGTGAGGAGATTGTGGGAAGAATACAAATGGTGGCAGCCCATATGTTGTTCAAGAGTCCGCAAGGAAAATGAAATCATGTAGGAGAAAAGGTGTCCTGTCCAAAACATCTTCCCGACAACGTCATCCAAATTGGCGCCATTGCAAATGTTTGAGCTCCAAGCTCATAAATAAGGGAAGAAAATGTCTTTGTTCAGTTCTTTTTTCACGTCATCTTGAACTGTCCTTGGAGTATCATGAGAATACGTGCATAGGAATGAGTAATTAGAAGAATGAATGCAATTTCTTATAAGATTATACTATTTGTGACTATATGCATGTATTAAGATATTGTCATGAAAATGACTCAAAATAAAATGAAAAATAATATGGGTATGTGGAAGATATGAATGAATGAATGTTTTTAATTACATCCATGAGATCAGTCAGTCTATGGGACCCATGAAATGAAATTGAAAGCACCTTTGCCAAACTATAAAATAACGGGTGACCCCACCAATTACTTCTTGTTGTTTTCTAACTCTTTACTGATTTTGTTTCTTTTGTTGTGTATTTTGATTAGGTAACTTGTTGTTTTAACAATCTTCTCCTCTTCAAACAAGGTTGCTAACGATTTGATTTTTAGTAAATCCGAGTAACTGCATTGGATGTCCTCATAAGCCTTACACCACATAATATAGTGCCACTCTATTTCTACTGAACCCAAAGAGCAAAAACAACAAATCTTATCTACCCACACCTCTTTGGGTATTTTCCACCTTCCTATTTCACATCTCAAATAGTGTGAGCTAGTTCTTAACTAGGCTATTAGCATTTTAGCCTTCCACTTTATATTTGCTCCTACGTAGTATTTTTGCTCGTGATCACAAGTGGGGTTAAAATGCAAAACATAATTTTTTCTTTTTCGACCAAGTTGTTTCGACCACATCATATTGTTGACTTTCTGTTTTAATTTCTACATTTGTGTTTGGACACTCTTGCATGTTGATGCCCCATTTTCCCATCCACTTTACATTTTGCTTCATCCACATGCTCTTCCTTCTATTTAATTTTTCTTCCACCACAATTTTGGGAGCTATCATATTTATTTGGCTAAGTGGGATGCACTTTCATGATGCTCGTTTTTCTCATTATGAAGCAAGGCTAGGCAGTCCTACTCACATTAAACCCAGTGCTTAGCTAGTTTAGCCAATAGTAGGTCAAGAAATTTTGAATGGAGATGTCGGTGGAGGTTTTCGAGGAATACATATCACCTATGGGCTCTCCTAGATTTGGCGAGCATTTGGAATAGTTCTAGTGAATTACAACTTTACTGCACCGTAATTAGTGCATTGATCTTTGCAACGTTAATGCTTTTTGCTGGTTGGTTCCATTATCACAAACCTGCTCCAAAATTGGCTTGTTTCCAAGATGTAGAATCCATGTTAAACCACCATTGAGCAGGGTTACTAGGACTTTGGTCTCTATCTTGGGTAGGACACCAAATATATGTCTTTTTACCTATTAATCAACTCTTAGATGCTGGAGTGGACCCTAAAGAGATACCACTTATGAATTTATTTTAAATCGTGAGCTTTTAGCTCAACTTTATCCTAATTTTGTTGAGGGATTGACCCCATTTTTCACCTTGAATTGGTTGGAATATTCAAATTCTTGACTTTTCGTGGAGGACTCAACCTAGTAACGGGGGGTTTGTGGCTAACAGATACTGCACACCACCATTTGGCTATTGCAATTCTTTTTCTAACACTGGTCATATGTATAGGACCAACTGGAGTATTGGTCATAACCTCAAAGAAATTTTAGAATCTCATAAATGTCTATTTACAACAGAAGGCATAGAGGTCTTTGCAAGATCTTAACTACTTCATGGTATGTTCAATTAGCTTTGAACCTAGCTATGTTAGGGTCTTTGACCATTGTCGTTGCTCACCATATGTATTATATGCCTCCCTATCCATATCTAGCTATTGAGTATGGTACCCGACTGTCTCTCTTCCTCCATATTCTCAGTTCTCTTCAAATAGCCTAATAAAAAAATTAACATTGTAATTTCCATTGGAAAGACACCAACTTCAGCTAGAGAAATCTCATATGGGACTATACTTTTTATTTTGAAATTGCTTGTGATTAGGTGCTTTTGTAATCTTTCTATTTGTCTCCATTTTAAAGTTGACGTGTTGCAACCCCAAACTTCATAATCATATAAGACCATAGGTGTCACAAGAAACCCAAATAACTTGTTTTTTTTCCAATCCCATAACTCAACCAATCTACATCTATTTTTAAGTGAAGATCTTTCCAAACCCCTTGAATTATTTTTTTCCTGCAAGTTTCCCAATTGGGAGTGTTGCAAAAATCGAGACCCAAATACTTGTATTCATTTACCGCCTGTAAAGAGTTTCCCTCAAAGTCAAAATTTATTTGCTTCCTAGTTCTTTTCAATGCAAATAACATGACCTTGGTTTTGCTGATATTCACTTGCATCCCTACATCTTGACAAAATAAATCTAGAGCTTTTAAATGTTCTTGTAGACTATTTTCTGAATTTTCCATTAAGGTAAGGTAATCCTCATACAACAACAACTTGATCACATAAATGGCCAAGAGAACACCATCACCTCCCCACTTGTCTAATTACCACTCTTCTAGCTTGTCTATGTATAGCCCAAACAAAGTGGGAGAAAAAGGACATCCTTGCTTGACACCAATGTCGCTCCCAAAGCAATAAGAAAGATCTTCCTTTGTTCTAATTTTGGCTTGAACTTGATCATAAATTTTGTGCACAACAGTCCTATACTTTTCTAGAATTCCAAGTTCCATTTTGTCCCAAAGTTTGTTTCTAGGTATTGTGTCAAAAGCCTTTTCAAAGTCAACAAAAAAAACAAAAACCTCATTACCTTGTTTATCCCAAACTTTTTCAACCATGTGCTTGAGAGTGATGCAATGGTCAATTGTAGAATGCTTTGGTTTGAAACCAACTTGCCCTTTCACCCTCTTACTGTCCTCATCCCAACAATTGATTCTTCATTCCATCATGCTCCCAAAGAGATTCCCAAAAAGAGGATTAATCATTATGGTATGGTATTTTGATGAGTTGTTGACATCACCACTCTTGTGGAGGGATAACAACGATCATTATCCAATTTGTTGGGAAACCATGTTGAATGACCTTATTAAAAATCCTTTTGATATGAGGTGTCAAGTGCTCTAAACCCATTTTAGATATTCAACTTGTAACCCATGAATGTCTTGAACCTTGCCCACCACCACTGCTTTAATACCAACCTTGATATCCTTTGTGGAGAAAAGTTTATCATTAGTGTTAAGTGTTGAAGGGTATGTTTCATCTTGTTCTCTTTCATACAATATTTTTGTGTATTCTAACCATTGAATTCCCATGATGCTATTCTCATTGGTACCTCTAGCCTACTACAATTCCCTAAAAAAACCCTTTGGTTTGTGCTTTTCAACAGAAATTAGTTCCCTCCTTACTATCATGTATTCCTCTTTTTTTATCTTACTAATTTTTCATATAGTTTTTTATTTGCTTGTTCACTTCCAGATATTTTCAAACTCCTTTTAGCTGCTTTACACTTTTCATCATACGATGGATTTTCACTACAAAACTATTTTTGGAATCTCTTCTGCCCTTAGCTCTTTTGTATGCTATGAGAGCCTTGTGAATGATTGTCATCAACTTGTCATTGTTTATTATGTTTTGGTTTCTGTTGGGGCTGCTAGTGTTTAAATTATTTCCTTTAATTGTTTTTCAAGCATTTTTTTAAATATGTTTTGATTCTTGTAGGTTAGTAGAATTTTATCTTGAAGGTCACTTCTTTTGCAAAATTGCGGACTAGTTCTTTGTTCGGCATTTTTTAGCATTCCTAGCTTTATGTAAATAGGGTTGTGATCAAATTTCAATTCTATAGGGTAGCTCCCTATTTCCAACTCTATTACCCTTGGTATTTAATACTTTGCAAACCAATGACATAGTACACCACACTTTTCCCATTGTGTGTATGACATGTGAAATCCCCTGAGCTCGACAGTGTATTTATGTCGTTATATATGATTAAGTCGTGAAGGTAGAAAAACCCCTATAGATTTACAATGAAAGAAAAAATACCACCTTTTGACTCCTACGATCCCCTTTTCCATCTTTGATTTTCTTTTTCCTCTAACTAGAGAGGATTGTTATTTTGCTTCTCTTCCTTACCAAAACAAAGAGCTTGGTTTTTTTTTCCATTGCATTAAAGTCCCCAAGTAGAATAATCTTGCCAGTGGCACAATATTTTGTTACATTCATTTTTAGTGCTTCATATGGGTCTTCTTTGTCTAGATTCCTTTTCTTGTACACTTTAGAACGATAAGGGAAAAAATAAAAAGATGCAATCCAAATCATAGATCCCCCATCTCTTATTTTCACCCATATGTATTGGTTATTTTGGTCTTTATTTTTTATTTTTATGCTTCTTTCAAATTTTTTCCTAACTAAGATTGTCACTCCCTCAATGTCTCTTGCCACTTCTCATTAGCTCATTCCAAACTAAAATTTTTATATAACCTTTGAATTCAAGTATCCTATAGCCCTCATGTTCATGTGTTTCCATGAGTGCAATGATATATTTGCCTTCTACTATGGGCCCCAACTCAGGCACCCTCCTCTAAGGGCAGCCTCTATAGTTCCAACTTACCATTGAGAGGTGATCTTGGGGCCCCCACTTTCCTATTTACTATGGTTTGTGTTGTCCCTAATTTGGGCTTTCCCTCTAAATAACCAAGCATCATTTCTTGCCTTTCTTGTTGTTATAATTTTCTCCCATTCTTTGCTTCTTTCTTCTAGTTGTGATGGAGATCCTCATCTATATTAAATGTTGTGCCTTAGAGGAACCTTTTTCTTCTTAGAATTTTTTTCTTATCTTCCCCACTTTTCAAGGTTACCCTTACACTTTTGCTCTTTTCTCCTCTATTTGTTTTTCTAATTTGGTTTGCTTGGAGGATATATCCCCCCCATTGAAGCTTATTCAATAGAAAGTCTCTTACCATCCTACTAGTGACTTCTCCATCTTCATGTTCTTTCAACCCTTTAATATTTATTATGTTTGTTGCTCTACCTTGCCTGTGTTTTTCTTCCCACATTTGTAACTTGATTTGTTTCCTTATATCCTCTCTTTCAATTTCTATTGGCTCTTTTTTCACTTGTGCCCATGTTATTACCTCTTCTGATTTTCCTGTTTGTGTATTTCCTTGGTGTCCCTATTTGTTAGAACTGATTGAGACACTTTGGCATGTTGGGAGTCTTTCTTTTCACATATTTGAGCTTTGTCTTTAATCTTGATTTTCCTTAATTTATATTTTAGCACCAACATCTCTTGTTGTCCTGCTTCCACGATGTGTTATAATTTGTTTATTTGGTCTTTAAATAACTTATTTTGTTGTGTCAAATGTTGGTTGGCTTCTGAGAGCATTTGAAACTCATTATATCCTTCACCTATTCCCTCTCTTCTAGCATGACAACCTCCCTTTTAGAGCCAATAAATCCTTGATGTATAGCTCAGAAGATCATGTTAAAAGGGTTGACATGGGGTTGTATATCTCCTAATTGTCTCGACTTTCCTCTCATTCTTTTATGATGGTCTCAAGGTGCTCCTTGGACTCCTAATGCCCCAATTCCATATCCAACCTTGTCATTGCCTCTATTTGTTTTTCTTTCTCGACTCCTAACAGATTTAACTGATTTTTGTTCTCACCCTGTGTTGTTGCATTAAGCTGATTTATGTCCACATCTGATGCTACTTGAGTATTATAGGTTACTTTTGGGAAGTATTGCTACAAATTTATTATTTCCCAACTGTTTTAAATTCCTTGTTATTTTAACCTATGTACATTGGAGGATCCTCTTATGCTGTTAAGCATTGACAAATATCAAGTTTATTCATATATCCATTTCTTTTATCCGAGTTTGTTTTTCTTTTTGATATTGCAACATCAATGATTCTAGAGGTCTTGTAGTGATGAATAAGTATTTTGTGGAGCTCTCCTAGTTGCAGGACATACCATAAGGGATTAGCATCCCTGCATTGGTAGCCATTCGATTCACCCCTATGCCCACCACTTTTTTGCTAAAATACTGCCCCATGTTAATGTACTAGTTGTGTAGTTGTTTACTATGGTTTGTTTTATGACTAAGAACCTCCCCAAATTTAACATCTTGATGTTTACTACTGTTGATGAAAGTCGAATGTGCAAGTTTGAGTAGAAACGACAAACCCCAATTGGGCCCTAGATTAATCACAAAAAGAAAATGAGGGCTTATGTAAGTTTAAAAACTCACCTAGGATTTGTATGCCCCACCTTTTCCTTTTCTTAAGCTGGTCCTCGTCGTTGTCTCCAGAAAAACTACCGACAAAGCCCTTAAACATTACCTAGGAGTCCACCCTTCGGTCAGATAGTGTAGGTCAATGTTTTCCCTTTCCACTCCTGCACCAACTACTCACCTTGAGAGGTGGCAAAGCTTACCTCGATTCTTGCTTCTTTAGATTTGTAGATGCTTGTTTCAAATGCATGTATTAAAAAATATCTCGATTAACAAGATGAGGACTCCCCCTTACCTAAAAAGTGACCTCCTTTGCAATTTACAACTTACTTTTATGAACTTATTTTAGTGTTAGTTAACTTAGTGTGATAAGGTTTACTTTTTTACTATTTATGGTTTTCTCATTAACCATAAAATGACCTCACAAAATTCTTAGATATTCACAAAATCATTCCCAATTCCTTCAAAAAGTTTCAAGTTCATATCTCTCAAGGCCTTTAACACCCTTGAGCACCCTAACCCTAAACATAATGCGCCCAACACCAAGGCTTGTGTTTGAATTTAGAAAACAATAGTTTTCCTTCTCTTCTATGTGTTAATTTGGTCGAGTTTAAGTCAACTTGTTTTAAAATATAAAATAGATTCATATAAAATTCTATTCTTTCCTCAAAACACTCATTATGTCAATGATGTCTTATTATCTCATCATGAGAAAATATTGTATCTCCATCTCTCTACACATAGTGAATTGCAAAAACCATTGGAACTAAATATTGTGGATTTGAAGAACCACACAATCTTAATGGAATAATTGCCATTCTTCTCTCAAAAAGCTATTATATAATTCCTCGTTTTGATCATCTATTAATTTGTTTTGTTTTGTTTTTTTTTTTTCACTATTACATACCATAAAATCCTATTTTCCTTTTCTCATTGGTTAGAATTCTTTCCATAGACTCATACTTTATAAAACTTTTTCCTCATTTCCCCGTTGTCTACATTTCCCTTGTAATCCTCACCATAGTCTATTTGATCATCCTAACATGTTTCTCCTATTTTAAATCTATTAGAAACCCATTTCATTTCCCCTTAACATCTTAAATTTGCATACAATCATCCTTGACAAAACACTTAAATTTGAACTCTTGAACCCTTACAAACCCTATTGCAATCAACTTTCCACCTCATAGTTGGCTCTCATCACAAGTATACACCACTTATAGTTGTCTCAACCCATTATGGTTTTTATTGTCTTGAACATCATTATTACACACACCACAAAAGCTAAGCACCTAAATATGCACACACATTCAATTTTTCAAACTTCTCCAAGTGGAGGTTGAAATAGACCAAATAAGGGATTGGATAAGGTAATTTCTCAAGCACAACAATCAAATTTTATTGTCTTTGTGTTGTAGCTCAAATTTTGAGAGTTATATAAGTGAGAGAACAATTCTACAAGTAGAACATGATCTATAGGCAATGACAAAGAAGCCTTGAAATTTTGCAAAATTATATACCTAATAAGGGCCCTAGTACCCTAGATGCTCCCTAGTGCCCTACTTATGTAGTCAACATCAAAACATGGAAAGAACATATCAATGAGGAATTGACAATCTCACAATCCCTCAATGATGTTCAAATCTTATTCATTACATCATATAAGGTTCTCATACAAAAATTATTAGACATATAATTTGTGAATCTAATATTTTAATAATATGTTTGCATTCCCACTCATAATGATTATAAATTGATGATAAATATTCTTAAAATATATAAAAAAAGTGAAACATTTTTAATACACACAAAAATGATAAACATCCTTGATGCAAATGTATATATGTATATACACCCAAACAAACAAACAAATAAAAGTATTAAACCTACTTTTTATAATTCTATTTTGTGTTATTGAAGCAAACACATAATCTTATCTTGTAATATTTAAGCAAATAAACAATCTTATCCTGTATTATTT
This sequence comes from Sequoia sempervirens, assembly GCA_007258455.2. Lineage (NCBI taxonomy): Eukaryota > Viridiplantae > Streptophyta > Pinopsida > Cupressales > Cupressaceae > Sequoia > Sequoia sempervirens. Next base: position 29,896,048 of record VDFB02000017.1, on the reverse strand, counting down.
AAGGAAACACAGAGTGTTCAACTAAAGTTTAAAGAACAGTCAGTAAACTCAAGATTAGTCACAGTTTATCTCCATTATCAGAGACTTCGTGTATGATTTGCCAAATAAATTTACTGCCATTAAAGAGTAGTAACAGTCGGTACCTTCCATCGGTCTGTAAGGAGATTGTGGGAAGAATGAAAATGGTGGCAGCCCATATGTTGTTCAACAGTCCGCCAAGGAAAATGAAAGCATGCATGAGAAAAGGTATCCTGTCCAAATATCTTCCAGACAACGTCATCCAAATTGGCCGCCATTGCAAATTTGTAAACGTTTGTCAAGATCATACCTAAACAAGGAAATAAAATATCTGTTCTTTAAAACCTTATCTTTGAACTGTGCTTAAGTTACAAAATCTGAAGTAGGTCATCATATAGGAAGCTTCGCTTTTCACATACGATGTGATTTTGGAATGGATTGAGGTAGATATATGAACAAGTGTAATAAGCATATGTATGAGATAATGTGTGGGAGAATTTGGATAAGGTGGGGATAAATGTATGGGAATATAAGTGTATAAAAATAGGTAGTTAAAGAAATGAATTCAATTTTACATAAGATTGTGTCTTATGTTATTATATACATGTATCAAAGACATTTTTTAAAAATAAGCACAAAATCAAATGAGAAATCACATGTGTATATGTGACTAGGAAATTACTTCTTTTGGAATCTCCAACTTATTTTTATGCATTCATTTTAGTGTCCATTATCTTAATGTGTTAAGGACCACTTTTGCCTATTTATGCCTTTCTCAATAACCATAAAAAGACCCCAGAATAGCCCTTTAACTCATGAAATCATTTTCAATTTCTCCCCCAAAAAAAGCAATTTCATATCTCTCAAGGTCTCTAGCACCTTGAGCACTTTAGCTCTAGAAAAAATGCCCCCAACACTAGGGCCCATGTTTGAAATTGGGAAATAATAGTTTTCCTTCTCTTATGTGCCCTAGTTTGGCCAAGATTTTAATGTTAAATTGTTTTAAAATATAAAAGAGGTTCATATAAAATCGTATTCTTTCTTCAAAACACTCATTATGTCAATGATGTCTTATTATCTCATCGGTAGAAAACATTGTATCTCCATCTCCTTTCTACACAGTAAATTGCACAACAACCATTGGAACTAAATATTGTGGATTTGAAGAACCACACAATCTTAATGGAATAAATGTTATTCTTCTTTCAAAAAGCTTTTGCATAATTCCTTGCCTTGATCATCTAGTCTTAATTTGGTTTCCTTTATTCCAATATTATAATTTGTAAAACCCTATTTTCCTCTTCTAATGGGCTAGAATTATTACCATAGACTCAAACTTTAGATTTGAATTTTTTTCTCTCATTTCCCATTTTTCTACATTTCCCTTTTAGTCCTCAACGTGCTCTATTTGATCATTGTCACAAAACTATTTTTTTTTGCATGGGGTCGTTTTTTTCCAGTTTTCCTTCCTCACTCGAATTGTAAACCATTTTTGTGGGTTTACTCTCATACATTTCTCCTATTTAAAGTCTATTAGAAACTCATTTTATTTGCTCTAAACATCTCAAATTTGTATACAATCACCATCAACAACACACTCGAATTTGCATACAATCACCATAAAAAAACACACTCAAATTTGAACTTTGATCCCTTGTAAAGCCTATTATGATCACCTTTCCACCTCCTATTTAGCTCTCATGTCAAGCACACACCACTTTTAGTCTCATCCCCTTAGGCTTTTTATTATCTTGAATACCATTATTGCACACACCACAAATACCAAGTGCCTAAGTATGCACACACATCCATATTTTTAAATTGCCCTAGTGGAGATTGAAATAGACCAAATAGGGGAATGAATTAATAATTTTTTAAGAACTTATTTTTTCTTGTCCCCATTCTTTCGGTCAAATTTTGAGAGTTATAAGAGTGAGAGAACCATTCTATAATTGAAACGTGACCTATAAACAATGACAAAGAAGCCTTGGAAATTTGCAAAATCATACTTAGCAAGGGCCCTACTATCCTAGGTGATCCTTAGTGTCCTAATTAAGGGTTTTGAAAGAATATAGTTTTCATAATTCTTGTATTTAAAAAAGATATGTTGTTGGGTGAATTCATGATTGTTTGATCTTATGTGCATGTCAATTATGAAATTGGCTAGCAAAGAAAAAAACTCAAAAGGGACTTGAAAAATATTGATACAACATATTTGAGTACCAACACATTCAATCATTATGTACAATGAGAAAATTACAAGTGCATAACATATTATTTTTTTTCTAAATCCTAGAGAGAGTATATAACATATTTATTCAAGTATTATGTAAAAGAGAAATAATAAGGAGATAGTATATGGCTTTTCTTGTGCCAATTATTTTATTTTTTAAGGATTGCATGTGTAATCAACATAAAATTATACAATACATTTTATTTTCTTAAAAAAAGTTTGATAGAAACTATCAATGAAGCCTTATGGTTTTTTAAGGAAACCTCGTATGATTTTATTTTTGTAGAAAATAAATTATGTGATTTTATGTTTGATTTCATAGCATGTGGCATATTTGATTTTATTTTCTTCTTAAAATTATCTATTTGTCTTTTATCAAATTATATAAATTCTAGCAAGGGCTTTGCCATCTTTGATTTCAACGAAGATCTCCTTTTCAGAGTGGACATACATGCATGCCCTTGCTTCAAACCACCTTATTATCATGGTTATTTGTGGTATATTACTTCTCACATTGTCTCATAAGGTATACACAACATTTCTACATTTTGTTATATATTTCTATTATTTAATTGATTGTATGATTGCATAACTTCCTTTGTAGCTTCCTAGTCAACATAAAAGATGGGAGAGCTATCTTGGAGATAAGGGTGATCAAAAACTACTATTCACTATGATGAAGTCTTGATTTTACTAATGAAGGAGTGCCTCAATATTTTTCTTTCTTTCTTTATTGTCTTTGTAAGAATAGGTTTCTTTTATTTTTTTGATGAAAGGATTTTGTTTAGGTGAAATACAAGTGTGGTAGAGATATTTTTTGTATGTGTATTGAGCCCAAATTTGATTATGATTTCATGATGGATTTGATTATCATGCTCAAATAGATCTCCCTAGTGACATTAACCTTCATTATGTGAGAGGATCACACAAAATATGAAAAAATCACATTACCCTCCACTGTTGTTGAATGCCAAAAAAGTGAGGCAGTTTCTTAAATTCTAAGTACTTGTGCCCAATCTAACAAATTCTTCCAGTTGGTTGTGGAAATATTTGCCAAAAATTTGACAAATGTGTATTGATTTTATTCTCAACTTTAATTTCTATAATGTTGGACTAATTTTGTTCTCAACATTAATGATTTTTTAAAATATTGAATGAATTTTCTTTGGTTCTTATTGTTGGAAATATGCCTCAATCATCACAGGCTAAAACCTCCATTGGAGCCAAGTCGGTGTGATAGCTCTTTTGTCTGGCCGACTAGCAGTTTGAAACACCATGTGTTGTACAGGTCGCTGTGACCTTGGAGGAGTCTCATCAAATGGTTACACTTTGGAACCTATCACTGTGACAAGAAGCATTCAGCGTGACCTCTTATCGCTCATGGAGACCTTTGGCCGACAGGCCATTCTATCGCTTATCGTTGAGACCCTTGGCCGAAAGGCTTCGTTCGGGAAGAAGTCTGGGCGATGTGTTAAAGTCTCACTGACATTATGTTTTGTATTGAAGTCTTCAGGATAACTAAAGGGTTCTCGCTATGATGTCCCAATGAATAGTTAAAGTCTCACTGACAACATTTGGTTTAAAGTCATCGAGGAAACTCTTGCCGGAAGGAATACTATTAGTAAGAAGTATTACTGATGTGAGAAAATCACACCGACTGCATTCATTCAGGATAACTCAAAGGGCTTCGGGGAGAAGTCCCAGCGACATTGGTGAGTCTTGCCAATGAAGTTGAAGTCTTTGGTATAGCTCTTAGCGAACGGTGGTCTCGATGTAACTTAGAGATCTCAGAGTAAAGTCTTAGTGAAGGACATATGTCTTGGTGACTGTTGATGGCTTCGGGGTGACATAAGAGATCTCGAAGAAACCTCTTGGCGATATTAATAAGTCTTGCTGACTAGTGATTAGAGCTTGGTATAACATGTGACTTTGGTATAACCCTTGATGACTCGGTGTGAGGTCCTGGAAAAGAACAATACTCTTGCCGAATGTTAAACTCACATCTATGAGACTTTTGGACCTTGCTATGATCTCCTGTCGAAAGCAATAGGTCTCGCCGACTGCTTGGTGCTTCAGTGTAACACATGAAAGATCGATAGAATATCTTGGCAATAACGATAACTCTTGGCGACATCGATATGAAGCTTTTGGGCATCGGCGAGACATTGTTAGTGTCTCACCGAGATGCCAACACAGTGTGAACTCTTTTGACCGTTTGACCGTCCTATGTGGAGTCTCGTGGACCAATAGGAGAAGCTGAATCTAAATAGTTGGAAGATAGTCCGTTGTGACAGTTCTATGAGGAAGTTCGACAAACAGGGAACGCCATGAATATAGTTTACAATTGCAGATGCTCTATGGTTCGGTTAGTTCGATCAATAGTTGTTGTATCATTTCGAATTGTATCAGTGGATGAATACTATTCTATGTAGACTATAACTTGAAGGTTCATGTACAAGATTATTTATGGTGAATGCTGCTATAACAGACATCAGAAAGATAAGTCTGAAACTTGTATGTAATCTTTATTACTGTAATACAAAGTGACTTCTCTTGGTGTGGTGGGTTTTTCTCCCATAAGGTTTTCCCACGTATATCTAGTGTTCAAGTGTGTTTGTCAATTACTCTATTTCTGATATTTAGTTTCATTTGCATCTTAATTGGACTGTAATTGTAAAATTTAAATGTGTATCTGTATTCTTCCCTGAGGTTCTAATGTTAGAAGAATTGTTTCCACATTTGATTTTCCTTACAAGTGGTATTAGAGCCCGACTAGTTGTGTTATCCTTGTGGGTACGTTGGGTTTTTTTGTGTGAATTCTGTTCAGTGGGAGTCTTGTAGAAGTTTGTCAATTTCTAATTACAGATTGAGATGGCTAGCATATCAGGAAAAATTGAAATAGAGAAGTTCAATGGTAGTAACTTTGAGTTGTGGGAACTCAAAATGGAGGATCTCTTAGTGGATAGTGATCTTTGGATTGCTGTGTCTAGAACTAAACCTATAGGCATGAAGCAAGAAGATTGGGACCTTGCAGATAGAAAGTATAAGGGGCTGATAAGGCTTTGTTTGGCAGACTCCATTCTTCTCAATGTGCATGAAGAGAAAACTACATCTACCTTGTGGAAGAGATTGACATCTATTTATCAGGGGAAGTCCTTGGTGAATAAACTGTTCTTGAGGAAGAAGTTGTACTCTTTGAGAATGCAGGAAGGAGGGTTTGTAGCTAATCATTTGAATCCATTTAACATGCTGCTTTCTCAATTAACATCTGTTGGTGTGAAGACTGAAGAAGAGGATTGCTGTATGCTTTTATTGTGTTCTTTGCAAGACTCTTGGGATCATCTGGTGATGGCTATTGGGAGTACAACATCCAGTTTCAAGATGGAAGATGTTGTTGGTTCTTTGCTGTCAGAAGAAATGAGAAGGAAATCTTCTGAGATGGTGAAGGAGGCCCTTGCTGTTAGAGGAAGATCGAAAGAGAAAGGCAAGAAGAAGGACAGGAAGTCCAAATCGAATTCAGAAGGGAGATCAAAGTCTCCTTGAAAGAAGTCCAAGGTGAAGTGCTAGAACTGTGGGCAACCTGGTCATGTTCGAAAGGACTGTAAAGAGGAGAAGAAGAAGAAGAAGAAGTACTCTTCTGACAATGACTCTTCTCATAGTGATGCAGATGCCTTCATTGCAGCCTTGGCTACTCAGGCATCAGATGATGTCTGGCTGATTGATTTTGGAGCATCTTTCCACATGACATCTCATAGAGAATGGTTCACAAAGTATGAAGAATATGATGGTGGAAAAGTGTACTTGGTGAGTGATTCAACTTTGGAGATAGTTGGCTGTGGAAGAGTCAGAATCCAATTTCCTAATGGCAGAGTAAAAGGAATTAATGATGTTATGCACATACCAGGTTTGGCTCGAAATCTACTATCTATCAGTAAGCTGAATGATATTGGAGTACAAGTCACGTTCTCTGGAAATGGCTACAAGATGACTAGAGGTTCAATGGTGCTGGCTAAAGGTGCTCGAATTGGTACCCTGTACAAGTTGGATGCACATGCTGTTCAATGTAACAATGTCGCTGTAAAGTCATAGAAAGCCACTTATGGAGGTAAAGTGGGAAATGTCCCTAATTATGTAAACTCTATGGAAGTAAAACTTCCAGCAGAGAAGACTATGCTTTGGCATCATAAGCTAGGCCACATAAGAGAGAAAGGTTTAAAAACCTTGAAGAACAAAAACCTGGTTGAGGGGCTTGAAGACCGTGACCTTGAATTTGAATTCTGTGAACACTGTATATATGGAAAGCAACACCGTGTTTCATTTTATTCTAGTCCTCATAAATCTTCTAGTTTGCTAGATTATATTCATTCTAATGTATTTGGTCTAGTGGATGTTCCTTCTTTGTCTAAGTCAAGATACTATGTGTCATTCATTGATAATTATTCAAGAAGAGCATTTGTTTATTTTTTGAAAAGTAAATCAGAAGTGTTCAGTTGATTTAAGGAATTTAAGAACCTTGTAGAAAATCAGACTAGAAGAAAAATAAAATGCTTAAGGACTGATAATGGCAGTGAATTCTATTCTGATGAATTCAAGAGGTATTGCAAAGACCATGGAATTAAAAGACATAAGACTACACCTTATAGTCCACAACAGAATGGAGTTGCAGAAAGGTTCAATAGGACAGTGATGGAGAGAGCACGAAGTATGCTAAGTAGTGCTGGCTTGGAGGAGAAGTTCTGGGCTGAGGTTGTATCTACTGCATGTTACCTAATTAATCGTTCTCCAAATTATGCTCTTGTTGAGAAAAGACCTTTGGAAGCGTGGTCTGGTAAGAAGCCTTCTTTAAGACATATTCATGTTTTTGGCTGTGAGACATATGCTCATGTGTCGGATGTGAAAAGATCTAAACTGGAGAACAAGGCTTTCAAATGTATTTTTATTGGCTATAGTGCTATCATAAAAGGATACAAGCTTTGGAATCCTGATACAGAAAAGGTTGTATACAATAGAAGTGTAATCTTTCATGATCTAAAACCTTCCACCTTGAATCTGCAGTTAGAGACAAAGTTAGAAAATAATAAGGATGTAGTTGGAATTCCTCCTACACCAGAGAAAGAGGAATTGAAAATTCAAAATGTGCCTGAAACTGAGGAGAGCTCAAACAGTTCTGAAAGTTCTGAAGAAGAAGAAGAACCTCAGCCTCAATAAGTGAGGAGGTCAACCCGTGAAAGAAAACAACTAGATAGGTATGGGTTCTCTTTGATAGATTCTACTTGTGTCTATGCTTTAATTTCAAGCACTGATGAGCCTAGGACTGTAAAGGAGGCATTTAAAATGTCTGATTCAAAATCTTGGTTGGAAGCCATGAATGAAGAAATGGCATCATTAGAAAAGAATGAAACTTGGAGTTTGGTGCCATTGCCTAAAGGTAGAAAAGCTATGGGCTGCAAATGGTTATTCAAAAAGAAGATTGGTGTGGATGGCAGTGTTGAAAAATATAAGGCAAGATTGGTTGCAAAGGGTTATTCCCAGGTAGAGGGAATTGATTATGGGGAAATCTTTTCTCCTATAGCTAAGCTGACGTCTATCAGATTTCTTTTGTCACTTGCAGCAGCGTATGACTTAGAGGTCGAACAGATGGATTTGAAAACAACTTTTCTTCATGGTGATCTTGAAGAAGAAATCTATATGTCCCAGCCTGAACACTTTGTTGAAAAAGGTAAAGAGAAACTGGTTTGCAAATTAAAAAAGTCTCTGTATGGGTTAAAGCAATCACCTAGAATGGTACGTTTGTATATTCTTTGGGATTTGTGAGATCAAAATCTGATCATTGTGTTTATTATAAAGCTGAAAGTGACCAGATTCTTATTATTGCTCTCTATGTTGATGATATGTTGTTCATAGGCAATAGTAAGCTAATGATTTCTGATCTTAAGTCTCATTTGTCTGCTAAGTTCGAAATGAAAGATCTTGGTGCAGCAAGGTATATTCTAGGGATGGAGATAACCAGGGACATAAATAATAGAAAAATTTGGCTCAGTCAAAGTATATCAGGACTGTTCTAGAGAGATTTTGCATGAATGATTGCAAGCAGTTAGTTGTTCCAGTCTTGCAGGGAACGAAGCTATCTGTTGAAGACTGTCCAAAATCTCCTACTGAGATGGAGGACATGACCAGTGTGCCCTATGCTAGTGTAGTAGGCAGTCTCATGTATGCAATAGTCTATACAAGGCCAGACATTGCCCAAGCAGTGGGAGTACTTAGTTGATTTATGGCTAATCCAGGAAGAACACATTGGGATGCTGTGAAGAGAGTGTTTAGATATTTGAAGGGGAATTCAGATTTTTTTTTGTGTTACCATGGGAACTTGGTTGAATCACAGAAGACTCTTAGCATTCGTGGATATGTAGATTTTGATTAGACAAGGGACATTGACAGCAGGAGATCCACCAATGGATATACTTTCATGTTGAATGGTGGTGCAGTGAGTTGGATGAGTAAGCAACATGCTGTAGTCACTTTGTCCACTACAGAGGTTGAATACATGGCAGCTACTCATGCTTGTAAAGAAGCAGTTTGGTTGAAACCTTTGTGTTCTAACATTGGTTTTGATGCAGGGGAGATAACTATTTTCTGTGATAGTCAAAGTGCAATTTGTCTGGCAAAGAACCCTACTTTCCATGCCAAGACGAAACATATAGACGTACAATACCACTTTGTATGAGATATGGTGGAGGATGGAAAGGTTAGTTTGGAAAAGGTTGATACTCTAGAGAATGTTGCAGATGCATTGACGAAGCCAGTGAGCACATACAAGTTTAGGTGGTGTGCCAATTCAATGGGCCTTAGTGCCCATGATTTTCAGTAAGTTTTGTTGTGCTTGGAGGTGCCTGTGTGATCTTTGTCAAGTGGGATATTGTTGGAAATATGCCTTAATCATCACAGGCTGAAACCTCCATTGGAGCCAAGTCAGTGTGACAACTCTTTTGTCTGGCCGACTAGCAGTTTGAAACACCATGTGTTGTACGGGTCGCTATGACCTTGGAGGAGTCTCACCGAATGGTTACACTTTGGAACCTATTGCTGTGACAAGAAGCATTCAACGTGACCTCTTACCGCTCATGGAGACCTTTGGCCGATAGGCCATTCTATCGCTTATCGTTGAGACCGTTGGATGAAAGGCTTCATTCGGAAAGAAGTCTGGGCAATGTGTTAAAGTCTCGCTGACAGTATGTTTTGTATTGAAGTCTCCAGGATAACTAAAGGGTTCTCGCTATGATGTCCCAATGAATAGTTAAAGTCTTTCCGACAACGTTTGGGCTAAATTCATCGGGGAAACTCTCACCGGAAGGAATACTATCGATAAGAAGTCTTACCAATGTGAGAAAGTCACATCAACCGCATTCATTCAAGATAACTCAAAGGGCTTCGGGGAGAAGTCCTAGCGACATTGGTGAGTCTTGCCGATGAAGTTGAAGTCTTCGGTATAGCTCTTAGTGAACGGTGGTCTCGATGTAACTTAGAGATCTCGGAGTAAAGTATTAGTGAAGGACATATGTCTTGTCGATTGTTGATGGCTTCGGGGTGACATAAGAGATCTCGAAGAAACCTCTTGGTGATATTAATAAGTCTTGTTGACTGGTGATTAGAGCTCGGTATAACATGTGACTTTAGTATAACCCTTGATGACTCGGCGTGAGGTCCTGGCGAAGAACGATACTCTTGCCGAATGTTAAACTCACATCTATGAGACTTTTGGACCTCGCTATGATCTCCTGGCGAAAGCGATAGGTCTCACCGACTGCTTGGTGCTTCAGTGTAACACATGAAAGCTCGATAGAATATCTTGGCGATAACGATAACTCTTGGCAACATCAATATGAAGCTTTTGGGCATCGACGAGACACTGTTAGTGTCTCACCGAGATGCCAACACAATGTGAACTCTTTTGACCGTTTGACCATCCTATGTGGAGTCTCGTGGACCAATAGGAGAAGCCGAATTTGAATAGTTGGAAGATAGTCCGTTGTGACAATTTTGTGAGGAAGTTCGACAGACAGGGAATGCCATGAATATAGTTTGCAATTGTAGATGCTCTATGGTTCGGTTAGTTCGATCAACAGTTGTTGTATCATTTCGAATTGTATCAATGGATGAATACTATTCTGTGTAGACTGTAACTTGAAGGTTCCTGTACAAGATTGTTTATGGTGAATGCTACTGTAACAGACATTAGAAAGAGAAGTCGAAAACTTGTATGTAATCTTTATTACTGTAATACAAAGTGACTTCTCTTGGTGTGGTGGGTTTTTCTCCCGTAAGGGTTTTCCCACGTATATCTGGTGTTCAAGTGTGTTTGTCAATTACTCTGTTTTTGATATTTAGTTTCATTTGCATCTTAATTGGACCGTAATTGTAAAATTTAAATTTGTATCTACTTTCTTCCCTAAGGTTTTGACGTTAGGAGAATTGTTTCCGTATCTGATTTTCCTTACACTTATTGTTAATCTATGACCCTAGGATTAAAGTACTATTTTGTTGGGTATTTATTTTATTTAGCCATCTCAATTTACTGTGTTAATCATGATACAAATATGGTACTCTATAGAGAGGTTAGATGCATAAGGTATTCAATCTATCTACACTCTACTTAAACATTACACGCTTCAACAGTCAAATAGTCAATAGAAATTTTACACTTCATAAATATTGAATGAATTAATGAAGTCCATTTTTTATAAATATTGAATGAATTAGCATGCACTAAAGAATCTCAAACTATTAAACAATGTAAAGGTGTAGATTCATTCCCAAGAGCTTGAAGTGTATGTACAACATCACATATAAGAGTCAATTGAGCAATTTTAGGTGTTTTTCATAGATTTTAATTTCAATATTATATTTGTTTCTACAAAGAATTGTAGGTACATTAATGAGAATATTGGATAAGATGACATTCAAACTTATAATCTTTTTAAGGCTAGTGATATTTTCCACCACTAAGCTGCCCTTCCTTTCAAAATGAAAACTTTCAAATTTTATCAAGACAAACCTTGTATGTTATATTCATGTTGAACTCAACCATAACTCTAACACAACCTCTAAGATACATTCAAATTGAAATAAACCATAATTCCAATACACCATCTAAGATGCATTCATATTGAAATCAACTATGATACCAAATTCAAAATCTCACACATGATATAATTTAGTTCTAATAAATTTTAGATGGGATAGAATTTCAGCTATGAAATATAATTTTTAGTTCTAATTATTTTTTCACTGATTCACAATAAAATTCATGCAACTAATTTCTATCCAATAAACTACATACATTTTGTATTACTTTCCATGTAATTGAGTATTTGACCATGAAAAAATTATCTATATCCAACAAAATTTAAAAAATATTAGTATACCTATTAAATCTATAGATCCAATTGTTAATTCAATTTTTATAATTATTTTTATTTTGTTATATTTTTTTTTTCAATTTTCGAAAAAAAATACCATTTTGCTCGTTTCTATTAAAAAACCAAATTATTTTTTAATATGCTTATGATAACAAAGATTAGTAAAGATGATGAAGCTGAAATGAGTTAGAATTGTGAAAATGGTGAAACCAGATAAGTTAGAATTAAGTCAAATAGGAATAATGATGCCACATGCTTATGACATTGCCAAAGTGAATCCTACAAACTTGGACAAGTGAATCCAACAATAGGGAACATGTTGCCATAAATCTCTCCATGCAAATAAAGGTATTCTCTTCTCACAATATGAAATATGCTAAATCCAAACCCCATCTCTTGTGCATTGAGTCAACACCTACAACCATGCAAAAACAATTACTATTGAACAAATAAATAAAAAATCCTTCATATGATGCAAAAGAAAAATTAAAACACTTTCAAATATTTTATTAATGGACTTTTATAGGAAAGCCCAAATAATATATCTATATATCCACTTGGTATTTTCAAATATTTTATTAGTGTACCCTTTTAGAAATCAAAGTAGGTGGGACTATGTTCCATCTTACAATATTCTATTTATAATATTAATGCATTACAGCTAAAACACGGTTATGACATAAATGTGAGTTTTTCTAAGGAAACACGCAAGTTAAAGGTATAATAATTGCCTTGTATATTAATTAATTTATTAGTTAAATAAATAAAGAAGTTTTGGTTTTTTTCAAAAGAGGTGTGAGAGAACAAGGAAAGGTTTTAGAAATTGTATGGTTTAAAGAATATGTATGATTAAATATATGCTTGAGATAAATTAATGTGTAACATTATCAATTAAATAAATATATTTTGAAAAGTTTTGGGAGAATAAATTTAAAATATATTTATAAAATGTGTGATTAAGTTTATAGGTATGATTAGTATAGATAATGATATTTTTTTAAAGATACAATGATATTTTTTTCATATTGTATAGTGCATTATCATTTAGGATCTTGCATCATTGCATAATAATTTCACTCCCTAAATTGTATTTATGGGGGGTGTTAGTGTGAATGAGGTTATTCCTAACTAGTTATTAGTGGGAACCTATTCATATGATAAGTTTACTTAGGAGTTAAGTTAGTCCTAGGTGTCATTTCTAGAAGTTAGTTATAATGAGGTCATGTCTCATTATTTATTTTTAGTCATTTAGGCATTTAATAGTTAACTCATGCATTTAATAATTTTTGCATAGAACATTTAATGTTTGTATCAAGGGTAGTTGTCATACCTCATCACACCTTGTCTATATTCAAGGTGCTTGTACATTGTATTATATCTCATTCATGTTCATTGATCAATATCGATTCTCAATATTCATGCAAGCTCATTTTGCAACACTTTCTTGTGGATGGTATCTTTCTTGGTTGATCCTTTGAAGACTGTAGCTCCATTTGGGTTCATTAGTATTTCAACATGGTATCAAAGTTAAGGCCTTCTAAATCCCTTCTTGTATTAGAAAGTTGAGCTTTTGCTAGATGAGAATTTATTGCACGTCATAGTTTGTGAGGGTTTCAATTTCAAGTTAATTACCATAACCAAGGAGGTAGTTCATTTCTAGAGAAGATTGGGCCATATTTGACCTCGCCATTGCATCCGAAAGGCCCAAAAACCCTTAAAATGCTTGTCGAATTATCAAAATTTGACACTTTTTCTGAAGGGCATCAAAAGTTTTTCATGGTACATAGATTTTGTATGATCATACTGTACAAATCCATATAACACCAACGACGAAAAAAATTGCCCCACCCTATCATGGAGATTTTGTGTACAATTATACCTGGCATCATTTTCGGTAATTTTGCGGGTTATTAAAATATTTTACGATTTTTATTTTATTTTGGGGTTTAAATAAAATTTTGGGAAGAATTATTTGTTTTGGGGTTTTTAAATTTCCATCAGCATATTTATGGGGGCAATTAGTTCTTGCACAACTTGTATGCAAACTTTACCGTGGGGTCTGTTAGTGGAGTTATCAACATGCCCTGGTCAACTCTATTGAGCCTTGTCTTGTTACTCAATCATAGTGATTGGTTCTATCGCCAACGTCGGGTGCTAAGTGACTCATAAGTGATTCGGGGGCCCTTTTCCTCCACAACGACAACATCGCATCACCACCCTCTAGGTGGCGTTTACCTTTTTGTGCATGCAACCCTTGTGTTCACATTGGTGACCAAGTGCCAGCCCTTGAGGGCTAAAATTTTGCCCCATTGTAGCCTCCCAGGTGCCCAAATTGGGATTTTTTTCAAATTTAGATAACTTTTCATCCAGAAGGAATTTTTTTAAATGAGATACCATTGGAAAGTTGATGTTGTCATTGATGTCAACAAGCCTATGTGTTGTCATTGGTGTCAACTGTATGAGCAGGAGAGATTTGCAAGAGTGTGAGCAGTTGGTATTGAGTTGATGTTGTCTTTGATGATGCTTTGATTAGTTGCATTATGTTGTCATTAGTAAGCTACTGATGTCAACCTCTACTATTGCTTTGATAAGCTTTTGCCTATGGTTGTATGGTTGGGTTTCTATGTTGCAGTTGGCTTGATGGTGATGAGGAAGTGTTGAAGATGTGTCTCTGGTACTTGGTTTCCAAGTGTTTTTGAGAAAAAATGTATAAAAAGAGGAAACCGTGTGTTACAGTGGTGTTCTATGTTGCAGAGTAGCATTTTGGTTTGGCTCTCCATTTCTTCTACGTTAAAGATTTTCTTGTGTGGTTTGGATATGTTGATCAAAGGTGTTCACAGGTATTACATCCATAATTTGGTGTGTTGGATCGCTATGCAGAGGAAGTTGTGTTCACCAATGTGTGAATTGTGTATTGCAGAGGTGTTTGGGAGAAATGTTTTACCTCCACATTTCTTTGTAGAGTGGTTTTAGGTCTTGCAGATCTAGAAGGGTGTTGATAGTGTTTGTATCTTTGTTTAGATAAAATTAGTTTTGGTTTGGTGCTTCCAAATTTGGTTTCTTGAGTTGTAGTGCATGGCATAATTATTTGAGTGTACTGGGTGTGTACATTCTTCAAGTGAAAGTTGTTGCAAAGGAATTTGTTGGTTTCCAAGGTGTTTGTGGAATATTGTAGATCGTGTTCAAGCATGGTGTGTGGTATGCAAGTCATCTTTGGATTTGAGGAAGCGTGTAATTAAATATTAATGGTGTTAACACAAGTTCTACCGACCTGGGGTGTTTACACTAATTTTGGAGTTGCTTTGTGATGCAAGATCATCTAGGGTGAAGAGCAATATTGCATTGACAAAATAATCTGAGTTACTTCTTTTCCAATAAGGGTTGAATCAGCCTGAAATCACTAAGTATGGTGGTATATAAGCATCAGGTCTTAGGAGTAAGTGACACAAAGAAGGAATAAATTTTGACGTTCAACGTTGGTCAACATACTCATCGGTGTGATATGGAGGCTTTGATGGGACCCTATTTCATGCCCCATCAAAATAGCGATGGTCAGGCAACCATAGTAAAACGGTCGTGAGGAATTCACATTGGAGGAAGGTTTATTTATTGACAGGACAACATTCGATGTCCCTCTGATGGAGCCACAAGGTGTATTGAGGTGATGATGGGATTTCCGGTTGACAGGATTGCATGCCCCTTCGATATTTTGATATCAAGAAGGCAGACATGTTTCGATGGGAGGTCATGAAAAGTCGGTTTGACATCTTGTAAGGAGCTTCATTTGTGGAACATTTCTATATTAGGATGAGAGGATTTGAATTTCCCTCAATACTACGATGGCAGGAAGGTGGACGAAAACATGGATAGATTGATGATAGATAGATGAGTTGGGTGACAACATGTGGCGCAATATTATCTGTTGATTTCACATCTTCATTGTGAATCAATGTGATTTCAATAAGTGATTGACATTGACCTAAAGATGGAGCATATATTTGAAGATGATTACTTGGTGAGAACAAATAGAATTGAAGCTATTGATAATGATGTAATTTCCTATGTGATATCAATGTTCATTGGATGATAGGGTGGTACTAAGATATCATGGGAAAAAGAATGTCGAGTCGACATGTAGGAAGAGTGTAAATAAAATGAAAAAGATATAGTAAGACATGGTTAGATAGAGAGATAGAGAATAGATAGAGAGAAGGTGGCAGAGTAGCAGGTGGATCTAAGATAGCATAATAGAGGTTGAAGGCTCAATCTACATGTTGTTTGATGTTTTGTAATAAAAAACCTATGATGTAATGCTATAATTTGTTTTTCCATTTCAGAATAATAAAATCTCTTGTTTCTTCCTACATATTGGTTGTTCTTTATGTGATGTTGTGAGTTTGATATGGTAAGGGGAGTACCCATCATCAATGGTATCAGAGCATGTTGAACCCTTTCATCAGTGGTATCAAAGCCAAAAGATCTTGAGAGTGCAGAGTATGCACCAGGACCTACGAGTGGAGAGTGGTGACGAGTGATGCAATGAAGTTGCAAGAGAGAGAATTGTGGGAAAGTATGTTTGTTTCAGGCATGAAATATGGTTTGTGAATACTCTCTTCCTACAGAGATAGCACTAGGTAGAAGGTGTAGAGTTCCTCCACTGAGAGAGGGTGGGTAGAGGAAGCATCTTCCAAAGTCTTTGTTGGGTAGAGGATAGTTGTGTGAATGAGATATTGTTGCAAGGATTACTTGTAATTGTAGAGGGACTTGTGAGTCTCTAAAAGTAACTTAAGGGTTGAAGATTTGTGTTACAGATTTGAGAGGCCTGAAAAATGGAAAGGAGAAAGGGAATTGTCATTAGATTGATTCTAAGGATTCCTAGACTAGAGGAAATTAGAGAAAGAATTAGAGAGAGAGCAAGAAGAAATAAGAGTTGAAATAATAGAGATACATCAACAAATAAAGGAATTGGAGGATGTGATTAAAAGGGGGAAACAAAAGAATACAATAGCTTAAGGTAATTATTATCCTTCTAATGATGTTTTGATTGTAGGAAAGAAGGAGGATGGAGTAGAGTGTCATGCATGTGACACCGAGGAAGAGTATGATTATGAACAAATTGAGGAACCTGAGCCTAAAGTTGAGGGATGTCTATTGGTAGACATGAAGGATGAAGATACAGAGGTGGTAGCAACCACATAAAGATAGAGAGCAATGGAGGACCTTGAAGAAGAGGAAACCCAAGTGGTAGTAGTTGAAGAAAAGGTAAAACTTGCATCTTGTTAATTTATAGAAAATTTTGGTTTGTATAATGAATGGGATGGTTAGGTATGAGAAGGTTAAAAGTTTTTCAGATTTTGGTGAGGTTAGAACCAAATTTGGTTTGTGTTGGAATGACATGAAGAGTGATAATTAAGGAAGAATTGCAGCAGTGGAAGTTGCAACAAAAGGTGATGAGGTTCACCCATATTTTGGTGTATGTTCCAATGAGGATCAACATGTAGCAATGGATAAAATCATTATAGCAATAGATCAACTTGAGGGTGTTACAATTAAGGAATAGGAGGTGGAGTGTGTAACCACAATATGTCCTTCTAAGGGCATACAAATAGTGGCATAATGTGTCAAGGACAAGAAAGAAGTTGCAGAAGTGGGGATTGCACCCAAGATAGGTACAATGAAGGTTTTGATGGAGAAGAAAGAGGTAAATTATGATTTCTGTGAAAGTTTTGACTTGTTTGAGTATGACAAGAGTAATGTAGATGAAGATGTTGTAACATTGAGTGTTTTTGTAGTTGAAAGTACTATAGCTGAAAGTAAGGAAGGAAAAGAGGGGAAGAAAGTTGAATTGTTTGGTAATATTCCCTTGGCATCAATTGATGACTTCTTATGTGATAAGGAGATCAGTATGATTGAAAGTTCGCTACAGGGAGGAAAGGATGAGTCCTTTAATTATATTGCTAACATTGGTGTGAATGTAGAAGAGGAAGTGATTGCAGCCAAAAAAATTCTTTTAGAAGGAATGGGGATAAAGGAACACAATGCTGAAACCAAGGGTGATGATGAACAAATTATTGTAGTAGTAACAGAGAATGAGGTAATGCACGAATCTCATTATTTTTCTGAAGAAGAAGCAATTGATATTTATGACTATTTATATTTTCATGATGTATGTTGGTGGGAGATGAATTCTATGAAAAGAGGGAGAAAGAGAGGAAGATTAATGAAATATGGCAGAGACATCAAGTTATAGGGATAGTTGAGAAAGAAGGTTCAGGTGAATAAGGCAACAAGATGGATTCTGAATGAGCATCAGATCCACAAATTTTTATGAGTCACACTCATGAAACATTTTCAAATTACCCCGGGTGTCTGATGTAGGAGCATCCAGGGCGAAGATCAATCTTTCCTTAACAAAAGAATATAAGTTACTTCCAATAAGGGCTGAATCCATCTAAAATCACTAAGTATGGTGGTCTGCAAGAATTCTGGTCTTAGGAGTAAGTGGCATGAAGAAGGAATGAATTTTGACATTTGGCATTAGTCAACATACTCATTGGCATGATATGGAGGCTTCGATGGGACCTTGTTTCATGTCCAATTGAAATACCAGTGGCAAGGAAACCGTAGTAAAATAGTCGTGAGGAATTCACATCAGAGGAAGGTTCACTTATCGATAGGATGACATTCAATGTCCCTCCAATGGAGCAACAAGGTGTATCTAGGTGATGATGAGATTTTGGGTTGATAGGATTGCATCTCTTCAATATTCTAATATCAAGGGGGTAGACATGTTTCAATGAGAGGTCATGAAAGATCCATTCAACATCTCATAAGGAGCTTCATCTGTAGAACCTTGCCATATCAGGGTGAGAGGATTTGAAGTTCCCTCGATATTGTGATGGTGGGAAGTTAGATAAAAACATGGGTAGATTGATGGTGATAGATGGACAAGTTGGGTGACGACATGTGGCACAATGTTATCTGTTGATTTCACATCTCTGTTGTGAATCAAGATGATTTCAGTCAGTAATTGGCATCGACCTAATGATGGAGCATAGATTCAAAGATGATTACCTGGTGCAAATGAATAGAATTGAAGCTACTAATAATGATGTAACTTCCTATGCGATCTCAATGTTCATTGGACGATTGGGCGGTACTAAGACAACATGGGGAAAATAATGTCAAGCCGACTTGTAGGAAGAGTGTAAATAAAATGACAAAGATATAGTAAGACATGGTCAAATAGAGAGATATATGGAGAGATAGAGAATACATAGAGAGAAGGTGATGGAGTAGTAGGTGGATATGAGATCATGGAGAAGAGGTTGAAGGCTCGATCTGCATGTTGTCTGATGTTTTGTAATCAAACAACCCATGTTGTAATGTTGTAATTTGTTTTTCTATTTCAAAATAATAAAATCTCTTGTTTCTTCCTTTATATTGGTTGTTCTTTCTATGTTGTTGTTGTGAGTTTGATGTGGTAAGGGGAGTACCCTTCATCAGTGGTATTAGAGCATGTTAAGCCCATTCGTCAGGCTGGTTGGTGAGAAGAGAGCCAACAATGAAGAGAGAAAGTATTGACTAGAGAGAGTCAACTGTAATGGTCTAGTTGTAAGACTTGAGATCCTGGAGCAGAATCTATTTTTTAGGTTTGCAAATGATGTAATGAGATAGCCCATATGATGGCATGTAATGTTGTACTATCATTTCAATAATAAAATAAATCTTTTCTTTTCTCTTGCATTTTGTTATGTAGAATTGTGTTGTTATGGTGAGTTTTGGGTTTGTAAGGGGAGTACCCTTCGTCAGTGGTGTCAAAGGATGTTGAGCCCCTTCGTCACTTTGGTGTTTATGGAAGCATTACATGACATGTATGAGTGGATTTATGTCCTAGCCAAGGTGTGTTATGTTCCTCCTTCATTCCTTTCCACTACAGGAATGTTTTGGTGCCAACCTAGTTCAATTTTGCATAGTTGAGGTGCATAGTCAACCTTGGAGATTATTTTCAAGGTTGAAGATGGTATAAATATGTGTTGAGTTGTTGAGGGATGACAAGATAGATGGGTGTGATGTGAATGATGCGAATTGTGGATTTTTCAGGTGCAAATTTGTGCAGTGTGTTGCAAGCTTTCATGTGTTAGATTACTAGATGTAGTGAGAAGAAGGTATCTTCAATCTTCAATAAGACTACAAAGGTGTTGGTGATGTTGTGGTGGAATTTTTTGTTGCATTGAGATGAATTTTTCATTGTAACACTCTTCCCTATCTTCTTTTCATTTTTGGTAGTGAGTCTTTCTTTCTTTTGGATAGTGAGCTCTTTGACAATGAGCCCTTTATAATCGGTATTGATATTACTTCATATTGTGAGCTAATCCTCACCATGATTTTTCCTTTCTTTGTTTTTACACGTAAATTTGATGTTTCCTTGTGCATAGTGTTGTCTTGGTTTTATTTTTGTTATCTTCTTTCATGATAAATCATTCTAACAGATTGAGGGTTAAATAAATTAATGTGGATTTGAATGTTTGTAAGGGTTTTGAAGTTTTAAGGTACAAATAATTCACCCACATCCTCTTAGCTATCTTGTGCATTCAATACATGTTTATTTGGCCATTTTATAGCTTTGGGGAAAATCACATACCCATCCCTGCTCAAATTTAAACTTACTACAAATAGTAACCTTTTGTAATTACAAGGTTGAGACACCAATTTCTTAATATTCTTAACTAGGTTATCTTTATTTTATCTCTATGTACACCTATTCTAATGTTGAATTGAATGAGAACTATTTATGTTCTTTTAAATGAGATCTTCCTAGTAAGAATTTGATCAACAACCAATTACTATTTTACAAATGACCAAACCTATGGGTCAAATCTAACTTCCCAGAGGGCCTAAATTGGTTATAGCTAGTAACATGTCATGTTAGCTTAAGGCTTTATAAATGTCGATATCTCATCCCAATTCTTTGTGTCCCATTTGCATATCAATTTTCCTAAAATTATAAATATTGTGAATGTCTCACAAGTTCAACTATAAAATCTAACATTGGCCATGATTATAGTGACATAATAATATTTATCACCATATTTATTGTTTTGATTAAGGGGGAAAAATAGATTTTGAATGGACCCAAAACCATTTACAATAGGTTTTGAATGGACCCAAAACCATAGGTTTTAAATGGACCTAAAACCATTTACAAATAGGTTTTGACAGGGACTCGAAACCCACACAAAGAAGAAAAAGTTGCACACTACAACAGAACAGGAAAATAGTGCCTAAAATAGCGCTAAATTTTCAATTCATGAATTGGGAAATTTGGATAAACTCGACGTAAACATGCATGGTCATCTCTGCGCTGACTTTGGCATCGAATTTTGCGCTTGACATCGCATTAGAGTTAGCACCGAAAAATCATAGCGCCCCCATTAGCGCCGAGAAATAGCACTGAAAATAGTGCCTCTATTAGCATAAAAAATAGAACCTAATTTGGCTTCCAGTTTTGCTTCTATGTCTACTCCCATTTTTGCTTCTAGTTTTGCTTCTAGTTTTTCTTTCGGTTTTGCTTCCAATTTTGCTTCCAGGTTTGCTTCCGATTTTGCTTTCGGGTTTGCTTCCGATTTTGCTTCCAGTTTTGCTTCCAGTTTTGTCTCCAGGTTTTCTTCCAGTTTTGCCTCCAATTTTGCTTCCAAGTTTTCTTCCAATTTTGCTTCTACGTTTGCTTCCACTTTTGCTTCCGGTTTTGCTTCCAATTTTTCTTCCAGTTTTGCTTCCGATTTTGCTTCCATGTTTGCTTCCAGTTTTAATTCCAAGTTTGCTTCCAATTTTGCTTCTGATTTTGCTTCCAAGTTTGCTTTCGGTTTTGCTTCTGGTTTTGCTTCTGGTTTTGCTTCTGGTTTTGCTTCCAGTTTTGCTTCCAAGTTTTCTTCCAAGTTTACTTCTAGGTTTTCTTCCAGTTTTGTTTCCATTTTTGCTTCCACGTTTGCTTCCAATTTTTCTTCCAATATTGCTTCTGGTTTGCTTCTAGTTTGGTTTCCATTGTTGCTTCCTTTTTTGCTTTTAAAAATGCTTCTTTTTTTGCTTCCATTTATTGATTTAATATGTTTTATTTCAATTTAATTAGTTAAATATATCGTGCCTCTTAAATAACTCATATGATTAAATAATAAGATAATTATTTTTTTTGGGTTGGTAACACAATTTTTTTTATTGCTTGGAAAGATAAAAAAGAACATATATTGTTTAGTTTCATTACCCACCAAAATTCCATAACAAACGACAAAAGCTAGAGGCACCTTAACATGCAAAGTAAAAAATTAAATAAACCCCATAACCCCTGTAACTATTTACCAGGAAAATCCTTACAAAAAATAACCACCAATAACAGTGTTTTGAGTTACACGCTTTAATACAACAAAAGCAGAGGGAGAACTCAAAATCATACACAGACAAACACGACCAGTCTTAACGAGCTCCACCTGAACCCAACAGACGCTTGGCTATCTCCTTCAGAGGATTCTTCTTTCACTGCTTCCCCAACTTCTCCTTCGAGCGCTTCCTTTTTGCTTCCAATCCCTACATCTCTTCCTTTGCTTGTGTCAGAACTTCATCAACCTCCATGAGTTTGATGAAGAGTTTGAGCACTTTCCATCCCAAATGCGCTTCCTCACGACAATGAGCTTTGTATTTTCCTTTAGGCCAACGAATAAAGGGTTTGAACCCCAGTCTCCCATAGAGCTCCTCAATTTCATCATCTACCAGTCCTTCAGAATAATCTAAACCTACACCCAAAATTTCCCATTCAAGAATGGACTCCATGCCTACCAAAAAATCTTCATGCACAATTTTCTACATCACCATCCTCACCATTTCCACTGGTTCACCTAAATCCAAGCCCCATGCCACAATTAAGGAGTAAACATCCATGTTGGTTCAGTATCTATGTTTTAGAGAGTCAAAATCCCTGCCACAAATCATTTTTGCACACTGCACTAGTTGCTCATTGTCAACAAGGAAAAGGCCCTGTAGTCATTTTCTGGACGCCTCTCCATAAAACGAGCCCAATGATCTTCATGACCAGAAGGTGAAATTGGCTTCCATTTCTCCTGAAAACCAACACCACCACCACCAAAGTTTGTTGCAGAGTTTTTCTCGACCCTTTCCAAATACAATTAACACATCTTAATTGAGGGCTTGCATTTAACACCATCTTGGATTGCCCACACTTTCTATTAATGAAGTACTACTCCACTTGCTTCACCACCTTATTCATTTAAGGCATTGTCCTCTCCCATGTTTTCACCTAAGTCCACTAACTTAACACCTCTAAAATCCTCCAACCTAAATTCCCCATTTCACAAAAATTTAAAGCCCATTTAGATAAGACATCTGCTTCC
This sequence comes from Sequoia sempervirens, assembly GCA_007258455.2. Lineage (NCBI taxonomy): Eukaryota > Viridiplantae > Streptophyta > Pinopsida > Cupressales > Cupressaceae > Sequoia > Sequoia sempervirens. Next base: position 29,872,979 of record VDFB02000017.1, on the reverse strand, counting down.
ACATTACCACCTCTTTTAATGTGGCTCACCATAAAACTTTCAAAAGAGCTTAACACTTCTTTGATTTGTTCAATTACGTTCTAGAGGTGCCAAGCATTTATTTTACCTTTCACCACTGCCTGAACTATTATTTTAACATGATCATCATCTATAATTAAAAAAAGTGAGTCAAATATCTATAATTTAATTGAATTTGAAAACATCCATCCTAAGTAGTAAATTAAAATCATCATACGTAATAAATATCCATCCAAAAATCATTGACCAGTTTTAATATATATAAATTGACATGTCAATACTAATAAGATCGTCATCATATATAACTAAAACAAGTGAAAGTCAAATATGCCAGTATATAAAAAAAATGTCAAAATGATACATGTCCAACAATTGACATAAGTGAAAATGATACATGTATAAATGATATAAATAAAATTGATAAACTATGTAACTCAAACTGATACAATTCAAGATGATATATGTCCAAATGATATAGTGAAAATGATACATGTCAATGTGATACAACTCAATAATATAGTACTGCAGGCCGTGAAAATGATACATATGATAGTAACCATGAAAAGAGTCATCATAATGATATATCAACAATGATCCATGATGCAGTCTATATGATCATGAATGTCACTACTTACTACCATCAACTATCTCATCATCATCATCGCCATTGTGATCATCATCATCATCATCATCATCATTGTCATTGTCGTCGTCATCATCATCATCATCGTCGTCGTCGTCATCATCATTGTCATCGACCTCAGTGTCTTCCGTATCTATGTCATCATCATCCTCTACCATGTGATCTGTGCCAAAAAAACCAATATTTTGTGGATCTATATCATGTTGAGGATCATCTTGATCTTCTGGAAGACCTGTGTTCTACAAAAAAAAACATTTAGAATGAAAATTTATTATTTATTTCATGCAATAATTTATTTTTCTATTATATATCTAATATTACAACATATGAGATGAAACCATAATCATAATACATCATATCAAAGTGCACATACCATAATAAAATTTCAAGAAAGTTACAACTAATATTGGTGACTTAGGAGAAACTTCAGCTTTAAAAAACAAAGCCAATTAGGCTAGTAGACTTGTGGATCAGGCCAACATTTGGTGGAAGAGGAAGAAAGATGACTAGAACTCTGGAGGCCCACCATAATGGATTTCAGTATTCAACCATTAGAGCAGAAGAGAGAGCTGATATCATGTATCAAAACATTAAGCATGCATTCTTCCAACTAGAGGAGAAGGAGATGATTATTTTGCTTCATTTTCATTTGCATAACCATATCATGGCATGGGAACCAAGAAGACCAAGGATGTCCATTTTTATGTGGAGGTAATGCATGTGGTCCAAAATTTATGAGGGGAAAGAAGGTCAATGTATGATCCTAATGAAATTGAGGAAGAACAACAAAAGAGGGACAAGAAAAATAAAATCAATACAGAGTTTCAAGGATTTGTCAAGCGAGTAAGAGAGCTATGGGAGCAACCTCATCTAAAACATTTTGAATTAGAGTTTGATATACCATTTAGAGAGCTTGGTTTTAATTGGAGTTCCTTTCAAAGCCTCTGCTTTTAATGTTCCTACGGTAAACTGTTTGGTAGAGTTGGTGGAATTACCTTTCTTAGTAATCATTATTAGTGAGATTGAGATTGTTAACCTTGAGAGAGTATGACTTGGGAAAAAGCCATTTGATATGGCTATTATTTTCAAAGACTTAAAGCGGGATGTACTCTGCATTGACACCATTCCCCAATCTTCACTTGATGGCATCAAGGAATGGCTGAACTCCATGGATATAAATTATTATGAAAGCAGAATGAACTTGAACTGGCGGCTAATTTTGAAGAGTATTACTGATGATCCAAATAAATTTATTGAAGATGGTGGTTGGGAATTTTTGAATATGGAAGCTAGTGATTCTGATTCTGATAATTCAGAAGAGTTAGATCAAGGATATGAACCCTCTGATGTAGAAGAGGAATCAAAATCAGATTTCATGTAGCCACCATCAAGAGTGTTACAAGCCAACAAGATGGAGGGAATTCTTATATAAGGATAATTTTCAATGTTGCAAGTACCAACTTTGATGCCAACTACAATGGCAACATTGAAATTCCCTAGTAGTATTTATGTTAAGGAAATTTCCTTTAGATGCAAGGATTCAAAGTACATCAACCATGTGGTACAAATGATTAAATCCCAGAGACGATCTGTAGCAATGAAAGAGTCTGAAAAGGCATAGAGCTACACGGTGACTTAGGAGAAACTTCAGCTTTCAAAAACAAAGTCAATTAGGTTGCGACGTGTGGATTAGGCCAACATTTGGTGGAAGAGGACAAAAGATGACTGGAACTCTGAGGCCCACCATAATGGATTTTAGTATTCAACCATGAGAGAAAAGAGAGAGCTGATATCATGTATCAAAACATTAAGCATGCATTCTTAGCCAGTAGAGAAGGAGATGATTACTTTGTTTCATTTTCATTTGCATAACCATATCAATGTGTGTGGGAACCAAGAAGACCAAGGATGTCCAGTTTTATGTGGAGGTAATGGATATGGTCCAAACTTTACGAGGGACAAGAAGGTCAATGTATGATCCTATTGAAATTGAGGAAGAACGACAAGAGAGGGACAAGAAAAATAAAATCAATACAGAGTTTCAATGATTTGTCAAGCAAGTAGAGAGCTATGGGAGCAGCCTCATCTAAAAGATTTTGAACTATAGTTTGATATGCCATTTAGAGAGCTTGGTTTTCATGGATTTCCTTTCAAAGCCTCTATTTTTATTATTCCTATGGTAAACTGTTTGGTAGAGTTGGTGGAATTACCTTTCTTAGTAATCACTATTAGTGAGATTGAGATTGTTAACCTTGAGAGACTATGACTTGGGAAAAAGGAATTTGATATGGCTATTATTTTCAAAGACTTCAAGCGAGATGTACTCTGCATTGATGCCATTCCTCAATATTCCCTTGATGGCATCAAGGAATGGCTGAACTCCATGGATATAAAGTATTATGAAAGTAGAATGAACTTGAACTGATGGCCAATTTTGAAGACTATTACTAATGATCCAAATAAATTTATTGAAGATGGTGGGTGGGAATTTTTGAATATGGAAGCTAGTGATTCTGATTCTAATAATTCAGAAGAGTCAGATCAAGGATATGAATCCTTTGATGTAGAAGAGGAATCAAAATCAAATTTCAATTAGCCACCATCAAGAGTGTTACAAGCCAACAAGATGGAAGGAATTCTTATATAAGGATAATTTTCAATGTTCCAGATACCGACTTTAATGCCAACTATAATGGCAACATTGAAATTCCCTAGCAGTATTTATGTTAAGGAAATTTCCTTTAGATGCAAGGATTCAAAGCACATAAACCATGTGGTACAGATGATTAAATCCCAAAGATGATCTATAGCAATGAAAGAGTCTAAAAAGGAAGAGATAGCTACACTGGTGACTCAGGAGAAACTTCAGCTTTCAAAAACAAAGCCAATTAGGCTAGAAGACATGCAGATCGGGCCAAAATTTGGTGGAAGAGCAAGAAAGATGACTAGAACTCTAGAGGGCCACCATACTGGATTTCGGTATTCAACCATGAGAGAAAAAGAGAGAGTTGATATCATGTATCAAAACATTAAGCATGCATTCTTCGAGCCAATGGAGAAGGAGATGATTACTTTGCTTCATTTTCATTTACATAACCATATCACGGTGTGGGAACCAAGAAGACCAATGATGTCTAGTTTTATGTGGAGGTAATGGATGTGGTCCAAACTTTAGTAGGGGAAAGAAGGTCAATGTATGATACTGATGAAATTGAGGAAGAACAGCAAGAGAGGGACAGAAAAAATAAAATCAATATAGAGTTTCAAGGATTTGTCAACTGCTTAAGAGAATTATGGGAGCAACCTCATCTAAAATATTTTGAACTGGAGTTTGATATAACATATAGAGAGCTTTGTTTTCATGGAGTTCATTTCAAAGCCTATGATTTTATTGTTCCTACAGTAAACTATTTGGTAGAGTTGGTGGAATTACCTTTCTTAGTAATCGCTATTAGTGAGATTGAGATTGTTAACCTTGAGAGAGTAGGACTTGGGAAAAAAGGAATTTGATATGGCTATTGTTTTCAAAGACTTTGAGTGGGATGTACTCCACATGTATGCCATTCCTCAATGTTTGCTTGATGGCATCAAGGAATGGTTGAACTCCATGGATATAAAGTATTATGAAGGCATAATGAACTTGAACTGGAAGCCAATTTTGAAGACTATTATTGATGATCCAGATAAATTTATTGAAGATGTTGGTTGGGAATTTTTGAATATGGAAGCTAGTGATTCTGATTCTGATAATTCAGAAGAGTCAGATAAAGGATATGAACCCTTTGATGTAGAAGAGGAATCATAATCAAATTTCAATTAACCACCATCAAGAGTGTTACAAGCCAACAAGATGGAAGGAATTCTTATATAAGGATAATTTTCAATGTTCCAGATATCGGCTTTAATGCCAACTATAATGGCAACATTGAAATTCCCTAGCAGTATTTATGTTAAGGAAATTTCCTTTAGATGCAAGGATTCAAAGCACATAAACCATGTGGTATAGATGATTAAATCCCAAAGATGATTTATAGCAATGAAAGAGTCTAAAAAGGCAAAGATAGCTACACTGGTGACCCAGGAGAAACTTCAGCTTTCAAAAACAAAGCCAATTAGGCTGGCAGACATGTGGATCAGGCCAACATTTGGTGGAAGAGCAAGAAAGATGACTATAACTCTGGAGGCCCACCATACTAGATTTCGGTATTCAACCATAAGAGCAGAAGAGAGTGTTGATATCATGTATCAAAACATTAAGCATGCATTCTTCGAGCCAGTGGAGAAGGAGATGATTACTTTGCTTCATTTTCATTTACATAACCATATCACGGCATGGGAACCAAGAAGACCAATGATGTCTAGTTTTATGAGGTAATGGATGTGGTCCAAAATTTAGTAGGGGAAGAAGGTCAATGTATGATCCTGATGAAATTGAGGAAGAACAGTAAGAGAGGGACAAGAAAAATAAAATCAATATAGAGTTTCAAGGATTTGTCAACTACGTAATAGAGCTATGGGAGCAACCTCATCTAAAATATTTTGAACTAGAGTTTGATATACCATTTAGAGAGCTTGGTTTTCATGGAGTTCCTTTCAAAGCCTATGCTTTTATTGTTCCTACAATAAACTATTTGGTAGAGTTGGTGGCATTACCTTTCTTAGTAATCGCTATTAGTGAGATTGAGATTGTTAACCTTGAGAGAGTAGGACTTGGGAAAAAGGAATTTGATATGGCTATTGTTTTCAAAGACTTTGAGTGGGATGTACTCCACATGTATGCCATTCCTCAATGTTTTCTTGATGGCATCAAGGAATGGTTGAGCTCCATGGATATAAAGTATTATGAAGGCAGAATGAACTTGAATTGGCGGCCAATTTTGAAGACTATTGTTGATGATCCAGATAAATTTATTGAAGATGTTGGTTGGGAATTTTTGAATATGGAAGCTAGTGATTCTGATTCTGATAATTCAGAAGAGTCAGATCAAGGATATGAACCCTCTGATGTAGAAGAGGAATCAAAATCAGAATCAAATGAGGAAGGTTCAGAAGATGAATCTCTTGTGGAGTCAGAGGAGGACGAAGAAGAAGAAGAAGAATATTTTGAAGAGGAGGAAGGTAAAGCATGGGATGAATTAGAAGCCAAAGCCAGAAATACAGATAAGGAAAAAGGAGACAAGTCTAACAGTGAAGAGGAAAGGCGGCAACGAAAGGTAAAGGCTACAGGGAAGTCTCAGGTACCTAATATTAGAGATTCAAGAGGAATGCCTGCCAAGAGGCATAAAGTCAGATGAATTGAGTTCATCTACATCCTTCTACTATTTATTCATGCACATAAATGGTCATCTTGTAATCATAAGTTTTGAGCTCTATTTACTCATCCTACACATCAATAAACAACTCAACACAAGATATGCAAATTGACATATTAACACAACAATATCCAACTAAGTTATTGAAACTCAACTATTGATACCTCGTTCTCCATCTAGATTACAAAATCGTTTGAATTTTTGTTTTGTAACATATTCTTTTCAAATTTCTTTGGATGAAAGCCATATTTCTCCTCTTGTCAAAACATGGCACATGGACTAGTTAAACTAATTAATATGCAATCATTTACTTTTTCCAATGAAATTAAAAAAAATCATATAACATATTAAATATACTTACAAATGTATAGATCAAGGCCTATAAACCTTTCTTCCCACTGCAATGCGTGTCACAAAGTCTCTCAAGCCTAGCCTTGGAGGCCTTGTCTTGAAACATATACTAATTCAATTTAACTATGCACAAATAAAATTTAAATATTGTTTAATAAATTTGATATAATCTTATGAGAAAATTCAAATACCTGTGTACTCTCCTCACTGGACTTCTTCTGTGCATCATACTTCTCATATGCTTTTACAAGCTCTCTCCATACTTTCACACTTACATCGATTGGCCTTTTCTTTTGCCTTAGCTCAGGAGAGATTTTTTTTATCTTCTTTGTTTGGTTGCACTGAAATCTCTTGCAATTTTGAGACATTCGTAGCTTTATCTTCTTTATAGACCAACCTGTGCCAAATTCATTGTCCATGTCATGGATAACTACTTTTTTTAGGTGCATGGGTATCTTTGATAATGGAAAATGTAGATGGTCTTTGAACCATTGAAGGCATGATTCCTTTAGCCTATTCACAAATGTTTTCCCAACATCTGTCATTTGGACTTCCCCTGAAACCACCTCATATTCTATCTTCGTATTGTAGCTACCAATGCAAGATTGAAAACATGGTGTGGTGGAAGAAATCTGTGTCCTAGGAGTGGAAGTCTCTGCTCCTTGTTCCACATTCTTAGAGTTTATTGTCATTGATTTCCTCTTGGATCTTTTGCATGATCCAGGATTGGTCGGGGAATCAATTGATTCCCTTTGAGACAATTGATTTGCTTGCAATGTTTTAGGGGTGTTAATAGATTATTTTTCTATGTATCTAGTGGTTGTTGTCCAGTCCACATTAACCAATTTGTTCACTGCCTCTACCCCCAATATGGAAGGCAATTCCTCTTTATCTTTGTCAGTCTCATGTCCCTATATATATATTTTAAATTATATTTCTTGTTTTAAATTTATAAATAAAAAAATAAAAATAAAAATTCAAAGAAACAATGGAAACATTTACAAATCTATAAATTGACAATGAATTACCTCATTGTGGAAAGAGTTTGCTGACAATGCTCGCTTCCCTCCATTGCTTGAAATTTTGGGGCAACCCAGGGAAAACTATTTTCGTCCAGTCTGTGGAGGCATACAAAGTACACACTATCAGGTATGAAAGTTTTCGTCTAGTTTGTGGTATGAAAGTTTTGTTTTGTGGAAAAATATGTTCACTGGGTTTGCTTAGTGTTGATAACCTAGGGAAAATATGTTCTTTTGGTTTTCTTAGTGTTGATAACCTTATCATGAAAACTCTTTCATAATGCAATCTTGCATGAATTTGTCATGGCATCAGTGACTATGGTGCGGCTGGGCAAAACCAAATAGTTTTTGAGTTTATTTTCAGCAGTTGCTCAGCAGTGATTGACATAATTCCCATATTTTCCAAGCAGTTCACTATTTCCTTGATACGCAGGTTAGGGATAGAATACAAAGGCATCCTTGCTTCGTGCTACAATATTTTGAGCCAAAGCTCAAATGGGTAGGGTAAATGTTTTTGTTGGTTTCTCAAAGGTTTTACAATTTATAATGATGGGAAAATTTAGAGGTTGCTTGGATTGGCTAGGCCACAAACTAGTAAACAATCACAAATTCAAATGCAATACAAAGAGTAGTAAACAATCATGAATTCAACTAAGAAAAAAATCGTAACCTTACCTATGGTGTCGCAAACTAAATCGAATTTCTCATCAGTTGCTAGTAGCACCCTGCTCTCTTCCTTCTCACAACGTTTTTCCCTTTTTTGTCGTCTACTTTCTTCCTTCACATGGGAAAGTTTTAAATTTTTGATTTTGATTCATTAGTTGACGCTTTAGTTGGCATTAGTTAACGCCAGCTTTAGCATCAACTTTTGGCCGTTAATGTAATCTGTTTGGGATGTATAAGGCAGCATCAATTGTGCCTAATTTAGCGCCTATCATTACTGTATAGTGACTATTTTCATTGTTGTGTATCACAAGATCCAGAGTGTTGGAAATAATTCCAGCTCCTGCCTTGTTTTTGTGACCACCATTGTCCCGTGGCTCCTTCATCAGCTCGGTGTGGTAGAGCAGTTTTTATCGCGGTCCCGTAAGGTGCTTCATCCTTCTTGGCGGTCGTGTAGTGAAAGCTTCTATGGTGGCACATAAGTCTTCCTTCTGTTCCTGGCGGTGTTTTGGTGACTCCTGCTGTCCCACAAGTCTTCTACCATTGGCGTGTGGTAGTGTAGTGACCACCGTTGTCCCGCAACTCCTTCATTAGCTTAGTGTAGTAGAGAGGTTTTTACCGAGGTCCCACAAGTTGCTTTTTCATTCTCAGTGGTAGTGTGGTGAAATATTCTATGGTGAAATTTTTATTCACCAAGAAGGCCATGGAGAGAGGACATAGACGATATAGAAATACTAAATCACTGAGAGGAAAGTGGGTGGAAATAGATGAGACAATGAAATTTGTAGATACAATAGAGGTAAGAAGAGAAAGCAACCTCAACCAAAGGAGGAAGGTGTTTATGAATTCACAAATGCTACAACTTAGAGGAGATAAAGTCATTTTTTTGTCCACGAGGCCTTTGAGGTCAAACTTATTGGTTGAAAATGCACAGGAATGGTGATTAAATGTGATTCTATGATCAAGGGAAAAGTTTGAAAATTAGGATAGCCAAAACATGATATCAATATGTCAAATATATGACTAAAGTGAGGTTTTGTGCTTTCATTTATTTTTACTATATATCTTAGAAGTGAAATTGTTGTTACATAATGATGCACTGAGAAAATAATATATACAAAAAAATGCAAAGAAAATGTTTGAAATTTAACATCCAACCTACTGTGTTGTGTTGAAAGGAATCGAGATTAACTAGGACAAGAAATAAAAATAAAATTTTGATGATTGTACTTAAAAGTGAATAGGATATGAAAAGTGTGGACAATGATGGTGCTGAAATTGAAAACCCTGATTATGATGATATTACTATTTTATGTCATTCGAGATAAAGAGCACATACAATTTTATATACATAGAAAATGAAGATTTGAAACTAGTAAATTGAAAATGTAAACACTGTAAGATTTTTCCTTAAACAATAATTCACATACTTACAAAAAAGGGTGAAGCATTTTTTATTCAAACTCTGTTTTATTTAATAGACATAACAATAAAAGAATATTTACAAATACAAGAATATATACACCGTTTCATAGAAAATAAGGAATGTTTCATAGAATATACAAGTACAAGAATATATCATCATCATCATCATATCCTTAATTAGCTATTGCAATATCCTTAAATTGTTCAATCTTTGGTATGAATTGTTGGCAAAAAAAAAAAGGATTGGATGCTTCTTCCATTCATTTTGTATCAACATATGTTCGTGAAGACACAAAATTTAATAAAATATTAATGCACAGAACTCAAAATTATTTAAATAAGCAACTTTGTTAACTTTATTATTTTTAAATAGTTTCCATTTTTATGTTGAACATGTAGCAAGGAAAAATAAGCTCAAATTTATCAAAAAAATTAGCAACTCTACCAACATCCACAATAAATGCTTTACTATATCATCATATTCATTCACATAAGCACAATATTGAGGCTCAATAACTAATATTCATTCAAATATAAGAAGAAATAAGTATGAAAAACATAAGAAAAATATAGAATGATAACACAGTCATGGAGAATCTCTGATAATAAGATGTTCTCTATTATATTGCTTCAATTGATATATATTAATAATAGAAGTCTTCAAAATGGAAATGATATATGATGATGATAATTTAAAACTAGGCATTGGTTTCCTATTTATATATGAAGCAACAAGTTATAGGCCTTTTACAAAAAGAAACAACCTTTCACAACTACTTTTACTAACAACTATTTAATTACAATAATTAAGGAAATAACAAGACTTAAGACATTTTGACATATGGTTCCATTATTCAACATAGGAGACTTGTGATCATTGATCTGGAAAAGTCTTCCTCTCCATGATGAATTTCCAAATGCTCTTGCCTTAGTGTCCTATTCTTTTGAAACCAAATACTTTTCCTCCCACCGATACACCTTAAAATCTGATGGCCACTTATATTCCTGGATCTTTTGTATGTTTGCAAGATGAGTTTTCCATCGACTATCTAGTAATGCCTTTGTATCATTGAAAAACTTTAGGTATCCCACATCAAGAACAACCAACCCATCTATGATCTGATTTAGCCTAGGAAGACTTGTATCATCATCCTCCTATATATGAGTTACACACTTATGAACAACCTGATTGAATTCTTTCTTCCACTTATCCAAGTCCTTCAACTAATCACCATCTCTCACGATTTCGAGTATATACCACTATTTTCAAATATGGAATAAATCCATTTGTGTTACAATATTTTTATCAAACCCTTGTGAATACTGAAATTCAACAATAATCATCTTCATAGTTTGTTCAATTGGCTTTAATGTTGTGAGTGCATTAGGACTTCTTTGTAGAACTTTGCATAGCTTAGCCAAAGTGTGGTGAATAGGCTGCCACCTTTTGAACAAAGGATCTAATACAAGCATATGTGTCTTTATTTAATCCATTTCTTGCTGAAGTGTTTTATAACTATCATGCACATTCTCCAATTTATCCATAACTAATTTTATCCTATGCTCAAGAATCTTCTCCATAACTTCACAAATTCATCTTTTCACTTCATCCTAAGTTTGATTGTTGACCTTCTTTACATCATCCACTTCCTTCTGTAGAGTTCTTACCTATTCTGTAGAAATGTTCTTCACAATATCCATTGGAGCAATAAGAGGCCTGTATAACACCATCTCCTTGATTTGTGAGGGTCTTACTCCTCTTAATTATTCTTTCAATTTGACATTCTCCATGAACAGTTTATTGAATTCATCATTTAGGAACATGGTTGAATGCATGGTCATTGTGGTTGCCTCCAAAGGGGTGGTATCTTGTATTTTCCTTACCATCGCCACCCCTTTCACCCCTTGAATTACATCCAATAATTTTGGCTTCTGTGTATTTTTCTATTTGATCCATATGGCCAAGGTTTCAATCTTTGGGTTATACCCAGTTCCACTCACATCTTCATCAGAGTCAAATTCTACAACTAACATTGGATCTTCCTAAGCCTGCACTTGATCAAGCAGAAACATTTTCTTTAATTCCAAGCTAGGGAAAATGAGCATATTGCTCTTCAAGACCATTTCTCTAGTCTTCTGGGGGCTAATGTCAATGTTGTCAACTCTTAATTCCTGGAAAGTCTGTGCTACCATTTCATTTTTCTCTGATTCTTCAATTCCTACTTCAACTGATTCCATCCTCTCTTGAAATTCTTTTATCTTCATCTTCATCCAAAAATCCATAAACTTAGGAGTCTTAATGAATTCATCATCTTTTATGAATCTCCTGGCTACAATTTACCTTTCATCTTCATGTACCTCTGTACTTGTTTTTTCTACATCACCCATCCTTTCCTCGTGTTTATGGGCACTAGTCTCAAGGATGGGTTGATCAACTTCAATATCACCTTTCAATGACTGCAGTACTGTAGCCACTTCCTCAGTATTTCCCACCTCTTTAGTATCCTCATAAGGTACTAACTGTTCAATGCTTCCTGTCTTCTATCTTTTGGGAGGTAACTACTCCATGGGAGGCTCAGAGGTTTCACCTGGGGTATGCTCTATAGTTGCACCACTATCATGTTCTTCGAGATATGCTTCCTTCTTTCTATACAATTCTTCAAATCTACCAATTATCAATTCTATCCTCTTGATGGGGTCATTTTCCTCAACAAAGTATCCTGGGAAATCCTTGGACCTCCGCTTCATCCTTTCTCCAAGCTTCTTCATATATTCCCATTTTTTCCTTCTACTAAATACATCATTATAAGTAATGCAGTTCCTTATGACATCTTCAAAATCCACTTGGTGTGGCACTGTCATTTTGGTAAGAAGATTGTGCCTTATGTTGTTCATATGATTTTAAGGGTCAAAGACTCTTTCTTTTCCAGATTTCAATGTATACCTTGTCTTCAAATAATACTATAACTCCTCTAGTGTGTCTGAGCCTATAGTCCAATCTTCACACTTGGTTTGGTTTGGTAGGAAAGTTCCTTTCTTCTGCTTGTGCATTACATCTTTCTCCATCTGCATCATTTGCCACATAAATTCAAGAAATGCTAATCTGAGGGGCACAAATTTTGGCAGTATGTGTGGAGCAATAGGGCATCCATAAAATATTATTATTGTAACTTCTGGGAGGAAGAACCAATCTCTAAAATTGTGTGTATGACCCTACTTTGGTCTTAAATCCAAAGGTCTCACTAGTTGCAACATTTTGGTTGACAATACTGGTATTGCATACCCAAGAACTTGAAGGATTCTATGCACAAAGTTTTCATAGAATACAACAAAGCTTGAATTCTTTCACCAACTATTCCAAATATAGCACCATTTATGGACAGGGATTCCCTTGCTCATCTACTATAGCCAAGTCCATTCTTTTAGTCCAATGGTCCCTATTCTAGTACAATAGGAGATGACACAGTAGGGAATAGTGTCTGAATGTAATCGGTGCTCTATCCTCTATAACTTGGGAGAATTCATCATCTAACGCCTTCTCAAGGCATGAAGCAAAGTCATATTCAATACTAGTTTTAGAGTTTTGAATTCTCATGGCCATCATCATTAGGCCTATTGGAATTTTATCTTGAGCATCTATCCCCAACACTTGGAAAAAAGATAAATATGTATTCATAAAGTAATACTGAAAATATGTCACATTAAGTGGTTCATAGTGGTAGTAGAGATGGGGAATGTTCTGTTACCAATGCCTCTTTTCATATATAGGGGTACCTCATCACTTCTATAAGTCTTTTTAACCTAGCATAATCCTCCTCACTTTTTTGCAAGTTTATCTTGGTCAGAACCTCCTTGTTTAAGTCAAAACACTCAATTATGGCTTTTCTAGTTACTTCTACCAATACTGTGTCATTTGGAAACCTTATTGTTTTGGTAGATGAGTGGTAGTGTTTGGCTAGCAGTCTAATAAATTCTACATCAAAAAACACATTTGGGAAATAAACCTTGCTATATCCAACATCCAAGTGTTTGACACTGGAATCGTCTCATTTCTCTTACTGTAAAAATACCAAAATAGGTCCCATCTAGATTTCAAAATGAGGTCATCCCTACAACTTTGTGTGGTGTCCAGGAGAAAATTCTTATCACCCTCTTTAGTAGACCCTAGAAGTATATCTAATATGGACTAATGGAGTGTTCTCTTCTTTACTTTAGGTTCTTCATCTTTAATTTTAGGTTGACTTTCTTTTACTTTTAATTGTTTTGTTTTATGATGGAGTGATTTCTTTTTTACTTTACGTTCTTCATCTTTAATTTTAGGCCGAATTTCTTTTACTTTTGATCATTTTTTTTAGGAGGCATGTTTCAATTTTCTCTACTATGGCTTCATATGACAAAACCTTGGAAGATTTTTTATATGTTACAGAGCTCTTTCAGAGAGTTTTCGTGCACTTACTTGAGTATTTCACGCTTGCAAGACTTCTTCTTCTTGTATCCTTAGCTCCTTCCACGTTAGTGAACTGCAATTGAGTGCAATATTGGGAAAACTCACTTATCTTTGGATGGCGCAGTATTCAATCATATTAGTTTTGGCAACTCTTAATAATTTAATAGCATTTAATTTTGGCAACTGATGTGATTTTCTACATGTATTGGTGTAAATTGTAATGATGCCAAAATTACCATACTACTGCCATCTCTTATTATACCCACTATAGTATGGTGGTGTTTTTCCCTTCCCTTCTATTGTTTACTGCACTACCACCTTTCTCAAGGCTTCTTGCTATAGGGTTGCAGTGTATACCACTCTACCACATATGTTGCTCACCGTCTCGGTGGTATAGCGGTGTATGATTTTGATCATTACTTGAAGAGGGTCAATGAGACAATCTTCTTTGTCTTACCGATATCTCAATGTCTCATCGACATTAGATCTTATGTTCATCTAATGTTGGTTGCTGGTTTCGAAGAGACAGGTTAATATCTCTTGCCGATATGCCACTATGTCATCAATATTCTCCTTCGGTGGTATTTCTTTATATATTAGTGTAACTTTTCCATGTCGGGGAGACTTCTGATTATCACTATGGTATAGTGGTGTTTTTCCCTTCCCTTCTGCTATTTATGGGTATGTGTAGGATCATCATGGAAAAAACAGGCCCTTAAGTGGTAATGAAAATTCAAAAGAATCAGAGTTAGGCAACTTGACATAAAAATTTGAATAAGTTATCTATATTATTTCAAAAATATGTAAGAATAGAATATGTGGAAAATTGAATGTAGTTTCTAAACTACTAAGTTTATTTT
>VDFB02000017.1:29667618-29844352 GCA_007258455.2 Sequoia sempervirens | reverse complement strand
CAACATTAACAACAACAGATAATCTCATTTAATAGCTAAACATAATAGCATAATACTGAATAGAATTGGTTGTTCATTAGTAATATCAACTATTTGGAGCATGAGATAACTACAACACATTCCACATTGTAAAATAGTCATTGATTTGAAATTTGTAGAAAGCGTTAGGTAAAGAAAAACAAAATACTAAACCATACAAATTAGTACAACTTACATCAGTGCCATATATCCATTGAGGGAGTCAAATTCATAAGCATCTAAGGGTTTATGACAGATTTAACACATAACATATAAGATCTTTGAGAACATTGCTTTTAAAATTTCATCAACATGTATTCTAACCCAAAACTACTTATCAAATCCTTATACAAAACATATCCACCTACAATCCCATTCAAACATTTTAATTAATTCCTTGAATTAAAGCCAAAATAGAAATCATACACACCATAAGAGTGAGATGAACGAGACAACCCTTGATTATCTTATTCAAATTCATATATGAATGTACAATGGAGAGACATGAGTTTGAATTAATCATTTCAATTCAAATGCTAGTACTGTCATAAAACATCAAATCCCCATGAATTCAAAACCTACTACAAAATGACTCAAAACCTAAATTGCATTTTCCTTAAAACCATCGAACTTTACAATTTTCTCTGCAACTCTACCTAGAATCGACTAAAAAATATCTAACTTGCGAACCCATACTTCTAGCCTTGAAATCCTTCTTATAGAAAATGAAGGAGTAAACAAGCATTTGGCCAGAAAGTACCTCTCATTTCACATGCTTTTCTTCACAAAACTCTTGAGGACAACAACTATACCTTATTTATTTCTCATCCTACGCCCTATTCATGCATTCTAAAATTATAACAGTATCCATGGGGCCTCTTACACAAGCTACAGTAATCACAAAAAGTGTTAGAGCCCCTTTATATCATGTTTGGACTACAAAACCCTCAAAAATAGGGTAACCGGGCTATATGCAAGGAAATGAAGCTTTCTAATTCAAATCAACGCCTTAAGCCCTCAAATAAGATTCAAATCAAAGATAACACATATCTTCATGGCCTAGAATTTATTTCACATCAAAATATGGCTGCATGTGACCGTACAGTGCTGCATAACATGAAAAATACATAAATTTTGAAGAAAAACATAGATTTTCGAATGTCAAGAGCTTTAATTTTAAATCCTCAACCATCAACAACCATTACAATGATCACTTTATGCCTTTTAAAGGCCTTTACACGTCAACCACTGAACAACCACCTCTACAACTAACTTTTTAATTTTTTATGATCACATGAAACATAAAACACACTAATTTCAAGGTTGTTAACATTACCATTGAAATGTTTTTATTTTTTGAGCTTTCAAACATTAAAAAGTACATCATTAAATTAATTATGTAATGGCATAAAAATTAAAAACATCATGAATTAATTATGTAACCACATAAGTCAAATATAATTCTATCAAGAAATTAATATCAAATAGATAATATAATCGCATAACTTACATTTCAATGTCATTTGATCTTCTTCTTCATCCAACTCTTTGTCTGTATCATCCGATCCAGATTCAACATTGTAAGGATTGGTCATATCATCATCATCATAATTGATATCAGTTTTGATAATGTCATCATCCACATGGATATCATCTTCATGAACATTAACTCCTACATCATCATGATCTAGTTCCTCCTCTTTGACATCTTTGTCAGGGACATCATCAACTAACCATTGATCACGATCATCATCTACATCATCTTCTAGTTCTTGGGTATCTTCTTCTTCCACCACATTATACTTTACCAAACTTCCTCTTGGATCATGTCCTAACAACAAATGACCAACCTAGTTTACAGAAACCTACGAGGTAAAATGCACACGCTCACATTGGCTTGGAAGAACATAGGGCTCATTTTTCAGCTTCATTTCGATCAACCTTATTAACCATGGTAAATCCATTATCATGTTCAATAAGTTCTCGGGATCATTTTCATTCAATTGTAGCACGTACCATGGGACCTTGAACAAAATTAATCCCGAAGGGACTTAAAGTCACACTCAAGTATATCATCCAAAAATACCATAGTATCGATTTTTGAGACTTAAGGATGTATGTAAACTATAGATGAAACATTAGTCACTGAAGATTATAGGTTATACTAAGATCACAAGTTTTCTTCATGTCATCCAACATTTTGATTCAAAATTTATGACCATTACCACATATCATGTGGTGTTTCACTTTCAATATGTCAAACATGTAAAATTTATTGCAATATCATCAATTAATAAACATATTTATTCTTGGCCGAATGTATGCAAAGAAAACAATCTCAACATATATATACATCAATATAATTGAAAATAATTAAATAATATGGGTGATTAATATATTTATACGTACTTGTTTATCTCTTAAACCATATGCTAAATCAATTTCCCTTTGTGTAACATTGGAATCTCCATTACGATGAACTTCTTCAACCAATGAAGCCACACCTTCCCATGTTAATGTGCGACCAGATTGTTGACATTGTTCAATCCATACCGTCATCCAATCAAGATTGTTTGTGACGTACAAATGTAGTGCATCCCACTCTTGGGATCCCAATTGCGATCTACATGGATCTTTGCTGCAAACTTAGGAAGATATTCACTAATGTACACCATGGTTTGGTATACTATATATCCCTCCACCATAGAACCCTCAGGATGTGCTCTTTGTCTAACCAAAGCCTTCAAAAATTTCAAGTGCCTCTCAACCATCCACATTGACCTTGTATGTATAGGTCCACACAATTCAATCTCCTCAACCTGGTGTATGAGGTAGTGTTCTTGTGCATTGAAAAATGTCAAAGGTAGACACTTTTTCATTTCACACATTAGATGAGAATTTTCTCTTCAATAATTTATATCTTCTTTATATGGATTTCTTTAGATGACAATTATCTAGAGTGATTCAAGGCACAAATATATTATGAGGATTTGGCAAAAATACTCTGATTATAGTATATAACAAGTAAAAAATGGCAATTATAAGATAGCACAACCAGATTGAACAAATGTTGCCACTTACCTCATGTATTTTCCAAGATCGTATATAACTTGCTTGACATTGTTGTCAAAGTTGTTTGGGAGAGATAGAGGTAGAACAACTCTTGCAACAATTATAAAATGATCTTTCTAATTTATTTTTTCCAAAGTAGTAACCACAATGCCTTGAAAAGTACATGCATTATACAAGTGTATATAATATACTAGAATAATTACCTTAATGAGGTATGTAATCCATGCATTTTTCATACGTTTATTAAATTCACCTTTCTTTATTTATTATATTGTTTACATGTTGACCAAATTCACATTGGGAAATCAAATTTTTCATATGACTTCTTTTTATAGCATTATTTTGCTGGTCTGTTAATAACCAAGGAAGGGCACTTATATTTATTTTTTCTCCATCGCTATTTAATTGAATGACATTTTTCATTGCATGATTGGCTTCATGAATGTCACTACAAATTTTGACAAATTTTTTTCTTTGTCATGCCTTCCATCCAATATTTTCTATAACTTTCTATTATATTCTTTCCAATATGCATTGTATCAAACAAATGCACAATTTGTAGCTGCTCATAGTAGGGCAACCTACTAAATTGTCTGGGATAACTTTTCAATCCTTGTGGAAGCCGACCATTAATGCCTTGACGACCTTCATGAAGCATATAAGTTAAACAAATTAACAACGACAATCATTGTTAATTACAACATGAGTAAACACAACACAATATAAAAATATAAATTGAAAACATATCATATATAATAGATAAACAATTTGATATGATGTATAACCTTGACGATTAATTCTATTATATTCCAACTTCCATAGGCGAGGTGCCATTCTTTGTGGTTTTGATGTAGTCTCCTCTTTTCCATTGAAAAGATGTTTTTCAATAGTTCGATACTTATGATTTCTATGGAGGAAGTGCCTATACTCATCAAACACCTGCTTTCCTAAACTTTTTAAACGATGAGATTTCATCTTTGGACCACAAATTGGATATGCAAATTTTTCCTTTGTTTGAAGACCTGCAAGATCATATATAATTGGATTAATGAATAGATTATATTCAGTATCTTTCCGTGTCATCAGAAGCTGGCAAACATTGAACACCAAATGCTCATATTGAATCCCATACTGAAGCTGAAGGGGTGAGAATGACAAACTCACCAAAATGGCCACTGACCCTCTAACTAGATCCTGTTAGCCTACAAGGGTCCAAGAGATAGGCTAACTCAACATGCTCCTTAACTGAGCTAAAATAATGGGGACATTACAAACAACCCAAGATTCATCTTCTATATCTCTCTATTTTCAATACAAGCTGATTGAACCTTGCCTAGTCTCAAATCCTTTTAGTTATTTCATTGGATGACTAGTTTGATTTCCTTTTTTGCAGCGACCAATTCTATTGATTCTCTTCATATTGTCTTTTCTTTCACCTTATTTTGTGAATATGTCAATTTTCTATAATTATATATAATGAATAGATTATTTTAAAAACATGCATGATATCTACTTCATCAAATTAAATATTGTTAAAGTGCAGTCGAACGTTATAACATACCACAAAAATGTGTTAGCCCTGGGGCATCATGAGTTGTCCATACAAGCATTGCATGGAATTGAAATTGTCTTTGTCCTATTGGTCTAGAGACATCATACATAGTGACGCCATTCCATAAATTTAGTAACTCGTCGATAAGAGGCTCGATATATACATTCATATCTTTAACTTGGTACTTACCTAGTTGAATGAACATAAACATTACATAATTATTATAACCATTTTACTGCAATATATATAAATTAATGTACATGACTATTGAATGAAAAAAATATAAGTCATTATGCAACAAATAAGACAAATGAGATGCTACTATGTTAAAGAAAATTGATGTAAACAAATACCTGGAACAATCATTGACAACATTATGTGCTCCCTCTTTATTGACATCCATGGAGGAATGTTATTGTTGATAACAAAAATAGGCCACACCGAGTAAATAGATCTCAGCTCTCCAAATGGATTGACACCGTCCGCTCCCAATGAAAGCCTGAGATTACGAGGTTCTTCTTTAAAGTGTGGCCATTTTTCCTCCATGTCCCTAAATGCAAAACCATCCGCAGGAATTCGAAGAATGTCATATCCACTTCTATTCCGTGCATGGTAATCCATAAATTGCACTCCAAGCTTTCGCGACCTAAATAATCAAGCATAATGCGGAATAACAATGAGAATATAACGAAAACCTTAAGTGTATAATAATTTTGTTAATTGATCTGCTTCAATATCTAGTGATATGACATTCTAGACATTTTGTTGCAAATTCCTATTGTTTATGATATATAATATGATCATTGGGACATGCATCTATTGTTTGATACCCATTCGATATCTTCATAATGTCAAATAAATCTTGGTATGAGTGAGGTAAAATATTTGATGGTGGTAACAAAATTCACCAATCAATCTACAACAAAAATAATTTGTTAATATAAAGAATATTAGTGGTACATATTTCATCTTTTATTTACTAGTGATGAACTAACAACAATTAAAATAGATGAAAAAGATGACATATATGACATACTTTAACATCCTCATGGAGATTGCTATGTTCGATAAACCATTCATAACCTTCAAGTTCAACAACAACAATACAACAGAGAAGAGTTGTTTGGGAGCCTCTACAAGGTTTGTATGTCTTCTCTGGGTATGAGTAAATCATGAACATCATCAAAGTCATCTCGATCGGCCATGATTAGCTCTTCTACCACTAAATGTACTGCTATGGATCAATGTATTTGTACCATCATTCAATCAGGTTTTCTGGTACATGATCATCTTCTTCCATAAGATCATTAACTTCATCTTCGATATTCACAGCTCCATGTTCGTTCGCTTGCAAAACCACATTCTTTGGATTGTGATAATCCATATCATCTTTCCTAGGGTTCCCCACCTTTATAATAATGATAGACACAAATAAACCATGATCATGATCAAGTGATTATATATATATAATGTTAAAATGATATAAACATTTACAAATTCAATCAATATAAACACATATAATGAACAACTTACTCAATGGATCTAATCATGCCCCCCTTCAACGTGACCATGCTGCCTACAATGTTTCTCAGCTGTTGTGATTAAAAGTTCATCTCGTCTTTAAGCCCTTGCAATTATTGCAAGGACAATAACATTTCCCATCACCCTTTCTTTTCAATCTAGCCCACAATCTATCAAGTGTCTCTTCATTTTGTTCTGGACTAATATTATCTGACATGATTTTTCTTTACCAAGCTTGACTATTTAGATCTTCAAAAAATATCAAACTCACACTCCAATAATTTTTATTCATAGACATGTAACAAAATCTAATAATTTGATATTTTACACCAAAAAAAATTGGCATGCAACCACCCCTGCAAAAGAGAAGATAGTCTGAAGTTAATGACCCCAAAAAACACTTTAAAATGCTAATTCCAAAACTTATTAAATTGGATTTTACTATGATTTCCAACCATTAAGACTCTAAAATCATAATATTGAACTTGATCACAAACTTCTAGCGATGGAAGTGCGAGCTAGTAAGAACAAGTGACCCATTCCTAAGGAGCAACAAGTCAGAATCATCATTGCTAATGTCAATACGGATTTATCCTTTTAGTTAAAGATGCAATGTGTCACTTCTTATGACAAGCTTATCCCTAGGGCCCTCAACATTGAGAGAGCCCTAATCACACAAGGAAGCACACACTAGTAGAATTTGGAAAATAAATGACTAGGTGACTAAAAATTTTAGTCAAAACAACTAAAAATTTTAGTCACAACAACTAAAAATGACTAAATTATGCTCATTTTTTGCAACTCAGCTATAAATGAGTAAATAAATTACTAGTTTGGTCGTTGATTAAAAATTATTTAGTCACACAAATAAAAATGACTAAATAGTTAGTCATTTATTTAGTCACAATCCATTTGAATAAATCATTTAAGGAATCAAGAATATAGCCCGCCAAAATTCTATAAAACTTTAATAAACATACCCTAAATTTTTTGTCATAATCTTATTTTCAGGTGTAGCCCACCAGAATGGAATTTTTATTTTAATAAACATACTCTAAAACCTTCGTCAAAACATTATTTTCAAGCATAGACCGCCAAAATGGAGAAGTGTTTCCGTAAAGAATGATAGAGAATGGTGAGGAGATGTGCGTGAAAGGAGGCATAGGATTCATTACTGCTTATCTCATTCCTGCTCTGTTAAACAAATCTTACATTTTTCCCGCTACTATTTGTAATCTAGGTATTTACTTGACATATATTTGCATAATCTCAAATTATTTCAGAGGATTTTGAAGTATCAATGTATCATATATAGGGTTTAAAATTATTTCTTTTAATTAAAAAATAAATAAATGATGTATTTCCCTATAATTAGATAATGTGGAGATCGCCTAAATCTACCCCAACACACTATCCTCTTTGGCATTGTATTCATTACTCCAGCTACTAGGGTTTTGCATGTGACATATTTAATATCTTCATGACCGTGGCTTTTAAATAGATCTCAATCTTTGCTTTAATCCTTTTTATGGTAACCCTTGAGTTCCATAATCCACCTTCAATTTCTTCTAAGAACGGTGTCTTAAGCTAGACTACATAGTATGCATATAAAGCAAGTCCTTCATACCTGCCATTGTTCCAAACCACCAATCACTGCCTTGCTTAAAATGTTGCCTCATAAGCACAATAACATGTTTTAAAATAATGGTTGCTAGTGATTGACCATTAAGGTCACCACTTTCATCAAGATACAATGAGATTTTTGTCTTCAAACTCAAGGCATTATGCAAGATAACATTGTGAATTGTTTGTGTGTACGATTTGATTTTCTTGCACATTTACTTTTGCTAACTTCCTTTAAGACTGGGTATTGCACCCTCAGCTGCAATCTCAAAAAACTCACTCACTATCACTTGAAGATTCCTTTCATGAGCATCCTTCTATAAAATCAAACTATGCCCTATAGACTGCCTACTTACTACAGGGGACTCATTGTTTCATGGTATTGTAGATCTTAAGATCCTTCAACCTTATTGACACTACTTCACAGTCCACAAGGTATTATTCACTATTCTCCCATCTTTGATGAGTCTCAAAACACTGCTCAAACATGTAATCCACTACCTCCATTATACATTAATGGCTAAGAAGAAACATTGAACCTATGATTACCACTGCATTTCCATTTGGACAATCATTCCTCGACATTGCATTTGCCTTGTCTAACACTACCAAAAGATTTGAAAACCCTTAAGGTCAGCAAGGGGTAAGGAAACTCATTGTTAAAATCTCCACTTTACTATGCAAGGTTTGAGCTTTATTATCTTGTCACTACTGCCTTTTGACTGCCACATCTCAAGGACTGCCATTCTTCTTATAGATTGCATTTATAAATGTCACTAAGCTACACAAAGGTGCTTGTTATTGGCTACAATCTTTAGATTGCAAGATTTTGTTATTAGCTACAATGTATCAATCTTTCTGTATTGCAACCTCACTAATCCACTAGATTTATTGTTTATGTTTCTACAGGAGGCCTAGGGTTTGTACCCTAATCATGCTCTTACCAATGCTTTTGTTGGTATTAAAAAACAACCTTAAATCTTGGGTCAAAAATTAGTTGTCTTGACAAAGTTGTGGTATGATCTTGGATTGTATCCTAGAGTGTGTGGGAAGCTTGTGTTTGATCATTAAGG
This sequence comes from Sequoia sempervirens, assembly GCA_007258455.2. Taxonomy (NCBI): domain Eukaryota; kingdom Viridiplantae; phylum Streptophyta; class Pinopsida; order Cupressales; family Cupressaceae; genus Sequoia; species Sequoia sempervirens. The sequence continues at coordinate 29,835,493 of VDFB02000017.1, read as the reverse complement.
TATGTAAACCTGATCAGGAAATGTATCCTATATAGCATGGGTCTTGCTTTAATACTTTCCATAATGGTTATTAGCAGATCACATTATTATAGTTTGTGGTAACCCAAGATTGCATTCAAGTATGTAACAAACTTGGTTTGTAGTTTAAGCTATACACTTTTAAGTAACATTCATAAGGTTTAGAAAATCTTGATCACTCTCTAGAATAGCCCATTAAACATGGGTTGTGCTTGAATGCACTACATAATTGATATAACACAACCAATCTGCATATCAACCAGAGTTATAGGCTCTTTATAGCAGCAAGAGGTAATCACTCTTGATCATGCTATAATTACATCCTAACCTGTTAAATTTGAGACAACCTGAATGGACCCAATGATGATTGACACCTACATTATACAACCTGAATTAACTACATTATATGAGTGCCTCCATTTCTATCACAACATAGCCACATTAAACTTGGGTCACACATGAATGCATCCTATATTTGTTATAGCACAACTATGCCACATGACCAATAGAGTTATGGATCACATAATTATAGTCATAAGAATCTATTCCTTGGTTGTGATCTTATGGTAATCCACACAACAAAATTTGGACATGAAATTCTCAAAACCCTAAACCATCTAAAAATGAAATCTAATGAGTTGTTGCTTTAAAATATGATTTTCAAACCTGGAACTAAAAATCCAACTTCACAATTGAATTATGCAAAAAGACAATGACTACCCTCAACCTGGCAATATCTTCTTGAATTATTTTTTGATTTTTCCCAAGAAAATCATCCTTAGTTCTCCACAAACTGTCTCAAGTAGAGCAAAACACTATCGCAATAAATTAGCGAACTCACTTTTCTTTATGTCAGCCACAATTTGATTTTTTTCTTATTTTTCATATTTGTCAAAATTTTGACGAAACTGATAGTTTGCATTTCGACGAACGTCGGGGATAAAATTTTAAAAAATTGAAAATTACACATCAAATTTTACAAGCACCCAACGATACATCAAATTATACATATTTCGTCAAACATTTTCGTCGGATTTTGCAGTCAAATGAGTTAGTGACATGAGTGGAGTTCAGTTCAGTTCAGTTCAGTTATGGTTCAACTATCTTCAATTGCATGTAGTTAGTTTCAGTTGAATGTGTTGGGTGAAAATCGTGTAATCAACTTTTCAACAGATTACACAATTAGGACTTTAGCCATAGCTATGCGAGATTCAATCTCTACTCTCAGTAAGGGGATCTCACCTAACTTTGACCAAAGTCAAAGTGTAATTTGTTTTCAAAAAATTACATCTCAGATTTGGTGTAATTACATTTCGAAAAATGACATTTAAGATGTCAAAAACTATTTACAAGATGCATAGGGGAAAGCATTAAAAAGTTGAACACTAGGAAATCAGGAATCTTCATGGTTCCTTGCTTGGGCACAGAAGTCTTCATACTTCATCTTGGTTTCCTGCATGAACTTCTCATATGGACCAATGGTGTAATCCATAATGGTGTGAATCCTTGTGATCGATCTCATGGTAGATGAGTGAACCTTCTTGCACCTATCAAGATGCATTTTAAGGTTATCTAGTGTAAGCCTTGTATCACAAATGACATCTAGAGAGGTTTTTGAAAAGTCCGTACTATCAATAAACTTCATGATGGCTTCTTTGAAGATCTAGGATAGTTCTGTGGCCGGTAGGAAGATACAATTTTCCTCAAGAAGCTGCCCTGACAACTCCTTTATTCCTCTTTCAAGAATGACATGATGCCCTTCGACATCTTCTTGTATTTGGTGGAGATCTTCTATAAGAGACTCAAACACATGAATACGGTGCTTCAAATATTCTCTTACCTCTATGTATTTTCCTTTGTTGGGAATCACCCCGACTTCCACCAATTTATTGAGCTTTGCCTGTTTCATTTGTGACCACCACAATAGGCATTTTTCCATTTCTTTATGCTCTTGGGAAAGTGCACTCTCCTCCTTATCAAGCTCTATTTTGAGCTTGGCTATCAGAGTAGCTTTTTCATCTGCAACAATTATAATTTGAGAATCGTATTCTATGATCTTTTTGATGAAATCATACAACACCCTTCCTTTGGAGGTGAACTTCTCAGCTTTCTTGACAGCTGGGTCCTCAACACTTACCATTGCTAACGGTTGTGCATTACTTGTAGATCCTGCAAGTCTCCTCACAATAGTGGCATAATGCTCTGCCCTCTGTTTGTACATATTACGAGCTTGCTCCATTTTTTCTAGTCTTCCAACCAAGATATCCAAAGTCACTTGCACATCTGCTTTTTCACTTTCATTTGTAACTTTTCCAAGCTGGACCCTTGTCACTGTGTAATCCTCCATGTTGACATCTCCTCGTTCTTGAGGTGGTATGCCAATTTCCACATACTTATGACTAGTTTTGTCAACATTCAGCCGTGAATAAACTTTTTCCTTTTTATTCCCTTTAGCTTTTGGAGGGACTATCTCTTCAAGGTCGAGCACTTTTGGAGAAATCATTTATTTCTTTCACTTCGATACTTGAGATATCAACCAAGGGGGAAGAGAGGAGGTATGAGCTTCTAAGTTAACCATCAACTCTCTTTTCACCATCTCTTCAGAAGTAGCAATTGGTATTGTGACAATGGGCTCAGTGTCTATCATAACTGCTCCTGTAGTTTGCACATTGAGCTGATCATGCATTGATTCATTCATGAATGAATTAAAATTAGTCTCTGAAGTGATATCATATGATGGCGATGACAGGCTAGGAATAGATGATGGAGGGCTAGATAAAATGTCAACCGTGTGTATACTTGTCACTGATGGAGTATCAAGTATGGTTGACACTGTAGGGGTAGGTGAAACATCCACTGTGGGTATGATGGTGGTAGGAATAAGTGATGTAGGAATAGGTGGTGGAGGAGTGTTTGGATTTGGAGTTGTATGAGGAACATTTGAAATTACAGGCGATGATGTTCTGGGAAGCTCTTCAACTACATTCTCAAATGGAGACATAGTTCTTTCTTCATCATGCCTGGGTTCCTGTTGATCATCCTCTTGTCCTTCTGACTCTGGTTCACCTTCAAAATCATCTTTAGACTCTTATTCATCTTCAAAATCTTCTTCTTCATAAGAGTCTGCTTCTGCTGAAAATTCTTCTCCAGTGGATTGATCACTGGAATTTCCTTCTTCATCATAATCTATCTCTTCCGAAACAACCCCTTTTCCTTTGGAGAAAGATGGTTCAGATTTCGTAGTTTCTCCTTCTGGGACGACTAGTATGTCCTTGCCGACAGTGTACTTGATCCTCGGGCCTCTTGGCGAAGAAGTGGGAAGAGCCACAAATTTGTCTTTCATGCAGAGTTCTTGTTGTTGGTTGGCTTTTGCTTCAAATTCTTCTCCCTCAGAATCTGTTCTGAAAGTTTTCATCTCAAAGTCGTGCTTGTGTAACCACTCTGCAGTGTTAGACAAGATTGGTGCCAATCTTTCCCTGATGCTAGCACTTTCTTTTTTGGACCATTGAATTGCAGGTAACGACCTTTTGGCTATTTCTTGTTCATCATAGACAACATTCATGATATCACCAGGATCTGTGAAATCCTCTAGTAGGTTAGAAACACCAAGATCTTTGGTCTGTTGTACGGTTAACCTGCAATAATCCATCTTACGAATGGCCTCTTCATCTATGCATTCAACCTAGATGTCCTCAAAACGGTACCTGTGATGATGATCCTTTTGCAATTGCCTCTTGACATCTCGGTAATCAAAATCAAACTTGTATCTGTAGGTCTTGATTGTCATGACTTGCATCTCTGCATAGACTGATTTGGCTTTTTGTACAGTCTGGATAGTATACCCACTAATTGTCACTGGGAACTTGAATCTTCACTTGTGAATATTCCTCCGTTCTTTGTGCACTGAAATCAACTGTCTGCACATCTCCATGAGAACCCACTTGTTTGAGGGGTATCGTGGCAACATGTAAGGGAAACCAGTGTAGCACCCTACTCTTAAATAAGTAAAAGTTGGGAATTGTAGAAATAAGCATCCAACCTTACTTACCACCTTATAGTCCTCATTAGATACCCTCTTTCTTTCGAGAGTCGGATCAAAGCTGAAAAGAAAAGGAGTGAAGAAAGCATCAGTAACCCTCCTGAAATGATGAAAGCTTTCTTTCAGCTCCAGTTGATAGAAAAATTTGTACATAGGTGTGGTGCGCCTATTCCCTCTTGTAGATAGACCTAGAAATTGCCTCATCACGACTGTAGCATACACCAGGTAAGAAGTCATATAGAACTTTAATGTGGATGGCACATTGATTAGCTATTCATGTATTTCATCGCTAATATGTTTGCCCCAATCAATGTGAACTTTTTTTCTTCTTATGATTTTGATGTATTCATATATCGAGTCATGAAAATTGGATGATTTAGGCAACCCCTTCACTCTACTAAAAAATTTGATCATATCTTTGACATCTTCTTTGAAGTCATTTCGCGAGAGTCCCTTTGGCCATTTGGAAATAGTTTGCCTAGGATTTTTCAACCATTGGCTATTTATCAGGTTTTTAGCCTTGTTGGGATCAACGTCATAGACTTCCTATGCTTTTTGTATTGAGATGTCAATGTACTTATCCATCTGTGGAACTCTGAACACAATATCAAAGAAGTCAGGGTTGAGTCTCAATATCTCGTGTCCAAAAGAATCAATCACACTTATGCTTTCCCAGATGTAGTGGAATGCAACTTGAAGGAAAAAAATTGTATTCTGTGTAGTAGTAGGGAACATAGACACCAAATGTAGGTTACTGTGTATGATTTCTCTCATAAAATCATCAAGAGGCTTCTTCTCAATTCTCTCTACAAAATCAACTAGGTCTTGATGACCAACCTGTGTCTTTTATCTCTTCCACCTTGGAGAGCACCATAGTCGGCGGATAAACACCTTGATATTTGTACTTCATTTTTTCTTTAGCCCTTGAAGATGATGGAGGTTTTATGGCAGTCATTTGAGAGCAACTGAGTCTACAAGCAACAACTTCAAGGATCTTTTGATGATATTTGAAAAGAGACTGTAAGATGTGGAAACAACAAACGTTAGTCAAAAAACAACATTGAGATGCGTGAAGTGAGCAACGATGTCGAGAAAGCATGAAATGAGCGATAAGGCATGCAAAATGATGCACAAAGTGGAAGGAACAAGAAATGAGGAAAAATTGACAAGTTTTGAAGTGTCTAGAAGAAAACCAGTGAAAAGTGTAAGGGCACCAAAATTCAACACCCTTGCACTTGGGCAAAGTGAAATTGGTGCAGAGGTGCTGAAAAACAACGCTCCTACACCTTGCAGTGTTAGAAACAGGAAAACAATATGTCAGGGTGCTAAAACTCAGCGCCTTGACACTTAGCTTATCGAAAGCTCAAGTTTTTAAGTGTAATAATGTTAAGTTTAAGCGCTTCAACATTGTGAAGAATGAAACATGTGCAATGATGGATAAAAAGTCTGCTTGGACATGGAATCTTCGTGCCATCCTAGGATTTTGAAATCCAAAACTTGTTTTGGTGTATAAGTCTCCAATTTCAGCGCCACAACATAGAGAATAAAACTCATTCAAAGATTTGAAGACTTTCTTTGTGCATCACATAATGAACATTTTGCTCCAAAGAGAAAGACACAAAAATGATGGAGAAGCAAAAGGCATTTGGAAAAACATGTGGAGAGGAAGGTTATACAGAAACAAACAAAAACACACATCTAAATAGGAGGAAAGATCGACATGAACGATGGAGGTTACTTGGAAAGAAAACACGTTTTGAAGAGCATGAAATAAGAGATGAAAGATTAAAAGATAAACGTGTTTGGTCATCAAGAAATCAAGAATACAACTTAAAAAACACATTTACAAAACCTAGCAAAACAAAACACAGATATAGAGAAGAATAAAAAAAGGGAGAAATGAATAAAAATCATACTTGAAACAAGAACTCAAAACCCTTGCTCGACCAAGATGGAGATCCTCATAAAAACGTGTTTTTGGAGGAGGTAGATGTGCACCCAACAAAGAGGAGTGAAAAAAAATATGTTAAAAGTGAAGAAGAGGAAAGATAAAATCACTTTTAAGTGATTTAGAAGAACTCAAGTCGACCCAATAAAAAGTGGCATGAAATAAGGCACGATAAGCGAAAAATGCAAAAGACAAAAAACCACACCCAAGCCGAAAATTGGCTAAGTCTGGGAAGTATGTGTAAAGGTGCTAAAATTCAGCACCATTACACTTGCTAAAAATCACTTTTGTGCAGGGGCGTTGATTTTTGGCACCCCTACACTTTCAACACTTAGTCATTTTTCAATGTGGGTTGAAGCGATGTTTTTTGGCACAACTGCACTTTTCCCAATTTCACTAAGTATTAACAGTGAAGGCTCGTGAAGATACTTGTTTCGAAGGTCTTCACAAGGTGAACGTAGGGGGATGCTCAAATTGACTGTTTTAGGCTTTGGAACACATTTTGAGGTGGCTTGAAAATCACCTCATTTTGCGTGCTTGAACTTCACGAACCTAGGAAACAAACAAGTTTTGTAGGGGGGTTATCTGTGGAACGAGTGCTGCTAGATTCTGCAATAACATAATGCTAGTTGAATTTAGTTGATTTGAGTTGCATGACAAATGACTTTAGTTAAATAACAGATAACAGGTGGACACATTCAGTTAAGTGGGGATGATTAATCATGCATATTGTTTGCATGAATTGATGAAGAGATATGTTTTTGTTAACAAAGATTGACTTGGACCCACCTTGGGCACCCAAGTTGGCATCTTTGAGTTAACATCTTTTGCATGAGAAAATATTTACAAGGCTAAGTTAAGTGGGACCATTCTTGGGCACCAACTTTGAGGAGAAGCTTGGAAGATATTTTCTTGACCAACGATTAGTTAGGAGTTCAGTTTCAAACACCTAAATTGAGGAGACTTTGGTTTTGACTTCATGTTATAGTGTGGAACTCTACTTGCCCAATCTAGGCGTAGATATTTGTGAGGAGCTTTGTGCTCTTGTTTTGATCAACTCTTTGGAGTTTACAATGCTCATAATTTTCTATTAATTGCATCAAGTTGGAGAAAGTTTCATCAAAGATTATTGCAGGTTGTGAAGAAGAATTATTGAAGGCAAAGGAAGCATATCAAGCAAAGGATTGATATAGTATTATTGTAATATTGTTCTAAGGTTAAATAATATAAGCACTATTGATTCTAGTGGTGGAATTTTTCCCGAAAAGGTTTCTCCACGTATATTTCGTGTCACTTCTATCTTCTTGTTTCATTCTTCTACAATCTTCTATCTCTTTCTACAATTGGTAAAATTGATCTAAAACAGATAATCATAAACAAAGAATTGTGACAAAGAACACTTAATTAAATCTACAGTCACATAGGTTTACAAGTTTTAAGCTATAATTTCACCTTAATTTTCAACAAAGATATGCCACAATGAACTTCTAACTCTCAAGTTGATAGATTACTTCACTCAAACAACAATTCTCTCTCTCTCTCACAACTAAAACTAAGAATAAGCTAAAACTAATGCAGAGTAAAAGCTTGTAAGAAGAATGCATAGTAAAATAATAGCAAGAATAATAAGGAATGCCTCCTCTCAATGATTAAGCACCCCTATTTATATAGCAACTTGATAACTTCTCAGCCCATAGTTTAGGCATGAAAATGGACAACAAACACCATGTAAAGCAACACATAATTCATAGCAAAAAGGTGGCAACCAACAAGTTCATACTCAAAAAAACATCTATATATTGACTTGCTAAATTGACAACAAATAGAGACTTATTTAAATATGCACATGGAGAATTTGAATTATCTCCAACAAAAGGCATCTACAAAAAATAGGTTTTCAGAGGTGGCACCAAAGCTTCCACTCTCCTCTTCCATGTTGGTGTAGTTTCATGCAATTAGAATCAACCAATTACCAATTTGCAACACTAAGCATTCATCGACTTAAATTGTGGGTGAGTCGATTTAAGATCTTAACTCTCTTTGACAAAGTCGTTGTCTTTTCCTCAAGTATCAACATATGTATAAAACATGGTAGTTTAAGTTTACCAAGTCAAAGATAATCTTCTCCATGGCATCAACTACGTCTATGTATTGCATCAACACAAGGTAGAAGCTTTAAATGAAATATAAGTATTCCATAAAGCATGACAATGTGAGTAAAACTTGGCTTCAATAAACATAGTCATAAGCAACTTCAATCAGCCTCAAATAACAGTCATAAACGACTATAATCAACCTTTATAAATCAGCATCTATCATGGTAAATGATAGTTGATTTCTAATAATATATAATATGTTAAATATATATTATTATGTATATATATAATATATCATATACATATATATATTTAAATACCATCATATATTTCTATATATATATATGTATATACATATACATATGCATATATATGTATATATATATATGTATATGTATATGTATATACACACACACACACACACACACACACACACATATATCATAAACCATCAATGTAAATATTTGTTCAATATTTAGACAAGTATAATCACAATAGTATTCACATACAATCACAATATATCGATTGTATGCATATATATACATGTATATAAGTATATTCCTTTATGTACACATATGTGTATGTATATCTATATCAATGCATTTGTATGGTGTATCCATTTGCCAACATACGCGTGTATCAATACAGATATACATATAGATATGTGTATATACTATACATACATACATATATATATATGTTCACATTCGATTCACATGTAGACATTCACAATTACCACCATATCGATAAGTATTTACGTGTGGTACATCTACACATGTGCATATACATATCGTTAAATCCTATGTACATGCACACATGTACACATACTCCACAAACAACCCTCTTATCCATATAATCATAATGTAACAAGAAGAACTCCAAAGCTTGAATATATAAACATCACCCAATAATGCACTCGATAGTAAAAAAAACCCCTACTAGTGTAGACACATTATGCTAAGGATGACTTACCTACCTCCTACATAATAACCCGACACAATTATCCTATTGTGTTGTGTGTAAGCTCAGATAGGTTATGTTATTGCTTACCCGACCAAGATATTCTCATGAGTGATACTTCCCCTCCACCTGGAGGAATGAACATTTACCTCCAACCACTAACACATGCCCATGATAGTCAACTATTCACAAAATATTCAGTATACGTAATACATCTCCAAAGTTAGAATATCAATGAAAAATAACCATCCATTTCTCATATATGCATTTCTTTATATAACATTTAAATGAAATAACATTCATTCATAATGCATCAATAACAAAGTCCAAGCACATTTTATTCACCATTAGAATACAAATTGCATTCACATTTACCCTATATAGTAATAGTAAATAGTAATTACATAATTGGGGTGTAACATACTTTCCCCCTTGTGAATCATCATCCTCAGTGATCTATAACACTTTAACATACAGATAAAGTCAAATAAAGTTTTACTTACCATTCTCAAAATATGTAAGATTTTCAAAACATTTATCCTATGTAGCATCACTCCTTGCAACCTTGCCCTTCCTGGACCTTGCATCGAGTGCCCTCGCTATCGCATAGGGAAAAAATTGTATGCCTCACACATACTCTCCCAAAGAGCTTTATTATATTATCATATTACCTCATATATACATCTCTAGTACAACCGTATCTATATCCCACATGACACCTATGTCTTAGTGGCTGGAAATCATTGGCCCATGAATTTATTCTCAGTATAATCCAAATAGAAAAGGAATGACGATGCATTACACACTACACCGTGGGTCCCATCCTTCCTTTTGGTTTCATAAAACTCAAAATTCAAGTCCGTCTATCACTTACACATCCATTTTTCCTTACCATAAAGTATTATTCTTGACTAATTGTCTATCTTGAGCATAACATTGCTCTTGGACACCTCTCAAATTATGATACTACTTCATACTTAAGCTTTGTATCAACAAAGTTTCATCGATCCTCTTTGATCTATTACTCCTTTTTGACAATCTATCAAGTCTATGGTTAACCCTATTTCTAAGCCTATTTCAACCTAAAAAAGTTTCCAACCTTCCTTTCTATATAATGGTCCAAAAATCAATGCTAGAAGTTTACAAATCATTCAAGATTTAGTTTACCACTTTTTCCCATTTGGCTATAATAATATATTGTGCATTCGCTCAATTGAATTTTTCATAGTATGATCATGGTTCACACAACCCTATCATTATTTTCTTGTTCACAATTGAGACAACCTTCCCAGGAATACTAAACAACTACTTCTCACAATATATTATTTAGGACCTAAATCCTATAAATCAAGTTTCCAAATAACTTTGGTTACTTTGGTGAGTCTATCCACTAGAACATTATGTCAGTCTCACTGACATAGACAGTTAAACTGTATTGCATTCTACCACAACCCTTCTGGAATCCCAAGAGAGTTCACATGTCCTACCAATGATGACATCCTGTTTTCATTTTCTGGCACACTAGACATTATCTTGCCACATTTTGTGCAGCCTCTTACTCCATATTTTCTAGATTATAGTGGTTTCTCATCCGAAAAATAACTCTGTCAACCCAATGTCCTACCTCTGACATCAATTTCCTCATTTCATTCTAGAATCTTCCAAAATTTTGGGTACATAGGTTCTTTTATATCCAATAATAGTCTATTCTTTGACTAAGTGAAAACCTATTTAATGATCTCATGACATCTTTAATTCCCAAGTAATAATGGTTAGGAGTTTTGCGAGGAAAAATATCCTTTATCTTAGGACATCCACAACTTGGATTTCTTCTATCTTTGGATTATTTCCAAAGATGCAATTCATCTTTTAACTTAATCAAATTTTCCCAAAAAGAATTGATACTAATTTCAAGTATTAATCCTCATTCAATCATGTTGGTCCCTAGAAGATATCAAATTTAATTGTATATCTGATTACCAAGCACAATTGTTTCTCGTTAGCTCCATTGATTCACTTAATCACATAGGTGAGTCCCAATCTTGGTATATCCTAATTCTAGGATAGAGTCATCAATTAATGACTAGTCCAATGTTATAGGTTACTCTAACCCTATATGTTTAAATCAAGATCAAATGTACAACCCAACCAAGTAAGTTATTTCCAACCTATAGGTGTCAATGAGTAGTCCAGTACATATCCCAACCCATTAAGTAAAATTTAACCTAAGGTTTATCTCTTTAATCAAATGAATTTCTCATCCCAAATATGTTATTTTAATCCTAAGGTTCCATTCAAGAGTAAGGTATGATCAATTGATCAATCAAGTAAAGATAATTGATGTGGTTGCATAGCGTCACATCTTGCCTTATCATTTCATGCCATCTCTTTGAATTTATAGCTAAACCTTACCATCCCCAAGTCTCTTAGCACAGTAAGCTACATTTTCAAGTCACTTCATGGCATGGATATATTTCATAATATGTAGTATTACTACCTATGTATAGAAATAACATCGTTATCTAAATCCCCATATAAGGTATATAAGAGTGGAGAGACACTTTCATCCAAATCATAAGTAATCTAGATCTTCCCTTGTCTATCCCATAGACAATAATCTTCCCTTTCATGACCAAGTAATCTTCCTATCCTTTCCTTAAGGAATTAATGATAATAGCAATTGATTTTACAATCAATATATATATGCAAGGTATGGTGTGATAATAGGTCACAACTCTTGACCTTTCCACTATTTTCCTCCAAAATTTCAATACCTTTTTCCTTGTGGTCATAAAATGTATGACTTAAATGACATCATGACTTGTGAAGAATTCATTGGTTCTTCTAAATTGAAAATATATTCACAATTTTTTTTGGTTGGGTTACTTAATCGAGTCAATCCACTCTCTTCCTTCCCCCCTTAGTGTTTCTACAACATTCGATCTACTCAAAGTTGAACTCCTAGAAAACACTTGCTTCTTTGAAAAGATTTATCATTCCTTGTTGTTGGTTTTCTATTGCCTTTTTCTTGCCTTAATGACATACTTTGAATATAATTTTTCCCAAAGTTAGATTCATCATTGATTTCTAATCCCATAGATTCAATATTTTGGATTGTCCAATAGGAGATCTAATGAATAATCAACAACTTAGAAATTAAGATGCACACTAATATTCCCACTCTCTTTCCAATATCATTTTTGTGGAGGAATATCCATACTTGTAGAGCCTCATTGGTTGATGTACCTTTCAACTCAAAGTGTTGTTTTCCTTACTTCTATTGATTTGACACATAGTGCCATATTGTATTCCATTTTATTTTGTTACCTCTAAATATATGTTGATTTTTGCAGACATGTTGGTGAGTTCATCTTATACTCCATCCAATCTATGTACTATCCAACCTCTTGTTAGGTCAATACGATTTACCTTTTCAAGTGGCTTTGTCCCAATACTTGGTGACTTATTCCCTCATAACCTTTAGAGATACCAAGGTTGTTTGGTCTCTTTTTCTCATCTTAATCATAACTCCAAATTGATCTTATCAATTTTGGTTAGTGGAACCATGCCCACTTCGTTGATTACTTCATTCTGACCTTTTTGGTCTTTCTCCTTTTTCCTAGGTACTATCTCTTTTCTTGCAAGATCATATCCTTATACAAGTATTAGATTTATGTCAAGAGTTATCCAACCTTGTGGATACCTCCTTTGTTGAATCTCTTCTTTGATCTAATTTATGCCAACAGTGCATACACATAGATTTGTAGTGTTCTTACAAAATCCAAAAATCCTTGACTCTTTGCAACCATAGGTAGCTACTAATAAGGAGATTATCTCATTTATTCTCATTCCCTTAGAGTCATATACTATTTCATTGGATAAAGGTATATATTGGTTATTCTTCCTAGCCTTCCTACATAACCTGATTGCATAATCCTCCACAATCCAAGGTAATATCCTAATAATTTGTTGGTTTAGGAGTTTCTACTCTAGGGGCGACTCTTAACTAGTCCCAAACTTAAACAAGTTCCTATAAATCCTCATCTTCCTTTCTCTTTTCCCTCATTTCTTTTCTTTTGTCGTTGTGGCACAAGAACTTTTCAACCACTATCTTTTGATAAGGTTTACACATTGTTTGCGTAATGAGATCATAGGTTTCAGTGTTGAACCTGGTAGCTCTAATACCACATGTAACAACCCCAGTGTTCTACTTAGTAAAATTTCCAACATTTCACATTAAGTGAATATTCTATGATGTCATAACATAGAATTTTTTTTTCCCATAATGTAAATTACATGCATAATTGAAACATCACTATTTCCAAACTTTCATTGTATTTCATTGTAATTTCACAAATCTTCCAAATACATAAATATCATATTGAATGAACTCAAGTATAACATTCATGATTACATCCTTCTACAAAAATGAGTACATGATATGTTCATAGCTCCTTTGAGATTCATCCGGCAATAGCTATACAAATTGGTCCTAATGTCCCTGCATTGATGCATACATTCTGAATGTCCTTGCTCGCTAGTGCAAAAACTCCAGTTGTCCTCGATACAACATACACATCCAAAAACCCTGGCCGCCAACTGGTGAGGAGAAGCATCACTCAAGAACTTTTCCACCAACCACAAACTCATATGCGGTGCCCTACTCATCTATCAAAGATAGATGGCCCTACCCTTCAACAAAGAGATTGGTTGGAGAACCTCATAGCCATATCCTATCTGAGCTTAGTGTTTTTTTCCACAAACTAGAACCTAATCATATGGTAGCTACTCCTACAAGTATGAAAATCTTGATCTAGAATACAAACAAGGAACACAGTGAATCTAGACAGTGTAAACAGTGGCTCCTTACACTACTTTGGCCAAAGTGTTCTCATTCGGTACTTCAAATGAGGTCATCTAATTCATATACACCTCTATAGCTCGGTTTGGATCCTGACCGTTCATATACTATGTATAGGTAATTTCCTTCTCTAGGTAATCCCTAACCTCAAAAATAACCTATTTCTCTTTCAAAACCCTTTTATGATATCTTAAGGATATTCCCATCCTTGGCATAGCTTTCCTAGTCCACAAGTTGAATTAATATAGACAATCCATCAACTACAAAAGATAATCTAGTTCCAAGTGTAACTCTATAATCTAGAGAGTAGCTATAATAGCTTCTTCTATTTATGGACTAATTGTTCATAAATGATTGACTCTAATCAGTACTATATCATACTAATAAGTGGTTCCCATAAAAGAGAATAACCACATCAGTGACTGACCTCAATCAAAGCATAATCATAGCAATAGATGCTTCCCTTTGAGAGTGTACCCCTTTTAGTAAAAGAGCTAATCAAAGTAGAGTCTTGTCAACAATATGACTTCATTTCAAGAGTGTAAAGTAATTAACCAAGTAACTTCTTTAACTCACTAGGTGCCCCACCTATGTTTCCAATCATATGGAATTCCATAAGCTCAAGTGGTTTACTCACACACATGGGTGAATCTCAATCTCAATATTCCCTTCCCATTCTTAGGATTAACAATCCTAGGAGTAGACACTAGCTATCTGAGTTACATCAGTAACCTAGCTAAGAGTAACACTTATGCCATTCATGTTTAATCATATCTAGTATATAATATTTACCTATGATAAACACCAATCTCCTATTATGGAGTACATACAATCACATCATAAAAACAACATAACATCTTCTATTCCCTTTTCAATGACATTCTAAATTCTCTAAATGCAAGTAGTTGGAGAAGACAATTCATTCATAATTTAAAATAACAAAGAAGAATATCCTCGTGCTTGTTATCATTTGTCCAATCAATTGACACCAATGTAGCCTCTCCCAGATAGCAACAAGCTTGATAATAGATCCTCAAGATAAATCACAATGAACTTCTAACTCTCAAGTTGATAGATTACTTCACTCAAACAACAATTCTCTCTCTCTCTCTCTCTCTCTCAATATGATAGAATTCTCTCTCTCCCTCACAAGTAAAACTGAGAATAAGTTGAAAATAATGCAGAGTAAAAGCTTGCAAGAAGAATGCAAAGTAAAATACTAGAAAAAATAATAAGGAATGCCTCTTCTCAATGATTAAGCACCCCTATTTATATAGCAGCTTGGTAACTTTTCAGCCTATAGTTTAGTCATGAAAATGGACAAAAAACACCATGCAAAGCAACACATAATTCATAGCAAAAAGGTGGTGACCAACAAGTTCATACTCAACAAAGCATCTACAGATCGACTTGCTAACTTGACAACAAATGGAGACTTATTCAAATCTGCACTTGGAGAATTCAAATTATCTCCAACAAAAAACATCTATAGAAAACATATTTCTAGATGTGGCACCAAAGCTTCCACTCTCCTCTTCCATTTTGGTGAGGTTTCATGCAATGAGAATCATTCAATTACCAATTTGCAACACCAAGCATTCATCGACTTAAACAGTGGGTGAGTCGAATTAAGATCTTAACTCCCTTTGACAAAGTCATCACAGTTTAAGTTTACCAAGTCAAAGATAATCTTCTCCATGGTGTCGACTAAGTCTATGTCCTGCATCGACATAAGGCAACGACTTTAAATGAAATATAGGTGTTTCATAAAGTGTGACAATATGAGTAAAACTCAACTTCAATAAACATAGTCATAAGCAACTTCAATTGACCTCAAATAACATAGTCATAAATGACTATAATCGACCTTTATAAATCAACTTCTATCATGGTAAATGATAGTCGATTTCTAATAATATATAATATGTTAAATATATATTATTATGTATATATATAATATATATCATATACATATATATATTTAAATACAATCATATATTTTTAAATATATAAATGTTAATATATATTTACATATATATATATATCATAAGCCATCAATGTAAATATTCATTCAATATTTAGACAAGTATAATCACAATAGTATTCACATACAATCACAATATATATCGAATGTATGCCTATATATACATGTATATAAGTATATGCTTTTATGTACACGTGTGTGTATGTATACCTATATCGATGCATTCGTATGGCATATCAATTTTCCAATGTACGCGTGTATCGATACAAATATACATATAGATATGTGTATATACTATACATATTTATATGTTAACATTCGATTCACATGTAGAAATTCACAATTACCACCATATCAATAAGTATTTACGTGTGGTACATCTACATATGTGCATATACATATCATTAAATCCTATGTACGTGCACACATGTACACATACTCCACGAATGAACCTCTTATCCATATAATGGTAATGTAACAAGAAGAAATCCAAAGCTTGAATAGATAAACATCACCCAATAATGCAATCGATAGTAAACAAAACCCATACTAATGCAGACACATTATGGTAAGGATGACTTACCTACCTCCTACATAATAACTTGACTCAATTATCCTACTGTGGTATGTGTAAGCTCAGATAGGTTACGTTATTGGTTACACGACCAAGATCTTCTCTTGAGTGATACTTCCCTTCCACCTGGAGGAATGCAAATTTACCTAAAACCACTAACACATGCCCACAACAGTCATCTGTTCACAAAATATGCAATATACATAATACATCTCCAAAGTTAGAATATCAATTCAATAACCATCCATTTCTCATATATGTATTTCTTCATATAACATTTAAATGAAAAAACATTCTTTCATAATGCATCAATAACAAAGTGCAAGCACATTTTATTCACCATCAGAATACAAATTACATTCACATTTACCCTATAGAGTAATAGTAAATAGTAATTACATAATTGGGGTGTAACAGAGGATATTGAGGGGAGAATAATGCATATAAGGTGAATTTGTGGGTGAAGGTTGTAGTGCAAGGTGTATGTGAATAAAAATATTTATATTTTTTTCTAAATTAGATGTCAAAATTTCCTATTATAAGAATTAAAAAATGGCACCTTCGAAAAAATGGCACCTTCGAAGGTGGTAGAAGGGAGCACAACTTGATATTAGGCATAAGTAGCGAAGGGCATTTCAAGAAGTACTAGCAACACTAAATGAAAACCTAGTTCATCTAGCCTACTCACAAGGTGAGAAGACATATTGCTCATCAAAACTAGGATAACAAGGTACAAATAGACATTCATTTGCAAAACCACATTAGAAATGTGAGTTATATTTTTCAATTACCTACCATACCTAGTGAATGTGCTATCAACCATGAGTTAACAAGTGAAGATAATAGAATAAGGCAATAGGTCTACTTTCCTTTTTTATTTGTAATCTTTTGAAATAGAAATCAAGCTTTCAATTAATTTGGCTACTTTGGTATTGGATTAAATGATCTTAGACTTGTTTCATGAATCCTTTAGAGTAAAAAAATAAATTGGCGAGTGTTAGTAACTTTGCTAAATTGTTCATTTTCTATGCAATCAAAGTCTATAAGACTATTTAGAGAAAAAAGGTTGTAGTCACATCATTGAAATAGGTGAATAGGTGAAGGGTTTTCTTCTTTGGAGTTATAAGGTTAATAATTATTTTGGAAACACACACATTTTTTTTCTAAAATGAGTTATAAATATTTCTTTGTGTTTATGTTGTAAAAGGTATATTTTCAATGGAAACCAACACCTAATGTTTACATAAGGAATTTATTTTGTGTTGCATGTGATCCTTGAAGAAACGAGGCCTTTAAATTTTGACTACCTAATAGAATTTAGTGTACTTGATTTCATCTTATTTAATGCTAAATATAGCACATGACTTGAAAAGCGAAAGCTTAAAAAGGGTTATGAAGAAAATATCGAAGATAATAGAGAATGAAAAAAGCTAAGGATTTATCAGGCTTAAAGACTAAAGCACAACTTCATTGGAAGTTGGAGGAATTGAAGGAAAGACATTTTTATCATTTTGAGCTAAATTATCACTCAAATATGATACTTTTCATGAGAGGCACCAATTTCAATATGTGTCCCTTCATGGAGCAAGGGGAGCTTAGCATTTATTGGGAGAACTTATGGGTGTAGTTAGTGTATTCACTTTGATGTATTTCATTTTGTAAATTGGAGGAGAGATCTGGTTCCTATGGCATTTGAGGAGGGATATTGACAATTTTGGAGGAAATTGGACTCTTGAGAGAGTTATTCACTAGAAGAGGTATTTTGACAATTTCAAAGGAAAGTGGACTTTCAAGAGTTGTTCTCTCATATGTAACTCTAGAGGAGGGATTTTTTCATGCTTAAAGGAGTTGTGCACTCTCAAAGGAGAGTTGTTATCTCATTGTACATAGAGGGTGGGATTATGTTCTCTCATGTGGTACAAAGGATTTGCCAGTTTGTTAGTCAAGACATCCACGTGATGAGTTTAATTTGGTGTGTTAAGGGTGAGTGAGGAGAATTACTGGAAGCGCTTCATCAAAGTTTTCAAAAGGGATGTTGTGTTTAGTCCTTGTAGTGTTTTATCTTTTGTTCAATTTGATGTAATAAGGGGGAAATGTCTGAATATTTATTACATCATTAGTATATGGTTAAATAATAGGTTAGATTAAATAATAAATAAATAAAATAAATGTTAGTTAATAGTTATAATTATAAATTATTGTTAGTTTTTCAAAATTTATTCCCATAGGTTAGTTGATTTGATACAGTAAATATAATGGATTTATAAGCTAATAGTGTAAATGTATTGAAACAACCAAAAAACCATAATATTATATATATATCATTTTATTATTTGTAGCAAATATGGTGTAGATTCTGTGAATTTTTACTTTTGTTGCTCTACCATTTTTTTTTTTATATATATAATGGTTAAATAATAGGATGAAAATTATTATGAAGATATAATGTTGAGATATAATTATTTTTAGAGAATTAATATTATTAGTCTATTAATTAATAGTATATGTATATGCAACATGATAGTGGGTAGAATTAGTTGCGTGAAATGTCAAATGATATGATAGAAGGGACAAATGGGAGAGGGGCAATTATTGTAAGTAAATGAGCCTCCTTGTAGTAGCAAAGGTGGCGGAAAAAGTTAAGAATTAAGGATATGGGGAGATAAGTTGGAAGGTATGTAAATTTAATGATTGCATTCTAGTGACATGTGGTGCCCTAAAAAAATAATAGGTTTAGGAAAGAAAGAAAAAATGACAAATAAGAGTGTGAGGTCAAGGATGAGTCATGTCTTTGGTGGGGAAAATGTAGTCAATTTTATAGTGTATATAGAGAAAGAAATCAAAAAATATAAGTTGTCATTGGGTGGTGAGGATTTGGGAGCTTTCTAAGGATATCAATATGGTGTCATGCATTGGGACTTGAATAACTATGAAAAATATCCGCGGACAAAGATTTTGGCACCCACAGTTGACAAATGAGAGTGTGAGGTCAAGGATGAGTCATGTCTTTGGTGAGGAAAAGGTAGTCAATTTTATAGTGTATATAAAGAAAGAAATAAAAAAATATAAGTTGTGCCATTGGGTGGTGAGGAGTTGGGAGCTTTCTAAGGATATCAATATGGTTTCATACATTGGGACTTGATTAACTATGAAAAATATCTGTGGACAAAGATTTTGGCACCCGCGGTTCTCTAACACTTCTAGGGTTTTTCACCTAAAAGGAGAGAGGTAGGCCAAAATGGGCAATGTCCCCACTAAAAAATAATGCAAGTATGAATGAAATAAGACTAAATGTAATGTCCTAATGCAATGAACTAATAAAATATGTTGATTATTAATGTAAAGCCTAAGAAATGCAAGTTGTTTGAAAACACAGTGTTGTATGCAAAATGACCTAAGAATGCAAACAAACAATAACAAAAATGAAAGAAACTAGAGAGGTACACCTGGAAACTGGAATGTGATGTAAAGAGGCTCTAGAATCTTGTAGAATTTTTTGTTGAAACCAACTGGGACACTTACCCCAAGTTGAGAGAGTTAGTCCTATTTTGGGGAGATTTTGTTTGAATAGGTTTCAACCAAATGGGTATCTAGAAATGAAAAAATCATTGTTAGTGGGACTAATTTGCCACATATGGTGACTTAGTCCACCTGTGAATCTCAAGAAATTCGGGGTAGGAATATGTAGCCTTCAGTCTGTACTTCTGTTCTTGACAAGTGTCCGGTTTTGATTTTGCAAAAATTGGGCTACAAGAGGTCTCTGAGCTTCTCTTAGGGATTTTTTTGACTTGAATGACTTTGATGGAATGATGACACCTTTTAACACCTTTCTCTTTGACAAATCTGCATACAAGACTTGCAAAACACACATGCAAAGAGGGGAAAAAGGGTTAAGGGTTAGTGAATAGGGGTTTTCCTTGGTCAAACCCCAATTTGGTAATCAAACCCTTGAAAATGAAATGAAATAGAAAGAGAATGATGAATGAACAAAACACAATGCTACAAATCACCAAACCCTTGATGTAGAAATCTGAAGATATGTAAGTAGATGCTCCAATGAAGACTTGATAATGCCTAGAATGCTTGAGAATGATAAATGAGTGAATGAATGTATGAATGAATTAATGGGGGTGAAAATGAGAGGAAAACCCTTTGTTTATACTTGATTTTACAAAATTTCAAGAAAATAACACATCACAGGTTGACCTCAAGGTTAAGAGAATAATATCCCACCAGAAATTTAAAATAATTTTGATTTTTGTGCCCAGTGCTACTAAGTCGCCCTAGGTGACAACTTGGTCCCACCATGGAAATTTTATTGGGTGTCAGAAATTAAAGTGTATTTAATGATGTTTAATGATATTATTCTTTGAAAAACATTTAAGCAAGGTTGAAAAGTGCATTAAGGGTCATTTAAACATAAGAAAGGGTCAAATTATTGATGACAAGCCTAGAAAAGTGTGAAAGTCTGTTACAACTCTTTACAACACTTTAAATTAAGACTTGGTAAGCGATAAAAAGGAGTTATTCAAGTGAATTATAATGAAAAGGTCCTAGAAAAGTGTGAAAGTGGGTTACAAAAGTTCACAACACTTTTACAAGACATCATAGAATTCTTATTGATTCTCAAGGACCCAAGACCTAATGTGAATGTGTTGGCCACATTACAACATTAAATAAAGGAAAAATCAAGCCAAAATCACCAAGAAGGCCTAAATATGAGAAAAAGTAGAAGGGTTACTTTTTTCGTGTCCACAATATCCTACTCAAACTTGACCACATGTAGGGGTAAAGAAGTGTGTTTGATGCAAGTTAGATGATTATTTTTACTCTATTGTGTTTAACGTGGTTGGTTTATATTTATTACATTATGGTATAGAAGACATGACCAGTTCATCAACTAGAGGTATACTTTATTATCCTTCTTGATTGCTTACATGCTTATGAGAAATATGTGGTAATGATTATATCATGTTCTAGAGGAGATAGTGATAGGTTTGAAGGTGACCCTACTTGTAGAGGCAAATTTGACCTTCTTAGAGTGTTGCGATATTGATGATTCAAACAATGTGGTACTAGTGGCTCCACCTAGTAAGGTGATCTCTTGTGATAAATGTAAAGGAGTTATGGAGGGGTGTTGGAGGCCTATGTAATTTTTCTTGACCCTAAATTAGACTTGAAAAAGATTGGGTTCTTTATTCATTTTTTTGTGTAGAATGTTTTTATTTTTGTTAGTAGTCAAGGTTGTATAGTGCTATTTTGCTATGAGTTAGTTAGTTTGGCTTTATTTTTCTTATGGTTTAGTTTGCAACCATAATATTACAATGATATAAAGTTATAAAGTGGGTAGGTTTTTCTTCTATATTATTGTAGACTTCTCTTGGTTGTTATGGTCAACTTCTCATTGATTTTCTAGACAAATTTTTTATTCTAGATTGGTTAATTTTTACGAACCTAATTGTTGTAATCACATTAACATTAGAGGTTGTTGCCCATTTTTATTCTTTAACTCTTGAATTTTCTAAATTTGTCAACAATACATATATATGTATATACACACATGTATACCTATATATGTGTATATATACATATACATATGTATATATGTACATAAATATGTGTATATACATATATGTATATATACATATGTATATGTATATATACATAACATATGTATATATGTTTATATACATACCATATGTATACGTATATATACATACATATATACATATGTATATGTATATACATAACATATGTATATATATACATACATATATACATAACATATGTATATATATGTATATATATGTATATACATATTTACATGTGTGTATATATATATATCTATATATATATACATTTAAATTAAAAAAACTTTTATTTTATTTCGAGCATTAATGTTTAAATGAAGTGGCTTTTCTTATCCTTTAAATAAGATTTTCTGAAATACATACATTTGTTTATGTGTTATGTCATGCTATCATTTTCTTTTAAATTCTCAAAACACATGATAAAGATAGACAATTAAATAAGAATTCACATGTATTTCATTTCACAAGTCTACCTTTTCAATCATTGAATCATTTCAAGTTAGGTTAATATAATCTCCTATATAAATTTAAAATGTAGTCATCATGCCATTTTGTGGTGTGTGCACCATCAAGCTTACCGTTCAATCCGGCTAAGCGATCCTACTTCAATCGTGTTCTTGTCTTTCACCCTATTATCCTGCAATTGCACACACTTGCACTTACATAGTTCATCAGTAAGATTCAATCATGATAAACTATAAGATAGTTCAAAAGATCACATTTTCAAAGGACAATCAACTTTCAAATTTTTCAAAAATATCAAAATTTTCATTCAATGTTTTGAATTTCCTCAATATTTCAATTTATCATACTATAATTTACTAAATGCAGTAAAATTTGGGTTATGACATGGATGGGTAGAGAGGGAGACATTTCTAGAGATGGAGGGGGAGAGAGGAATATAGAGGTAGAGATGAATACAGAGTGATAGAGGAAGTGTTCAAGCCAAATAGATACAAGTAGAGATGAATATAGAATGAGAGAGGAAGAGGGAGAAAAAAAGATAGAGATATAGAGAGAAATAGAGGGAGAAATAATGATAGAGAGAGGTAGGGAGATAGAGGGGGAGAGATAGAGAGTGATAGATAGAGAGGAAGAGATAAAGAGATAAGGTGGAAGAGGGAGAGATAAAGAGACATATGGTGAGATAGAGTGATATAAAGATAGAGATATAAGGAGATATAGAGAGAGGGGGAGAGATAAAAAGAGAAAAATAGCTTGAGAAGTAGAGAAAGAAAAATAGAGTTGGAGAGGGAGATAGAAATAGAGAGAGAGAGAGAGAGAGAGAGAGAGAGAGATGGGAAGATAAAGGGAGAGAGGTTGAGATATAAATATAGATAGGGGAATAGGGAGGGAGAAAGAGAGGGAGAGATGGGGAGAGATAGAGAGAGGGAGGGAGAGAAAGGGAGAGAGATAGGTAGAGGAGGGAGAGAGAAGACAGGGAAGAGGGAGATATATGTAGAGAGGGAGAGAGAAGAATAGGGGGAGAGGAAGAGGGAGAGATATAAATAGAGGGTGATATAGAGAGATAGAGAAGGATAGGAAAAGAGATAAAGATATAGGGAGATATATGTAGAGAAGGATATGGATAGAAAGAGATAAAGATATTAGTGAGAGGGAGATAAAGTGAGAAATAAAGATAAATATATAGAGTAGAAGAGATGGAGGGAGAGATGGAGTGAATACGATAGAGAATTAATTTAAGGGGGAGAAAGGGAAATGATATATATGTATAGGGATATATAAAGAGAAATAGATGTAGAGAGATATAGATAGAAAGAGATAGAGAGAGGAGTGAAAGAGAGAGAGAAAGAGATAGAGGTAGATGTAATGAGGTATAGATAGAGAGTGGGAGGGAGAGATAGAGAGATAGAGATAGAGGGACAAGAGTGAGAGAGAAAGAAGGTGATAGAGATAAGTAATAGAGAGGTATAGATAGGTGAAAAGATAAAGAGATGG
Source organism: Sequoia sempervirens (assembly GCA_007258455.2). Classification (NCBI taxonomy): domain Eukaryota; kingdom Viridiplantae; phylum Streptophyta; class Pinopsida; order Cupressales; family Cupressaceae; genus Sequoia; species Sequoia sempervirens. The sequence goes on along the minus strand of VDFB02000017.1, from coordinate 29,811,463 downwards.
AGATAGAGGTAGGGAAGGAGAAAGAGGGAGTGTGTGTGTATATGAGTGAGAGAGAGATATGGAGAGGGATATATATTTACAAATAGATAGAGGGAGGGAGAGAAATAGAGAGAGGAGAGAGAAATAGAAAGAGGGGGTAATAAAGAGAGAGGGAGAGATAGGGATAAACATAGATATAACTTGGGAAATATAGAAGCAATGTGAGGAAGATAGATAAACATATAGAGAGGGAGTGATGGAATGAGAGAGGAGGGAGAGGGAGAAATAGAGATAGAAAGAGGGAGATGATGTAACGCTCGCACTGAAACCCTAGAGAATGTAACATATTTAAACTAAAGCAAACAATTTTTTTTCTTAAAGTGATATTAAACATATGAGTTACGCTACACTAGCACCCACACTCTCTAAGGATCCTGGCGACACTTAAACAAAGTACAAGTCTAACTAATACAATTAAACATCACATGCATTTAATGCTCATAAATAAAGTACATACATCCATCATCATTAAATTACAACACATAAGATACAAAAGATGTGATACTTTTTCATACATCTTACATTCATTTCATTTTACAATACAATGCTCATTCACAAATGAGATAGTTTAAACACAAGATTTACAATTACAAATTACAAAGGTGCTCCTCGATTACACTTTGAGTGATACAATTTATAAGGTTACAACTATTACAGAAGAGTACATGAAAGAAGAAACAATTCCACTGGTACACACAAGCTCTCCATCAAGAAATACTCACCAACATGAATGAGAGAAATAGGAACCTGTCCCACAAATAAAGTTATCCAAGAATAGCAACACCGGTGAGAGAACCCAACGAAAGAAATAACACAGTTTCCTCCCAACTGCGTGGTACCCAGATGTCCACTCCCTCCATGCTAGGAGATAGTAAAAGAGTTTTCAAGACCAAACCTACAACCCCTAAACATAGGAAAATACATTTCTAAGCAACACAAGTACAAAACTCACAAGACGGTTACATTGCTTCCAGATAACAAAGATCAAGTACATCATTTGTACACCACACACTAACTGTTTGACTGACTGTTGTCTTAGGAAGAGTGTCACACATAATTTGCTATGAGTTACCCTAGCTCAACCTTCCTAGGCTAACAAATCCCCATCCTGGGTTACCCTGACTTGCCTCTACCAGCCACCAAACCCTCATACAAACTATGCGTTTCGTCTCATCTCAAGTCTTAACAAGTGCTAAACCATGAGAGAGACATTCATTATCTTTATAAGTGTGAAAGTTATCCATTAATTCTTTTAAATTATCACTTGATTAAACCTTAGGTGAGTTACCCTGATGCCCCTTTGTGCGCCAGACCCCCATAAAGAGCCACCCTCCTATAGACAACACAAAGTTCAAATCCACAATACTATGGGTAAACAAGGTGCACAATGCTGATAAATGCTGATAACATTTCTTAACCTTAAAACATAAGGTCACACAACCCGTTCGTAGTAACCGGGTATCCACACTATATCACATATCCCGTTCGTGGTAGCTGGGTGTTCAAACTGACTATATCCACGTGCACTACCCAAGTAAACTCAAATACCAAACCAACACAAGATACAACCCCCACCACAAAGGAGACACCTCTGGAAGTCTTACATAAACAATAACTCAATTTGTCCCAACAACGAGAATGAGAGAAACATAACTTTAAAATAATTCCAAGCACAAGATAAAATCTAATATTAGGATATTCTAAATCCAAATAAGACAATTACATATTGCATGCAAACAATCAAAATAATACATAATTCCATTTACATTTTCAATAAGAAACTAAAGCTAATTGTTTTTCTTCAATTTTTCTCAATTTCGTCTAATGATAAAATCAACTTAATTTAATTTCATTTACAAGCAATAAGAAAATTAACATTAATAGTTTAACTCTAATTTCACAATAACACACACCACAATAAAAACAATTTCTTTATAAAATTCATTTCTCTTTTAAAATACAACATTCTATAAATAGTCTATTATCAAAATATATTTAAATAAATAAATATATTTAAAACATCCATTATATCAAAATAGCCAATTAAATAAATATATTTAAATATATATAATTAAATATGTATAATACATATATATAAATATATATTATTTAATTAATTAAAAATAATTTACCATATTCAAACAATACTAATCATAAAACTGGTATGTTGCGACTTCAATAACTTTTGTTTTCAAATTTGAGTTTTTCTAAATTTTTTACTAAAGGTGCGCCACCAATTCTTTTAAAACATAAAAAAAATCAACCATACCCAGTTCGTACATTTTGAGTTATGATTAGTTTAGTGACCCTCTATCTCTGCTGTTTTTTAATATAAATTTTTCTACAGGTAAAGATCTACTATTTTATCAGAGGATTTCATTTTCAATCCTACAGAGGTTTTCTAAATTATCTATTGTTTTCTTTTTGAATTTCCTACCATTTTAAATTCATTTCCCTGTAGAGGATCTAAGATTTTCACAATCCTTCTACAAAGGTTTCCAAAATTTCACAATAGGTTTAACAGACATCCCTTCAAAACTTTAAATCAAAACCTCCATGAAACACACAGATCTTCTAAACTTTCAATTTCACAATATCTAAATAAAGCTTGTACAGAATTGTACAGACAATATTTTAAAACACAAATTAAATAAACAAAATAAAATAAGGATCCTGGATCCTCAAGTTTGAATTGATGAAAAATGAAGTTGAGCCTTCAAATTTCAATTTCCAAGCTTTTCCCAAAGATCTCCTCTTCCAAAAGATGTACAAAAATAAATCCAGCCAAGAACTTCCCTGTAAACTTTTTCAATCTTTTTACAATCTTTTCAATCTTTTTTTTTAACAAAAGAACTTCACACAAGAACCCTGTAACCATTCTCGTGAAAAAAAATAAAAAATCTTTCTTCTTCCCATTAATCCCAATATTATTTTCGTAAAATAATCCCAAATCAAATCCCTTCATAAATTAACTAACACTTGTCGCCTAAGATATCTTCTCAATCCAAGATATTTTCATTATGCATTTACAACTTATCTAGCATGTAATCAAAATTGAACCATTAGTTCTAACTTCAACATTCAATTCAAGATCATTTTAAAAAAAAACTCTAAGTCAAAATTTAAAACATGAAGAAAACAATTCTTTTAAAATATCTTCTTTTCCTAAATTTAAATTTGCACAATTAAAATTAACAAATGCATTTAATTAAATATCCCCTTTTTAGTATTTAAATCACAAATTAATTTCAAAATAAATTTAAATAATTTAAACTATGCACTTTATCAAAACAACTTTAATTAATTAATTAATTTAATCAACAAGCTTAATTTAATTAATTGATTTATCCACTTAATAAGATAAATTTAATCAAAAGAATTAAATTACCTTACCAAACGAATTAAATTAAATTAATTAAATTAAATAACAACTTTAATCTAAAATACATAAATTAACATTTAAAATATTTAAACATTAATTTTCACAAACAATCTCGCAAGATAATAAATTATCAAACAACCAAAGACGACATGACACAACAACCAACCAACCACGAACTGACAACACACTGTGACTGGGTTTGTGGTTTGACAAGGCCACTCCGTTACTATCTTCCTATCAACATAACCATTGGGAAAATGGACACGCTCAAACCTGTGAAGCTAGGTGGAGACGATGTCCTGTACTTGCAAACCTGTAAACAAGACGAATGTCGAACATGCATATAAACATAGTAGACACACCGTGAAGAGAAATCACGAAATCACAGGGTGCTTGCATGCGAGTGATGTAATCCTGTCCTCTTCACCAATGCAGTCACACAAGACTGACAAGATTAAAGCATCAATAAATTATCATATGAATGTACATCAATATTAACTCAAATAGCAACTATGTTAATCCAAAAACATAGCATAAATCATAAGCAACCACATAATGTATCATCACATCAAAGTATAACATCATCATCGCTCCAATGTCAATGATCATACAATAATAACAAGGTATCGTCTAATAGCTCGAACAAATCGGAAATACATAATAGCAACTGGAGGGGCACTACAGATGATGAGAGAGGGGGAGATGAAGAGATAAAAAGATAAAGATATAGGAAGTGATATAGAGAGAGAGGTAGAGAGGAATATATAGAAGGGGCAAGAGTGAGAGGTATAGGTGGTGATAGAGAAAAGCAGTAGAGATGGGGTAGAGGTAGAGAGATGGAAATAGGGTGGGGGGAAAAGGGAGTGTATATATATAATATTTATATTTAATAATATTTTTATATATAATATTTATATTTAATAATATTTTTATATATAATATTTATATTTAATAATATGCATCATATTTCATAAAATATGCAATAATAAATATAATTGAACATATTTTCCAATAAATATAATATATATTTTAAAAATAAATATAGATACATATTAAACTTCTAATATATTTAATATTTTTTAATCATTTTTTAATAAATATAATCTATATTTAAAAAATAAATATAGATAAATATTAAACTGATAATATATTTAATTAGTAATACCTATAAGAAGTTAAATTATATTTATATTTAATAATGTATAGTGTATATAAATATTAAATATATAATATCTAAAATAGTAGTCAAGAGTAGTGCTCTCGAAATGCTTTGCTCCGCTTCTACAACTACGCATTCTACTTCTAGACTTGATGGTGACATGGACAATAACTATCCGACGATGGGCGATACTAGATCTAGGGATTCTTTGCACATGGATCATGACCGACTTCTTGAAGCTAAGCTAGACTACATGAAAGCATTAAATGGTGGTACTAGGGTTTGTGGTGCAGGTGAAAAAATGGTGGGTCACCTAGCTAAAAAATTCCCCTGGTAAATCCTATTGAGCTCTTGCTTCTTCTGCGTTACCAACCAAGGATGGCTCTTGGTTGTGTGGAGACCATGGTGGGAGGGGGTACATTGGAATGGAGACAAAAATCGTAGATGGACCTATGCTCGGTGATTTCTGAAATGGGGTGGGGCATTCCTTAAAGATGTGCGATGAGGGTTGGGTCTCGGATGAGGATGTTGCTCGCAAACAGGGGTTTCCAAATTTGATTGGGAATACTATGAGGGAAATGGTGGGTTTATATTGCAAAGCAGAAGATGTCATTGGTAAAAAAATCCAATCAACCACTCCCATGTGCCTCCAACCCCCCAATAGTGGTCTTGGGTGAGGAGATTTTCAAAGAGGTCACGAAAATGAGACATATTTCACTAAGTTAGGCCTGATCAGAAGGTTCAAAGGTTTCTGGCAAAGCCTCGCTGCGCTGCATCAGTGGATCACCAAAACATGGCGCCTCATTTTGGACGACAATGTTGAGATTTATCCTTATGTGCAAGGATTTTTGTGGTCCTATTTGAGAGTGATCAAGACAAGAACACAATATTATGCAATTACTAATGGAGTTTTGACCAACACTTTCTTATGCTAAAACCGTGGCGCCCCTCTTTCAATCCTCTTACCGAGTCTTTTGCTGCTATTCCAACTTGGGTAAGATTATCGAACCTTCCACTACAATTTTGGTTTTATTCCCGCTTCGAAGCCATTGGTAATTCACTAGGGAAGTTCTTGGGGGTTGATGAGAACTCATCAAACTACATGCACACAACCCACACTCACATTTTGGTGGAGTTGAACACCTCCAAGGCACTCGCGACTGAGTTAACTCTAAAAGCTACTGATGGAAGCTAGGTTTAGCTGATAGATTATGAGGGTTTACCATTTCATTGTCATAGATGTTTCAATACTAGGCATATCATTGCTCATTGTGCTAAGCGGAGAAGTGATTGCCAACCCACATGGTGGAAAGACATTTCACCTGAGCATTATTCAGTAGAATAGGAAGGGTTGCTCAAGGAAGATGTAGCCATCGATGGTACCCCAATAGGAAGGGTTGATGCTCAGAGGTCACCACCATGAAATCCATCTCCAAATGTGGAGGGCAAAAAATATTCCCCCCAACAAGAAGAAAAAAACATGTGGAAGCTAAGATACCAAAATCCAGTAAAGTGGGGGCTGATCTGGCAGAAAGTGCAATGACCTTGGGCTTTGTGGGGAAACAAAAGCCCCCTCAACAAGAAGAAAAAGAACTACAACCAGGTGAAGAGGTGGTAGACCAAGCATTAGTTGTAGTGACCTTGGGTTCTGAGAGTGAACAAGAGCCCCCTCAACACTCAGGGGTGGTTGTGGGAGCTAAGGATACAAAGGGCAATTGGACCACAATTCAAAGAAAAAGAAAGAAAAATGAGGTACCATTCAACATGTAGCTTCATTCCCACTCCACTCAGAAGACAAATGCATAACAACTATGTATGCAGGGGTGTATGGGTGTTTCTCTTTGAAACACAAATGTATGGGATAGGTGCCAAAGATATCAAAATGTAATTCTCTTTTTTGAAAATCAATAAATGGGTGCTGCCCCTTAGCAACTATTTACCGATAAAATAAATAAATATATAATATCTAAATATTATAAAATTATGCTAAAAATAGTTACATTATTAAATATATATAATAATTATTAGGACAATGAGGGTGAAAATGATTAAATATATATAATAATAAGTATTATAGAAATAAATTATTAAATTCCTATTATTTGGTGTTTAGATAATATTATAATATTATTTAATTTAATGTAATTTTAAAAATAATTAAATTTATAGAAAACTTATTCTCAATAATAATAGGCATAATATTATAATTTTAAAAATAATACAAATGTAATTTATAACTAGCATATCTATCCTATAACATAGTCTATATAGAAAATGCTGAGAGATATCAATTGTGGGAATTGAAAATGACAATAATATTAATATTGTGTGTTTGTAATAATATTTTCATTACTTGCATCATAATTTAATATCATTGAATTGTAGTATCATTTTCAAGGAGTTAATTTTTTTATTTTTCGTTTAACATATTTATATTACATTTGTATTATTTTTAAAATTATAATATATTATGCTTATTATATTTGAAAATAAGTTTTCTATAAATGTAATTATTTTTAAAATTACATTAAATGAAATAATATTATAATATTTATCTAAACATCAAATAGTAGAAATTTAATAATTTTTTTATAATACTTATTCATATATATGTAATAATTTTCACTTTTTCTATCTCTATTTCTCCCTCCCCTCTTTCTCTCTCATTTCATCGCTTTGTCATCGTCTCCCTCTTTCTATCTCTATTTCTATTTCTCCCTCTCCCTCTTTCTCTCTCATTCCATCACTCCCTGTCTATATGTTTATCTTTCTCACATTGCTTCTATATTTCCCAAGTTATATCTATCTCTCTTCCTATCTCCCCCTCTCTTTCCTTATCACTCCCTCTTTCTATTTCTCTTACTTCTTTTTCCTCTCTCTTTCTCTCCCCCCTCTCTCCCTCAGGTTCTCTATCTATTTGTAAATATATATCCCTCCATATTTCTCTCACTCATATACACACACTCCCTCTTTCTTGTTCCCTGCCTCTATCTCCATCTCTTGATCTTTTCACCTATCTATACCTCTCTATTACTTATCTCTATCACCTTATTTCTCTCACTCTTGCACCCTCTATCTCCATCTCCCTATCTCTCCCTCCCCCTCTCTATCTATACTTCATTACAGGGTGATCCCACAAAGCTAGTTTACAATTTCTGGGAGGAACGGATTTTTTGTTGAAATCACATATTTTCAGAAAATATAACGATTTAATCCTTAAAAGGTTCCATTTAAAGAATTCCAATTGAAGACGGTTTCATCAAACTACCTTAAATCAAACCCCCTTGGATAGAACCCAGCTAGTTTTAAACCATACCTATAACAGAGCCTCCTTTACACCTATCAAAATGCTGATAAAAAACCACTTTTGATTTACCTTTTGGGGGATCAAATGAATTCATTTAAAATTAATTTTTTGCAAGTATGTATTTCTTATTATAAGCTTCCCAAAAAGTATAATTTTAAATAAATATAATTTAATTATTATATTTATTTTTTATTTCTCGTGAATGTAGGTTTTTCATCGAAAATCAAGCTCTCTATTCTACACATGTGGAAAAATAGTAGATTATTAAAAAAAAGAGTTAAAATATTAGTGCACCAGATATTGAAGTCCTTGATCCAAAAAGAAAAAAAATGTAATTTTGATACATACAAAAAAGTTACAGCATTATACGGTCATGCTATGTCTGAATTATAATTGGTTTGAATTTGAAACTTGATTAAAGAAAAATATTCAATAAAAGCTATCTAACCAAGTGGAAGCACTAGATATCAAAGTTCTGAATCTAAATTCGAAAGAATTAGAATTTTATCCTTCATGGAAAAAAGTTATGCATTATACGGTGGCGTCACTTTTTAAAATGTTGTTTTCTAAAAAAACTAGTTTTCGGGGAGATGGAAAAAGAACTGCAATCTGATTCCAAAAAAATTGAAAAAAATATATTTAGAATCTATAGAAAAAATGTCACGAAACTCTAGTTTGCATCATATTCAAATTCCTCACGGTTTAGCCACTATAGGTTCCTGAAAGTGAAGAGTTTGTTAAAAAAAATTATTTCAGTGTCCAGTTTGGCCAAAAATTGTAAACCACTATTATGGGATTACACTACATCTACTTGTATCTCTCTCTCTCTCTCTCTCTCTCTCTCCCCTCTATCTCTTTCTATCTATATCTCTCTACAACTATTTCTTTATCTCTATCCCTATATACATATATATCCTTTCCCTCTCTCCCCCTTCTTTATTCTCTATCTTATTCATTCCATCTCTCCCTCCATGTCTTCTACTCTATATCTTTCTTTATTTCTCATTTGATCTCCCTCTCACTCATCTCTCTATCTCGTTCTATCCATATCCTTATCTACATATATCTCCCTATTTCTTTATCTCCTCCTATACCTCTCTATCTCTCTATATCACCCTCTATTTATATCTCTCCCTCTCCCTCTCCCTCTCCCTCTCCCTCTCCCTCTCCCCCCTCTTCTTCTCTCTCCCTCTCTCCCTCTCTCTCTCTCTCTCTTTGCCTATCTCCCCAATCTCTTCCTTCCTCCCCTCCCCCCCCCTCTCTCTCTCTCTTTTCTATCTCCCTTTCCATCTCTATTTATCTTTCTCTACTTCTCTCTATTTTTCTCTTTATCTCTCTCCCTCTTCCCCTCTCTCTATATCTCCTTATATCTCTATCTTTATATCACTCTATCTCACCATATATCTATCTTGATCTCTCCCTCTTCCTCCTTATCTATTCCTCTCTATCACTCTCTATCTCTCCCCTCTATCTCCCTATCTCTCTCTATATCTCTATCTATTTTTCTCCCTCTTCCTCTATTATTCTATATTCATCTCTACCTCTATCTATTTGTCTCACTCTTCCTCTCGCTCTATATTCATCTCTACTTCTATATTCCTCTCTCCCCCTTTCATCTCTAGAAATGTCTCCCTCTCTCTATCTTATTCACTCCATCTCTCCCTCCATCTCTTCTACTCTATATCTTATAGTTAAGAATAACCTAATAATAAGTTGTTATTATAGTTAATTATAATAATTTAACCATAATTAGAAGTTTATCAACTTTATTAATATTATTATTATAATTAATAGTAAGGTTAATTTATTATTACTAATCACTAATATATTAAATCAAATTATTTAATTAGAACCTAATTACTAACAATTTATTATAAACCTTTTAACAATAACCCTAATTACTAACTTTATTATTATTAATTATTTATTTTAATAATATGAATGTGTATTATTAAAACCTAAGCCTAACTATAAATAAGTTAATTATAATAATTTAATAATTATAATAAGCAAGCTTATTATTATAATCCTAATAATTCTAGCAACATTAAGATTCTTGCAATCTAAAAAAAAAAATTATACAATTTAAAATCAATTATATTTGCTCATCAAAAATAATTTCAAATATTATTTAAAAAAAAAATACAATCGATTATTTTATGCTACTTAAAGAAATACTACAATAGTGGGGAGGTAATGATAATACCATAAATCTATGAAAACTGCAACTTATATTAATTAAAGGACAACATAATTCTAATCTCCTTAAATCAAGTTTGAATATATATCTCATCAATTAAGCAATTACGACGTTTCCATTGTAAATTTAGTTGCTCACAAGTTTAGTTCTTATTTACAGTCACATTCAGTTGAAAAGAATAAAATATTTCATAGCCAAATATAGATCATCATTCAAATCAATCCATCATTTCACACAATCTTCCCAGAAAAGAGAAAATTCCTCAACCTACATGCGATCTCGAAAAAAATTCTTAGATTAACTACATTGAATATCAACGATGAATCAGAGATTGGTTGAATGACAAAAGGAAAGCAAGTGTGGAGAGGGTTTAATCTTTGAGGAGAATTCTCAGCAAAGAAAATGAATAATGATGACGAATGATGTGTGATGTGGGTAGCCATTCAGAAACTCCCAACATATGAAAGATTGAGAAGAACTCTCATTTTTGAGAGTTTTAATGGAGAAGGTGGTGATGGCAAAGGAAAATTCAAGGAAATTGACGTGCTGGAGATGGGATTGAAAGACAAACAAAAGTTTTTAAAGGACATCTTTAGGGTGGCTGAACAAGATAACAAAAAGTTTTTGAGGAAATTCAGAGCGCGTATTGATAGGTAAGTGTAACATTATGTTTTAGTGTTAATTTCTATAACCCAACAACAGATTAATTGCTTAATAAATTCACAGAAAGAAATCTAATTTATAAAAATTAACACAACTGGGTTAATTAACAACTAATAACAGCGGAAGAAAAAATAACAAGAAGCCAATCACAAAAAGACAATAACATAGAATTACCCAGGAAACCCCAAAGTGGGGAAAAAACCTGCAAATGTTGGATCTTCTATTTAGCCTAATAGCAAACTTTTCTTTCAAAAATACAATATGAGTTTGCTACAACAATCTTACATTTATAGAGCCTAGCTGCTTTACTTAGCGTGCAAGAAAATAATATTTCCTTGCTTTCTTTGGCTTTAATTACACATAAAATCACTCTTGGATTTATCTTATCCTCACAAGCTCAGAAAAATTCTATTAAAGAATAAAAACTACTGTTGCTGAAAATCTAACTCGAATTGTTTTAAAGCATATCTAACTCGAGTCGCTTTAAAGTGATTTAAAGCATATCCAACTCGAGTTGCTTTAAAAAAACTCCACATCCCACCTTTCGAGCTACAAAAATCAACACTCCCTCTTAGCGAGAAAGGTATTCTGCACCACACCCAACTTGTCACTAAAGAATTCAAACTTGCTCTTCATCAAGGCCTTCGTCAGGATATCTGCTATTTGTTTGTCCGTAGGAATGTAATGGAGCTTCACTATCCCCTTCTCCACACAATCTCTGATGAAGTGGTACTTGATCTCAATGTGCTTTGACTTGTCATGAAACACTGGATTCTCAGAGAGTTTGATTCAACTCTGATTATCATAGTAAATGACTGTAGGATCTAGCTCCTGATCAAAGAGCCTAGCTAGAAGTTTCTGAAGCCAAATAGCCTCACATGTAGCCATATTGGCTGCTATATACTCAGCCTCTGTAGAACTTAACACAACTGACTTTTATTTCCTGTTGTACCAAGAGACTGCTCCTGATCCCAAATTGAAACTGCACCCTGAAGTGCTCTTCCAATCAGCTGTACTACCTGCCCAATCTGCATTGGTAAACCCCTCGAGCTTCACTCCATCCTGCTGAACATACTTTAGCCCATAATAAACTGTGCCTCAGAGATATTTCAAAACATGCTTCACAGCTATCCAGTGTACACATTTAGGTTCCACCATAAATTGACTGAGTGAGTTCACTGCAAAACAAATGTCTGGCCTGGTGTTGACTAGATACATAAGAGAGCCTATCAATTGTCTATATAAAGTTAGGTCCATTGCCTTTGATCTAGAAGCATCAATCTTCTTCCAATTGGTCACAAGTGGCGTGACACATGCTTACAGTTTTCCATCCTGAATCGCTTCAAGATATTAATTAAGTACTTCCCTTGTCCAAGTAAGATCTCTCCCTCTTTCTGCCACAACTCCAATCCTAGAAAGTAATGCATCAACCCCAAGTCCTTCATCTCAAACTCTCCTGCAAGATCCCGCTTGCAGTGTGCTATGAGCTCCTTTGACCCTATGAGAAATAGGTCATCAACATATAACACCAATATGAGAATTTCTCCCTTCACCTGAACATAGTACAGGTTCAGATCCGCCTCACTCTTGATGAAGCCCACACTTTGCAAGTAACTGTCGATATGTGAATCCCATGCCCTGGGATCTTGCTTGAGTCCATACAGTGCTCTTTTCAACCTGCATACATGAGAATCCCTCTCATGTGCTTCAAATCCTTCTGGTTGCTCTATGTAAATCTCTTTCTCAATTACCTCGTTGAGGAAGGCCATCTTTACATCCATCTGGTGAATCCTCCAACCCATTTGTGTTGCTACAGAAATGATAGCTCTTATGGATGAGTACCTGGCTATTGGAGTGAAAGTCTTGTCATAGTCGACTCCTTCCTTCTGAGAAAACCCCTTAGCCACAAACCGGGCTTTGAACTTTTCCACACTACCATTTGCAACATGCTTAATCTTATACAACCATCTCGATCCCACCACAAACTTATCTTCTGGTCGTGGTACTACCTCCCACACACTATTCTTCATGATGGAAGAATACTCTTCCACCATGGCATCTCTCCACACTTGGTGCTTGGATGCCTCTTGAAAGCTGGAAGGCTCTACTTCAATTAATTCACTCATAAGTGCCACATACTCAGAATAACATCTGGGAGCCCTTCTCTGTCTGACTGAATCTTGAGAATCACCTACATATTCTTGAGCCTCTCTCAATGTCTTCTTAGTTGCTTTGTTTCTCCTCTTCTCAGTAATAGGAATATGAGGTTGAGGAATTATTTGTTCCTCTGTCTGATCACCCTGCTCGACCTACTTGCTCTACTCTCCAACTTGCGTGACTAAAGTTTGAGGAATTTGTGCTAACTCAACTGTGGGTGATTGCTCCTCCTCATTCATCAAGTTGCTTAACTTTTGAAGAGCCCTCTCTTCCTCGAACTTCACATCTCTGCGAACAACTATTTTCTTGAGAGCAGGAATGTAAACCCAATAATCCTTAGAAGTTTCCATGTACCCAACAAGGATACCCTTCTCTGCAGTAGGTTCCAACTTGGTTCTCTTCTCCACAGGAATGTGACAATACACAAGGCATCCAAAGATGCGAATGTGCCCCAAATCTGGTTTCTTACTAGTGAATGCCTCTTCTGGAGTTAACTTGCCCAACACTTTGTGAGGGCTCCTATTCTGCAAATACACAGCTGTATTGAAAGCTTATGCATATAAGAACCAAGGAAGATCCTGATCATGAAGCATGGCCTTGGCTACTCCAACTATAGCCCTATTCTTCCATTCAACAACCCCATTCTATTGCGGGTTGTACATAACTGTCAACTCTTTCTTGATACCTTCCTGAGCACAAAATTATTTGAAGGCATTCGAGGTATACTCGCCTCCATTATCAAACCTCAATATCTTGATCTTCCTCCCTATTTGGTTCTCCACGAGAGCCTTAAACTCTTTGAACCTACTAAAGACCTCATATTTATTCTTCAGAAAATATATCCATGTATTCCTGGAGAAGTCATCAATGAAAGTAACAAAATACTCATACCCATTCAAGGATGTTCTTGACATGGGCCCACACACATCTGAGTGTACAAGATCCAAAATCCCTTCGGATCTAGTGTCGCTATTTGGAAAACTGGTCTTGGCATATTTTCCAAGTGCACAGCCTTTGCACACCTCATGCTTTTCTATTTTCATCTCAGGCAGCCCCGTCACTATTTTCTTAAGAATATTAAGTGCTCCATGGTGAAGGTGAGCCATCCTCCTATGCCATAATTTTCCTATCCCTTTACAACTACTAACCAACGCATGTGTTGGCTCAAACTGTAACCGAAACAAGCTGCCATGCCTAACTCCAATCACTTTTGCAACCTTGGAATCTTTGGGAAGAATATAGAATTTTCCCCTCTCAAAGGTCAAGATGTAACCCTTGTCTTCCAATACAGAAACTAAGATTAAATTCTTTGTCATGTCGGGGACATACAACACATCCTCCACCAACAAAGGTTTTCCAGACTCCCTCTGAAACTTGACGGTGCCAATACTAGTTGCATGGTACTTGGCATTGTCTCCGAGCTCAATATAGAAATCCAACTTCTTCTCATCCAACTTGGTGAAACATTCTTTGACTTCCGTCATGTGGCGAGAAGCCCCACTGTCAATAAACCATACCCTGTTGGCAATTGAACTTGAGAGACAGGAAATGAGTGAAAACTTTTTCTCAAATTGTGATGCAAACTCGTCCACCTCTGCTATAGCAGCAACTTGCTTCTTCTGCTTGTCCTTATTTTTCTTATTCGGACATTGATTGGCATAGTGACCCATCTGATGGCAACAAATTTTTTTTATCTTGCTTAGATCTTTCTTCTTCCCACTCTTGGAAGAAGAACCTTCTGTTTTCCCTTTATTAGACTTCTGCTTACCCTTGCTTGCAAGAGCAAGATTTTCTTCGTCTTGACCCTTCTTCGTTTGATCTCCTCGATGAGCACCTTCACGGTTCTCCTCCTGAACAAAATCATCCCAAAGTCTTGCCCAATCAGGTAGTTGATCTTTGCCGACAACACACTTGACAAACACTTCCCAGTGCTTCGAAAAACCATTCAAGGCTATATGCACCAACTCATCTTCATCAATTCTCTCCAACAACAACAAGCTCATCCCTGACCTGTGTTAGCTTGGACAAGTAAGAGGTCACACTCTCGCCTTTGGACATCTTGGTATTATGCAATTTGTCCTTGAGCATCATCTTACGACTCTGATAGTTGCTTTGATAAAGTTTTGTGAGTGTATCCCACATTTCCTTGGCGGTGTCTTTCCTCGATAAATGAGAAATTAAATGATCTCTTACTCCATCCAGGATAATCCTCTGAGCCTTGGCCTCTTTGACTTCATGTGAATCTAAGGCAACATGATCATTTGTTGGTGGTGTCACTTCTATACTAGCATAGATCCACAACCTGTTCTCCTTGAGAATGGATGTAATATGAACCTTCCACTGCAAGAAGTTAGACGCACCCTCAAGCCTATCCTCGTATTGAACACTGGTTGCCATAGCCACAAAAGAACTGGAGACGAAAATCTATTTTTTTTTCTTTGAAATATGCGTCACAAATCTTGGCTTCATATTCAGAGTTTAGAGCTCTGATACCATGTTAATTTCTACAACCCAGCAACAAATTAATTGCTCAATAAATTCATAGAAGGAAATCTGATTTATAACAATTAACACAACTGGGTTAATTAACAACTAATAACAGCGGAAGCAAAAATAACAAGAAGCCAATCACAAAAAGACAATAACACAGAATTACGCAGGAAACCCCAATTCGGGGAAAAACTTGCAAATGTTGGATCTTCTATTTAGCCTAACAACAAACTTTTCTTTCGAAAATACAATATGAGTTTGCTACAACAATCTTACATTTATAGAGCCTAACTACTTTACTTAGCGTGCAAGAAAAAAATCTTTCCTTGCTTTCTTTGGCTTTAATTACACATAAAATCACTCTTGGATTTATCTTATCCTCACAAACTCGGAAACATTCTATTAAAGAATAAAAACTACTGTTGTTGAAAATCCAACTCGAATTGTTTAAAGCATATCTAACTCGAGTTGCTTTAAAGCGATTTAAAGCATATCCAACTAAAGTTGCTTTAAAACAACTCCACATCCCACCTTTCGAGCTACAAAAATCAACATTTAGGACTGGTGGCATGACATTGCTGGTGTTATTGCGATTAATATATAATGCCAGTAAACTCTTTATTATGTAAGATTTGTAAGTAACAGAGTAGAGACATTGTGGATCTTAGTGCTTCATGTAATGCATCCTTAATTATAAAAGTGAGACTGAAAAAATAGTTCTTTAAACATTGTGAATTTTACTGTAACATGTTTAATGGTCCTTAATTATAAAAGCAAGACCTAAAATATAGTTTTTTTTGGTGTCACCTTCAAGCTGAATATGGATTTGTTGATGAATGAGACAATCTTTTAGCTCACCTCTGAGGGAAATATAGATTTGGGGGAGAGAAATTCTGGGACTAAATACATAAATTTTTCATCATAGTTAATTAAAAAGTTGCCCTTCAAATGCTAGGTCAGACCATGGTTTCCCCTTTCATGTGATATAGTCTTCCTACAGTTTTTGATTGTTTCTAAAAATAGAAATGCATAAATATAATTATATGATCTTATCAAACTTAATCTTTTGGCAACATTATTTATGTGAGCATTTTTTAAGGGGATTGTTTTCTGAGTATCTTAGAGAGATTGTTTTCACCATTTTGTTATATTTCGAGGTGTAAAATCCTACCCCTCACCTAAATCGAACGTGTGACCTCCATTATAGATTTAAAATGATATGTAATAAAAAGTAATGAAATTGCAGTCAAATTGCACGATCATCTAAATGTTAGCATGTTTGAAACTGTCTTTGATAGATTTTATAGATCAAAATGACCAAAAACATACTACAAAACATTTAGGTATCCAATATATTATGAGATCTTTTGATGCTCTCTTCAGAGAAACTCAAGGCTATTTACGAGTTTTATTCATTATGAGGACAATGATGTATAACTTTATTGATAAAAAAAGATGACTCAACATAGATGTAGCTTCCTTAATAATAGTTAAAATTATTCTTCGTCTCAACATTCAACTTCAGTCATTAATTTCACGAACCTCCAAACAAATTGATTATTTTTTCCAGTTCAATTATATTTTATTGAATTCTCAACAATAACATCTTGACTCACCTTTATTGTTTTTATATATTTTTTATTTTTTTTCCTACTAAATTTAATTTTTTAGGGTTTTTTTTTTGAGTGTCAGCAACTTCTTATGGATATTAGTGGACATTAAAATACATTTCAGAATTTTTTTTTTAAATCTTGTATTTTTGAGAAATGGACAAAGGACATTAATGGTTACAACAAGATCATATCATAAATGTCCATGTTTGAATAACTATTTTTTTCAAGACGTTGATGTCATGTCCCATTTTCTAGTGAACTTGACCCTGCACATATTAGGTCTATGCTTGTGTCTTCCTTGTTTCCATTTGCTGTGTGTTTTCCTTTCTTGAGAATGTTTTTCCTTCCAACTCCACTCTTTCCTTCTTCTTGTCAGAGTTTTAGACTTCTCCATCTTGTCATGCTTTCTATTGTTCCCGACAGTTGAAGTTCGTTTTGAAAATTTGATTGTTGATGCGAAGTGCTTAGTTGGTGGAAGAGCCCTCCCTACACTTTGGAATCCGGCCAGAAACTTCATAGAGATAAGCTAAGTTTTACTAGAAGGGGTCCCTTCTAGTATATTATGCATGCTAACCCATCTTAACTGTTGTATGTTGTATTAAATTTAAAAGAAAGCGAAGAGATAAATTTGGAAAAAATCCCATCAAAGAGATAAATATATCGAAAGAAAAATTATTTAGATAAAGAGTGAATTCTATTTAATTCTGTTGAGAATGTACTTTGAGTGTGAAAGTATACTTAGTCTAGCATTCAAATTGAAACAGTTCAGTAGATGCATAAGACTTTATTTCAGATGGTTTTGTGGTGGAATCCGCTAAATGTTTTAACTGTCCAGGTATAAATAAATTTCTCGACTCTTAGTCTCAAGCCAAGAAATTAGGATTACATGAAATTCTCCTTAACTTTAGCTAAGGTGGATATGTTCATTGCAGAATGACATTACTATTAGGTCCACCTGGATCAGGAAAAACTACTTTATTATTAGGTTTGGGTGGAAGATTGGATAAGGACATAAAGGTCAAAAAGCTTGTGTTCTCACATTTATAGGAATTCAAGTTCTATTCTATTTTTGGTTTTTTCTGCTTACTCAAATTTAAATACAGGTAAAGGTAGTATAGCATACAATGTGCATTCACTGGAGGAGTTTGTCCCTCAGAAGACAGCTTCCTATGTAAGTCAGAAGGACCTGCATGTGGGGATGATGACTGTTCGAGAGACATTAAATTTCTCTGCTAGATGTCAAGGCGTTGGTTACAGATATGGTGACAATCCCGCACGTGTTATTTGTTTAGAACTATATACTGTATCTTTGTTAACAGCAAATGATTTTTTTTATCTCTGTAATGACTTTTTATTGAATTGAATATGGAAATAGAGCTGCTTTCAGAAGTGGTTAAAAGGGAGAAGGAAGCTGGGATTTTTCCAGAGGCGGAAGTAGACCTTTTCATGAAAGTGAGAGTTTTTTCCCATTTTTTTAATTTTCTTTTCTATGGTCACCATAGATTACAGTGAATATTTTAGTTGCAGACAAAGGATAACACTAGAATTTACATGTGCTATTATAGTTTCTTGTATAGCTATATAAAAATTACTGGACAATGTTTTGATTAAGGTAAAATGGGATTTTGAAAGGGCCTAGACCCTTTGAAATAGGGAAGATAAGCAATAAAGCACAACAAAACAATATAGAGCAATCACCAGACACTAGCAGCAAAACAACTCCTCAACAACTTAAAATAGCTAGAGGGAAAAGCATTACCTGACAAGCGACCTGCCCAAATTAAGAGTGGTTCGAAACCAAATTGTTCTAATAAACTTTGATTAACCACAACCATCTTATGTCTACTATGATCCTTGTACACGAGTCTCCTTTTTTGGAAGAACTAAAAAAATAAAAAGGGCAATATGCTTTCCCAATTCCCTTCCCCTCCATCGAAGGGATCTCCATCACAAATCTAGCAATATGCTTTCCCAATTCCCTTCCCCTCCATTGAAGGGATCTCCATCACAAATCTACTATCTCCAAGAGCACCCCCGCTACTTCCCTCGTACACAACCTCCGTTGTGGTTTTGCAATCATTATTAACAACCGGTGCAAGTTCCTTTCTCTGCCAAATTGAATAGTGTTTCTTGTTACTCAGGTAAACAACATTGGCATGGCCCAATTTAAAGCAACAATGGCAAATAACTAAAGAATTTTTGAATTCAATCTGTTGTAACCAATTATCCAACTTAGATGATAAGGTAATCTATGAAGGGAGCAACTTGTCATCATCCACAAGGACACAAAATATCGTAAACAATAAACTTTTCTTGAATTCTGTAATTGCATCCACCACAATGCACTACCCAAAAGTATTGGTAATGCCCATAGATATTCTTTCATCCTAGTATTCCAATGGCAGCCCTAGCAATCTAACCCAAACTAGAAACTTGTCATGTTATCTTTCATTGGATTAAAAATCAAAGTCCAACTTTTTAGACATAGACCATTCTACCTAAGGAACCAAGGACCTTCCAAAAGGATCCTTGTATGATCATCTAGGTTTGTAAATGAAAACAAGAAATTATTCAGTAGAGCCAACACATCGACTTGCCCCTTTATCTTCCATTTCCAAAGCACCCACCTTCTAACTGATAGAATTGTGAAACAAGCACAAAACCATGAGCCATGGGATCAAACAACAAACAAATACACCTACACAAGAGATTTGCAAATAATATATGCAATATTCCTCAACAAGAAAAAGCTACAGAAGCAAGAGACTCTCAAGAAGATATGAAAGCTCAAGATAATTACAATGAGGGTTGAGTGCTTATAAGAGAAAAATCCTAAATGAGAAAGGGATCAGATCATGACAAGTGTCAACATCACATGAGATGAAACATAATGATCTAATATTAGTTCAATTAATAAAACATAAAAACACTCCTAATTTTAGCTTAAGTGCATGAGAATAAATTAGACTAATAATCAATTAAAGATTAATTAATTATTAGCTAATGCATGATAATTCTAACACTGACAACATCAATATTAGAATATTTGTAGAATCTCCCAACCAGCGTGCTCCTAAGCTAGGTAACCAAACTTTCCAAGAGAGAGTTTGGAATGGTGATTTAGTGATTCTAAACCCTCCTCCAGAACTTGGGAGAGCTGCAAAAGCATAGGCAAGACCTTTGGAAGGTCATAAAAAAAAGCTCCTCAACTAGAGAGGAGTTAGGTGAATCTCCTTTTTCAGCTTGACCATCAGGTCCACACATAGTAGGAGCAACATCAACTAATAGGCTAGCCACCACAGGGCATTGGCCCTCGGTGACGCCACCCACAACCATCTTGCAAGAAATCATGTCCTAGAAACACTAGTCGTTCACAGCCTTGGCTGCCCTAACCATCAAAGTGGGGATAACCGATTCCCTAGGAGTCCCAATAGGAGTAACAATATGGATCAAAGCAGCCACCTCACCCAAAATTGAAGAGATTCAAGGTGAGGGAAGCATAAAATCATGCTTTAGAGCTCTCCCCAACTTGCCTAGAGCAAACCCATATGAAGCCGGCCTCCCAAAAGACACCTACACCTATTGCGTTGACCTTTGTGCTTCCAACCACAACTCCAAGAGGGATTCATCATTGCCATCAATAGACATTCGTCCTTTCCATCTTGCTCATCCTCGCCATTATTGTCATCTCCTTTTGTCTCCTCCTAGCTCGCTCTTGCTCCCACTCTGTTCTAGGTTCAAAACCCCTCTCCCCACTTCTACTCCCACTCCCTTTCTTGCTTGTCGCGATCACATAATTTGGATTGCATTCTTTTCCAACGATGTTAGGCTGACTGGTAGCCATATGTTGTCTTAGGCTAATGGAGATACTTCAAAATAAATCATAAATTTCATGTTTCCATATTTGTTAAAGGAAATTCAATCTTCATTTTGCAGTAGTAGGAACTTACCTCATATGAATTTTTTTAATCTGCATTGGTGTTGCAGGCAACAACCACGGGAGGAGTCCAATATAACCTTCAGACATAATATGTTCAAAAGGTGGGTGAACTTGTCATCATCAACTTACGTAGCTGGAAAAACAAAACCTGCACTATAAAATCTATATGCAAGAATAAAGTAATTAGGAGGTTCAACAAGGTTTACCTGTTGGAGCATTTAGAAGTTCAATATCAGACCATGTTTGAATTAGTAGAAGATCGTAGAAGTTCATTCATAGTAGCTCATTGGAGATGCATTGAGTGCTCCTCTTTTCTATCCTGAGCTAGCTGTACTTTTACAGTCCCATTGACATGTTTTTGTCTTTTGTAGACATTAAGATAATTTAGTTCTAAGAAAAGACTACTCTCTAAAGCCTACTCTTTTTAACTGACATTATTTAGGACCACCTTAACAAATTCCAATTTGGAAACAGATTCTTGGTTTGGACATCTGTGCAGATACTGTTGTAGGAGATGAAATGCAAAGGGGAATTTCAGGTGGACAGAGAAAACGTGTAACAATTGGTATGCAAATTAAATAATGCAATTAATCCTTGTTTAGCATGTTTTTCTGCATTTCAATCTGCAAGATTTTGAAATCATGTCACTTGTCTGCCTCTAGGTGAGATGATTGTCGGGCCACCAACAACTCTTTTCATGGATGAAATTTCCACAGGCCTGGACAGTTCTACAACCTATCAAATTGTTAAATGCCTGCAGCACTGTTGTTCCCTTATGGATGCAACGATTTTAATGTCCTTACTTCAGCCTGCTCCAGAAGCATATGAATTGTTTGATGACATAATTCTTCTTTTAGAAGGACAAATTATCTACCAGGGACCAAGAGAACATGTTCTTGAATTTTTCAAAAGCTGTGGATTCCAATGCCCTGAGAGAAAGGGTGTTGCTGATTTCCTACAAGAGGTATACTTATATTATATTTTTAGGAGCCTTGCATAATCAATAATTTCTTAGTACTGTTCAGACTCCAAGTACATAATGATTGGCAAAATTCTAAATTTACTCAATTCAGCTTATAGTTTTAGAGACCCTTTGGAAATCTAATCCTTAAGAAAATCATGAAACGTAGCTCGTATATTCTTTGCTGCCCTAGACCAAGCTTCTTTTATTTAATGCCACTCTTGACCTCCTTTTCTGTTTACTAACATTGATCCTTAACCAAATGAACAAATTAGCTCTTTTGTAAGGCATTAAATTCACTGATGCCATTCTTTTGAATAAGATGCTAGCTCCCAGGTGGAATAAATTAAGGCTTAGTCCACAAGAACTAATGAGATACATAGTTGAGGTTGTAGCAATTCAGTGGTAAAATTAGGAAAAGTAGGCTTAATCTTAGATGTTTTCAGAGCTTAGAAGCATTACTTCTCCAAAGATTCTATAATCTTTGGATATATCTTCTATACTTCACTGCAGAGTACAAATGGATCAGCAAACTTGGGTATTGACATACTTGAGGGGCGCGACATCGACCCAAGAGGATACTGGTATTGGATAGGAGTTGCGGGTTTATTGGGTTTTTCTGTGTTTTTCAACCTTTTATACACAATGGCCATTACATATCTAGGCTGTAAGTTCTGTCCAATCTTAAAACATGCATTTTACATTGTCATTTGCTTGCAAAAATTGTGTCCTTTTTGCATGCTGAGAATAGTCTTTATCCCGAGAAGCTCTCGGGAAACCTCAGGCTGTTATATCGGAAGAGAAATTGGCAGAACAACAACACAGTGAGTCTGAAATTATCACAAAGTATCAAAATCCCTTATTTCTTCCTTCAACATCTAGAAGAGGATCCTTTCAACATATGTCCTCCAAAGATGGAAAAGATACAGGTAGAATGTTTGTTCTCACTCTTAGGATGTGCATGTTCGTACCTGTAAACTTCAAAAGCAGAAGATGTGCAATTCATAGATCTCTAAAGAATCATAAGGGAAATGCTAGGGAAGGAAAGTATTAAGAATGTGATGCTTGCTTTCTAAATAAAATTTTCTGGTTCTATAGATTAGGTAATTACTGTGATTAAGTCAAGTGTCTATTATAATCTGCTGAGCAATCGTTCGTGATGCAGTAGAAATGCAGATGCGTCGCATGAATAGTACATCAATAAAACAAGAGACAAATTCAACTGACTTGGACGCAGCGACCGGTGTTTTTCCAAAGCACGGAATGAGACTTCCATTCATGCCACTGGCAATGTCATTTAATGATGTCAATTACTTTGTTAAACTGCTTCATGTTGAACTGCTGAGCTCCCTAAATACTGGATTGTCGTTTAATTTTGTTAGTTTTCTTTTAACTTCAAATTACACGTTTTCTAGTACTTAATATATCTGTTCTATATTACAGAATCATCTGAAGAATACAACGTTCTTTCCATGAACGAGTCGTAATGAAATCGGGCACGGATTGGAACCCCCTGTAGAGTGGGGGATGGTTCAAATTCGATTTTAAGGTCAACGTAGCAATTTCAAACCAATTTGAAATCGATATTAACGTCGAAATTAGTTTTTAAAAAATTTTAACCGGCGAAACCTTACACGACCTCTCTCCATACACTAGACGACGAGTTGTAATGAAATCGGGCACGGATCGGAACCCCCTGTAGAGTGGGGAAGGGTTCAAATTCAATTTTAAGGTCGACGTAGCAATTTCAAACCAATTTCAAATCGATATTAACGTCGAAAGTAGTTTTTAAAATTTTTTAACCGGCGAAATCTTAGACGACCTCTCTCCATACACTAGACGATCGGCACATTACGCATATTGTGTGTGAAGTCTTGCAGCAACAATGAAAGAGGCATTTCGCGTGTTGGAATCGCAACACCTACAGAGAGCGAAAGGGAGAAAACAATGGAGCAAAACCGGAAAGCAGCCAGGTTTTGTGTGTTGATAGGGTAGCCCGTAGCTAACAGTCAAGGGGACAGCATCTGCCAAGGGCAGCTCTCCATGCGGCTGCTTAGGGCAGGTGCCATGCGACTGCTTAGGGTGGGGTCTCATGAGAAGGGCTACATGATCTATTTTTAAGGAGCAGGGGGTGTCATGAAGCAAAACAAAAAATGTTAACAGGATAAATTAGAATCTTTTCCTCAACAATAGCAACCCCTACTTTTTAAGTTTAAATTATGTTACAAAATTCATGAGACCACCCACTTTAAAATAATCCTATAAAATCTGAGCAGCACCCACTGAATTTTTTTAGGAAGCCCCTTCCATGGAACCCCACCCTTAGCTTATTTTGGCAAACAACCACTGTTTAACATTTTAAGGAACATATTGTGGAGCTGGTGGCCCATGATTGTATTTTTTTAAAATAAGCAATCAATTTAAAATTAAATTTTCAAACTTTATAATAAAATGAGTGCTAATAATAATTTGTGCAAGTAAAAATTGGAGGGAAAAATTAGAGGCAAATATAAAAAGGGAAGCAAAAAGATTTGTGGAGCTACATGTCATTTTTTTTAATATGCAACTGCTTATTTTCAGCCCCACATTTTTGCACACCTTATTTTCAATTTTTAAGCAATTGTTGTTCCACAAATAGGAAAAGATTCTAAATTATCCTATTCTCGTAAATAAAATTTTGCATAGGGACATGATCTAACTCCTTAATTTTAAGCAGAAATTAGACTTAAGCAGTAGCATGGGGACTTGGGGACTAGGGGTAGTTTATTTTGGGTAGCAGTCACCGCTCAACATTTTGAGGAGCATTTTGTGGAGTTGGTGATTCCATGCTATTTATTTTTTCTGCTTATTATTAAGCAGTCAATTTAAATTTAACTTTCCAATTGTATAATAAATGAACAGTATTAATAATATCTTGTGCAAATAAAAAATAGAGGGAAAAACTAGTGTGAAAAAATTGGTGGGAAATGTAAAAAAAGAGGCAAAGAGATTTGTGGAGCCACATGACATTTTTAAAATATGCAGCTGCTTATTTTTTAGCTCCCCATTTTTCTACAACCTATTTTCAATTTTTAAGTAGTTGCTCCCCACGAAAAAATAGGAGAAGATTCCAAACTATCATATTCCCATAAATAAAATTTTTCATGGGGATATCTACCTGCTTAATTTTAAGCAAAAAATAGACTTAAGCTGTAGCATGGGGACAAGGGATAAGAGTTCTTTTCAGTTGTGAGTTAAAAGGAGTTAATTCTCTAAAAAAAAATTAGGTTCTGGAAGTAAGGCACCCTAACTTCCCTTTTCACAAATCACTTTCAATTTTTACAACAATTTAAACTCGACAATAACTAAGGTTTCAAGGCCACATCATCAAATATGATGCTACATCAACATATTTTTTGTTGAGGTGTCTATAAAGGCTAAAAAAAAAGTGAGACTGATACTTGTGTACTAAATCATGTTTTATTGGTGCGTTGGTGTGGCATCACATGATTTGTTGCTTTTTAGATGTAAAGAATACATTTCATTTAATTATAGGTAGTCATCATCAACACTAGCTAACAACTTTAAAGTCACAACTATTGGTCCAATATTGTTAAAAACTAGTATACCTATATTTTAAAAATATATGTAAAGTACGCTGAGAGATATCCTTCTCAGGGCACCATTGAAGCAAGTGAACCTTAACCCAAATTGAAGCATCCATATATTAAATATTAATATATATAAAATATGTGTCTATTGCAACCTAATTGAACTCTTATTCTAACCACAAATCAACGCTAATTGAATGCTAATCCTAATCGTAGTTGTAATTGAACCCTAACCCTAATTGAATGCTAATTGAACCCTAATCCTAATTAATTCCTAACCTTAATTGAGACTTAACCCTAATTGTATTTGTTAATAAATATTTAACTAGCTCCTTTCAGGGGTATTTTTCCTCTATGTGTCGGCCCGTGCATTGCAAAGTCAGCTTGACCTTTTATCTAGGTTCTGCTCTCTCGCTCCACGTGTCTACTCCTCGCAACTTTGAGTCTCGGCATTCCTTTTGCATCCCAGGAAACCCTGCTATGCTTCCATGTGTTGCAGCTGCGGGATACTTTTGATCATGTTTTCTTGATGCCTCATCGGGCTCCGAAAGGCTGCCACGAAGCCCTTTTTCCTAAAAGGTTTCGGCGGGCCCCACGGTTGCTTTCTACGTGTCTTCCATTTGCAAATATTTCAGTGCAGAGATGAAGTAGCAACCGCGGGCAGCGAAACGTTGCCACGCGTCTCTTTTGCGCCCGACTAGTGATCATTCCCTCCATTTTTGGTGAAATGCTCCACTCATTTGACACATGTAGCATTAATGTAAGTCCTCAGCGGCAAAAGGAAAAGGTTCATACGAGCAGCGAAAGGCTACCACGTGCCTAGCCAACGGATCTCATATTCGGGCGATAGACTAGATGAACCGAATGATGCTATTGGCCATTGCGTGTCATAATCATTTGCACAAGAGGGTGACACTTGTCTGATCGGGCTTAGTCGAGACCATTGCCTTCATTTGCAGAGGATGCACCTGTGCCTGGAGTGACCAAATACTTGGTTCCAGATCGATTATGTTGCAATAGCTTTGGGAATATTTTTTTTCTTGCATCATTGCTAAGGGATTGCAAAATCCTTTTTGTTGCTACTCTCCAAAGCGGTGGGGGTTTTTCCCTGCTATATATACTTTTCTCTGTTGTGAGAAAATGGTTCAGAATTTGAAGGAAAACGTTGGTTTTAGTAAAAGATGCAAGGCCTTTATTGCTGTTTTATGTTATTGCAAAACTTTCAGACTGTGCCAATTGTTCAACTTTTCTATTTTTTATGCTATTTGATCAAACTGTAAACTATGTTTTTTATTGTTTGGACATTTCATTTAAGAACTTCTATATATGTTGAATGCAAGTTTTCTGACCTAGGCCATGTCTAATGACTCTTCTTGGCAGTAGGAATGTGTGCAATATTATTTTATGTTAATGAATGGATTGTTTATGCTATAATCTTAAGTTTCTGATGTTCTGGAACACTACAACACCATTCAGGCTTTTAGATCTATGATTTATCATGCCTATCATTAAGTCTTGGCACATCGCCTTAGGTTAGACTTTATTTTATTATATATGTTTCTGTTTCCCTTTCAAAAACCCCCATTAAAGAAGAAGCCGACTTTTGTAAAAACTCGGAGGTCACTCAGTTTAGTGCAAAAGGTCCCCCATAAACTAAGTTTCCCATAAGACACTATTACCTCGTCAAATTTTGGCGTCAATAGTATCATAACCCTAGATAGCTATAATTGAACCCTAACACTAAAACAAATAATAATCCTTATCTTAATTGAACCCTAACTCCAACCCAAACCATAATTTAACCCTAACCCTAATTAAACCCTTATTGAATGAACCTTAGTGAAGTTAGTGAATGAACCCTAATTGAACCCTAACCCTAACCTAACCTTAATCATAATCCTAATTAAACCTTAACCCTTGATCAATTCCACAAAAGGATATAAAAGTCATGGAAAATCCTAACCTGGGAATTAGACATTCCAGCAGGTGACTAACATCTTCTTATGGTCATTCATTTACATTGCAAACCAGGGAACGTATACTTGAAATGGAGCGGCACTGTATGTGCACTAAGAACTAGTTTCAATCACAATTTATCAGAAATAAATGCTTGGAAAGAATTCTACTTATGCTGTAGGAATGTAACGTAAAATCTTCTTAACTTAAGCATAACTTAATCAAAGCAGAAATCATGACAACTGTTACTAAGAAACAAACTATGAACTGGCCTTATGCTGCAGGAACAAACACAGGGATGGATTCCCGATGCTGTAGGAACAATATAAGACTGAGTTTGCACTGAAACTTTCAAGAATGAAGTCTAACTTATAATCAACAGAAGATAAATAACTAACTACAGATACTCACTAAGTGGGCCCCCTTAGCAAGCATCAACCAGTTATGCAAGAATTGAACTCAAAACTTCATTAGCTTTTATTCATAAACTTGGAATCATATACATTGATTGCTCTGCTTATAAGAAAACTAACACAAAACACTGTCTCTCATTATAATACTAACTTTTACACACCCTGTTGCTCACTCGCGCAGGAGGAGAACTTATTTATATTAGAAAAGAAACTAACTACCTAACTCTAACAGAGAAAGACGTGGACATAAATGCATCCAGAAATCGAGGAACATACTTCTCATAAATGAAGACATATCTGTTCAACATGATTCAGAGAGAATTTAGTATTCCACTCTTCCTAGATTAATGATCATTTAGATTTCCTCCCAACAACCCGGTCAGAGAGTCTTTGCTGGAACAACTTCCTTGATGTCGTGCTAGAAATGGACTTTACTACAGGGCCGAGATCCGCTGCGCTTGACTCGTTCATGCTCCCTTCAACAACCTGCGATGCACATGGCGACATAAGCGAAAGAAAGCACGTGTGGAAAATAACATGATACACATTCATTAATCACATATTAAATCCATTTCATTATCCAAAAACCACATGCATTATATCAGTCATTTGGGAGGTCAAACAGGGTAATTAATACATACACATAGAGATGTTAAGCTGTAGGAATATAGGAATGTATTGCTATAGGATACTACCTGATTTTAGATAAAAAGTCTTTAATCAAATAGTTAAAACAACCATTAGCAATAAGAGTAAGGGTATTAAAAATACATCATAATATTCAAATTATGAGCATATTTCAAGCTCATCATTTTCCCCCTACTTATCCTAATGATGGTCCTCCAACATTAAGCTTTCAAGTTGTTTCTCTGAAATCAGTAGGAGTAGTATGGCCCTGTAATGAAGTTCCAAATTTGTAGTAGAAACCTCTAAAATTTTGCCATCTCTCATACCTGCGGGTTTCTGTATCCTCATTAACATCTGTAGCCCGATAAGGGTAAAGTGGCCACATTAAAACTAGAGGTCGAAATGTTAATGGTAACCATAACTCAAACCTCTTTTGGAGACCAAGCTGCATGTACTTCTCTGTCCTTCTGATGGCTGCTTTAAAGTTCAGAGGGCTATGAGGCTCAGATTTCCTTAGACCAACAGTTAGTTTTTCCCATCTTGTTTCAATTCTGGAAGATGAAAGCTTCCAAAACAGATATGGTTGGTCTTTGAACTCATTATACACCTACTTCCTAATGTCAAATATTCTCATTCTTTCTATCTAATCATTGAATCCATATGCAACAGTAAGCTAAGTTCTCATAATTGTATGGGGATCTGGGCTTTCAGGTCGCAGTGGAATAGGTCCATTCCTTTCAGCCTCTTCATAAGCCTCTAATTGTCTTCCATAGTTAGTTTCATTGGCCACCCAAGACATGAGTGACTTCAGATGAATGTCGCCAATGTAGAGAAGTGGATTCCACTCTATTTTAGAGGGAATCATCAAACCATGCAAATAAAACTCACATAAGGAATTTTTCAGCCAGCTGGGTGCTACTTGATATGCATCATAAAATTCCTTGGCTGTGTGAATGACAGGGTCTAGATTTCTTGAAATTCTCATCAATTGAAACTAAAGAAATTGCTCCTTAAGGCACATAGCATATACCCTAGGCGGTGGTCTACATTCCATAATTTTACCAGTTATCTTCATCATTTCATCCATTTTCTCTTTCATTTCCTGAATTTCCTATTTTTGCCTTTCAATTTCTCTTTTCAATTGCTTCTTTTCTTCCTCCCAAAGACTTTGTTGAATTTCAGTTTTAGCTAAGTGGTGGAAACTCAAAGTTTGAAATGTAACAGGCCTCCATGTAGTCCTGAGATATTCCAAATATTCAATCAACAATGTCCTTTTATAAACAACCAATGCTCGACAAGTTTTAGGAGGTAATGGGTTTTCATTGGACGCTTCGGATTGTTCAAGCTGTTCTTCCTCTTGCTGCAAGATGGATTCCTGTGGCTGCTCAGGAGGAGATTGTGTTTCCTCTGAAACTTGCCTAGCTGCTTCAGCCAAGTCATCAAGACTTGGCATCCCCCTTTCATTACCATTACCATGTTGTGCTTCTTCAACTTCCACTGTCTCAGTTTGCATTTCCTCAGGAATAATAGATGGACTTTGTGGAACATTCTCAGATACATTCTGAGAAACATCATGATTGAACTCTTCAGATTCCTCAGAAATGACTATAATTTCAGGTTGAGCGGGGGTTGAGGTAACTTTACGCTGTTTCCTTGATGAAGCTCTTTTTGGAAATGTTTCAAAAGTAACAGCTGTAAGAGACACTTTCGTGGCCTTCCTCTTTCTAACCTGCCTAGAGGGTTCAGAATCAACAGGAGAAGATGATAGTGATACTGCAGTGGCAATAGGCGTTGCTACAAGAGAAACTGCTACAAGGGAAGATGTTGCAGGAAAGAGTGGAGTAGAGCGTTTTCGCTTTTGAGCATGAGGGTCAGATTCTGGGGTTTGTTCTGCCCTAGAGGACTCTCTGACCTTCGTTTTCCCTTTTTATTTTCTAACAACAGACCTGGTTTTTACTTGGGTAGAGGGCTCTAGTGTGGAGGCTGTAGGACTAAGTGCTGCAGGAGCAGATGATTCTTGCTCTGCTTCCCTACTTGTAGATTCTACTCTCTTTTTCTTTTTCTTGTGCTACACAGGGAGTGCTCTAGGAGGCTCTAGAGGTTGCAGACCCTTCTGGGCAACAAATTCTTGCCAAGAAAGGGGTGATACATCCCTCAGGGAACGCTCGATCAAGAGTTTAATGAGGGCATGATGGGCAATAGAGTTGTCCCTACCCCTCTGGGTTTCATGGGCACATTGTTTCAAAAGGTTTACCAAAAAATTTGGAACATTGATAGCTAAACCATGCCTCATATGACTCAACAGTTTAAAATGATAGGAATGCAAATAGGAAAAATGTCCCTCACAAGTCAAGTACCTGATTATGAAGGTGGCATATTCTGAGTATGGAGGAGGCAGCGACACTCGTTTGCATCCTTGTTTGGAAACCTCCAAGGATCCATTTGTTGGTATTGTGAATTTTTCCCTAGCCGAGACAACATCTGAAGAAAATTTTTCTCCTACCACCAGAAGCCCACTTACTTCAGAAATCCACTCTTCCATAACAACTACTGTCAAACCCCACACTGTAGCTTCTCCCTCTAAAAGAGTTCTCAAAAAATCACTTGTAGCTTCCTCATTAAAGGAATCTAACCTCATAAAATAATTCAGCCAACCGCAATTGCTGAATGCCTGAACCATTTGAGGATTTTGCGTCAAGATTTCATTAGCTACAGGCTCATGTCTTACTAACTGGCCACCCATATTCACAAATTATCCCAGCTGAGATTCCTGAAACTCCAACTTTTTCTGAAAATTTGAAAAACTTTTTCTGCCCTGCTTCTTTCTGCCCTACTGTCACTTTTCTTTACTTTTCCAAGAATGACTCAAAAGATAATTGCATGAAATGATTGTTACAAACTACTCAAATCAAGCAGTTAATTGTTGTTTAGGATGGAAACACGCAGCCATATTTGGAAAGTACAAGAAAATAAAAATATCTTAACAGTTGTGACAGTGACATAAGAAAAAGTTTGAAATGGATTATCCCGCCCCCTACTAAAAATTTGACATGTGTCCACACATGTGCGAAAAGATAGGCGAAGATCAAGCAATAATGATTGATATGTACATAGCAATTAATGAATAAATGAAATAAATAAATGATGTGACAATAAAAGATATCACGTACCTTGTAATAAATGCGCGTACATGCTGGGAAAGATCGCGGCTCAGCATGAAATGATGGCTGGAATTGAAACCATAAATGAGGGCGGTACGACAGGATGGATGACATGGATGGGTGACGTGGAAGAAGAGGGAATGAATGGTGATGACGGATGAAAAGCAGAGAAAGTGGCTTCCGTAAAAAGCAAACCTTTATTATGGGCATGCTACATAGAATTTTAAAGAGATGCTGCAGGAGAAAGGCCGAAGCCTTTTGCTGTAGGAGTATCAGTGGCCACATCCGAAACAAACTGCTTCATAAATTCCTCTTTGGACGCTGACTTATGATATAACCTAAGACGGTGTCCATTAACCAACAACTTGAATTAGACATGATCTATTGTAGCTAACTGAAATGAACCATTATCAAACACATTTTCTATTTCATAAGGACCAAGCCATCTTGTGGTGAGTTTACCTTGATTTTCCTTGTACCTGGAGTCATAGAGCAGTGCCCAATCACCGACAGAGAATTGCTTAGTTCTGATATGGTGGTCATGCCATTTTTTCCTTTGCTGTTGGATAGCTTCAGTATGCGGCAGGGCAACTTTCCTTATCTCATCCAATGCATTCAACTATAGGAGGCGTTCCTTTTGGGCTTCTGAAATATCAATGTTAAGCTGTAGAGCAGTCCTTAAGGTCTTATGCTCAAACTCTATTGGCAACATGGCAGTTTTTCCATAGAGTAACTCAAAAGGAGTGAGCCATGTAGTTGTTTTCCATGTCCTATAGGCCCAGACTGCTTCAGGAAGGCGACTGCTCCAATCCTTCTTGTGTAATTGTACTGTCTTAGTAAGGATTGCCTCAATTTCTCTTTTGGTAACCTCTGCCTGACCATTGGATTGAGGGTGATAGGGGCTAGACTTTTTGTGCCTGATCTTGTAATCATTCATCAATGCAGTGATTAAGTTTGATGTAAACTGAGCTCCTTGATTAGTAAAAAGTTCCCTTGGGACTCCAAACTGAGTAAAAATCTGTTCATACAGGAACTCAGGAACTTTATTATCACGGGCATGTGTCATTGCTTTCACTTCCACCCACTTGGTTACATAATCAGTGCAAACCAAAATGTATGATTTCCCATTGGATGGAGGATCAATAGGCCCAAAAAAAATACATGCCCCATTTGTCAAAGGGACTGACTACCACTTGAGGATACAGGGGCATTTCATGAGACCTTGTTGGTCTCCCCTGCATTGACATCTATCACATTTTCTGGTGTAGGCTGCAACATATTTATGTAGTGTGGGCCAATAGTATCCTGTAGTAAGCACTTTCATAAATGTTCTCTTGGATGCAAAGTGCCCACCACATGGCTCATCATGACAGGCATGTAAAATGTCATAGGTCTCATCTTCCCTAACACACCTTCTCATGACTTGGTCAGGTCCTGTGTAAAATAAAAAGTCTGCAACCCATGAAAAGTTAAAACTTTTCTCAACCAAAAATTTCCTTTCCTTTGGTGAGAAGTGAGCTGGGATCTTGTTGGCTGCTAAATAATTTGCAATATCTGCATACCATGGATTTCAAGCAGCAATAGAAAATAGATGTTCATTGGGAAAGCTATCATCAATTACCTCAGGGGTGGCAGGTGTAGTTGTTTGAAGTCTTGACAAGAAATCAACCACCACATTAGCCTGACCTGGCTTATCAATAACTGTGATATCAAATTCCTGCAACAATAGGAGCCATCCCCGACAATGACACCAAAAATGATCAATTCCACAAAAGGATATAAAAGTCATGGCAAATCCTAACCTGGGAATTGGACATTCCAGCAGGTGACTAACATCTTCTTATGGTCATTCATTTACATTGTCAAACTAGGGAACATATACTTGAAATGGAGCGGCACTGTATGTGCACTAAGAACCAGTATCAGTCACAATTTATCAGAGATAAATGCTTGGAAGGAATTCTACTTATGCTGCAGGAATGTAACGTAAAGTATTCTTAACTTAAGCGTAACTTAATCAAAGCAGAAATCATGACAACTGTTACTAAGAAACAAACTATGAACTGGCCTTATGCTGTAGGAACAAAGACGGATGGATTCCCGATGCTGCAGAAACAATATAAGAATGAGTTTGCGCTGAAACTTTCAGGAATGAAATCTAACTTATAATCAATAGAAGATAAATAACTAACTACAAATACTCACTAAGTGGGCCCCCTTAGCAAGCATCAACCAATTATGCAAGAATTGAACTCAAAACTTCATCAACTTTTATTCATAAACTTGGAATCGTATACATTGATTGCTCTGCTTATAAGAAAACTAACACAAAACATTATCTCTCATTATAATACTAAATTTTACACACCCTATTGCTCACTCGCGTAGGAGGAGAACTTATTTATATTAGAAAAGCAACTAACTACCTAACTCTAACAGAGAAAGACATGGACATAAATGCATCCAGAAACCAAGGAACAGACTTCTCATAAATGAAGACATATCTGTTCAACACGATTCAGAGAGAATTTAGTATTCCACTCTTCCTAGATTAATGATCATTTAGATTTCCTCCCAACGACCCGGTCAGAGAGTCTTTGCTAGAACAACTTCCTTGATGCCGTGCTAGAAATGGACTTTACTGCAGGGTTGAGATCCACTGCGCTTGACTCATTCATGCTCCCTTCAACAACCTGCGATGCACATGGCGACATAAGTGAAAGAAAGCACGCGTGGAAAATAACACAATACAAATTCATTAATCACATATTAAATCCATTTCATTATCCAAAAACCAGATGCATTATATCAGTCATTCCGGAGGTCAAACAGGGTAATTAATACAGACACATAGAGATGTTAAGCTGCAGGAATATAGGAATGTATTGCTACAGGATACTACCCAATTTTAGGTAAAAAATATTTAATCAAATAGTTAAAACAACCATTAGCAATAAGAGTAAGGGTATTAAAAATACATCATAATATTCAAATTATGAGCATATTTCAAGCTCATCAACCCTTATTAAACCCTCACCAAATTTGAATGATAACCCTAACAATAACCCTAAATGAGCCTTAACCCTAACCTAACCCTTAGTGCAACCTAACTGTGACCCTAACACTCACCTGGAGGTTTATCTTACAACCCTAATTAAACCCTAACCCTCAATAAACCCTATCCTTAAGCCTAACTTAATGAAATTGTAATCCTAATTAAACCATAACTCCAACTTGATTGAACTCTTATTGCAACCCTAACTCTAACACTAGTTAAACCCTGACCCTAACCTCATTGAAATCGTATTATTATAACCCTAACTCTAACAATAATTGAATTGTAATTGTAACCCTAGGTATTGTTGAAACCTAACCCTAATTGTATCAAAACCCTAGAGAACTCTAATTGAACCCTAACCCTCAAATAAACAATAACCCTTACCTTAATTGAACCCTAACTCCAATCCTAGCCCTAATTTAAGACTAACCTTAACCCTGACCTTAATTAAACCCTTATTGAATTGTAACCCTAATTGATCCCTAACCCAAATTGAATACTAATTGAACCCTAACCCTAAGTGAATAGTAACCTTAATTAAACTCCAACCATAACCTTAATTAAACTTATTCTTCAACAATAATCCTTAAAAACTAAACACTCTTACTCTTTTACATTTAATTTTTTAAACTCCTAAAATAATAATTTAACTATTTTAATTCATTTTTTTATAATTGTTAATTTGATATCATTTAACCTATGTCACAATTTATCACTTCATAATAATACTATATATTCTATTTAAAAAGATAGTTAAAAATCTCTTCATATTCATTACAAAACTTACCAACGAGAACCATATGTCTACTAAATTTATTCTAAATAATTAAAAAAAATGTTCCATTTTATCTCACTTTTCTTATAAAAGAATAAATATAATAATTAAACATATTCCCATTTCATCTATGTATTAAAATTCAATATAAAGTATTTGAATATTTTCTTAATAACTGATAAGTAAATTTTTTATTATAATTTGTTTAAAAAAGAAAGTTTCGAGTACCTAGAATATCAAGCTGCTTTTCCCCAATATTTCTCTACATAAAAAATTATAAATTGAAACAAAACTAATACTTTACAACGCATTGAAAAATTGGCACCTAAACTACTAAGTCAAGCATGGGAGTTTTTGCAATATCCAAATCATCAAATTCCTGACTCCCCGTGTGAACCAACATGAAAACGAGTAATGAAAAAAAAAATATTTTAGCATGAAAATGTGAGCAAAACTTATGGCTTTCCAAGAAAAAGGAAGGCCAGTTTGATCAAAATTATTATGTTATTTGAACTTGAACGCTTGCAGTTTTCAAGGCAGAGAAGACTGGACAAACGTCTATGTTGCTGTCACAAACTAAAATTTAAAGATTCATAATACACAACACCATTATTTTTCAACTCGACTTTATAGATTCAACATTTATGAGAATTGAAGAATTCAGAGCTAGAATTGAATTTAATTTCTTTGAATTTTTTACCTGCACTCTGATAAACTGCTCCATCTCTTCCTTCTAGCATTGACTCTCAGCAACCAGATTGTTACTTGCACATAATATGCTATTGTTATTATTGTTCAATTCTTTTCTACTAATAATAAAAATTGAAAAAAATGAAAAAAATGAACCTGTTGCACGACATTTTCGACAATCCTAGCACATCAGACGAATACTCTGCATGCACTGCCATCTTCGAAACACAAACCTAGAAAAACTGCGGGAAGAATTTTCTTTTCTTTTTAAATAGATCTTTCTTTCCTCTCATAATTAAATTCATGAGTTCGATCTGCCATTGCCTCTGCCTTTAACTGTAACCAAAACTTTACTTATAAACCACCATTTAACCTAATTATATCGATGGAAAATCATCAAATATGTAAAATGCATTTGTGTTTTTCATAAACCAAATCACCCCTATTTTTCTAAGCAGGCCGATCAACGGGACCGACACCACAAAACCAAAAGCCACAGTTAGAAAACAACAATTTAAACACCTGTACTTTTCTTTCACTTTCCAAGGTCAAGGGTTCGAATCTTGAAGGCCTAAAAAGCAAAGAACTCAGCAAACAATGCAAACAACTTGTATTTTACATACATACCTATGCACTAGTTAATTTCACATGGATATAGAAGATTGTAGGCAAAGGGGAATCAGGGCTATCATTTGGTAAGTACCCCACAGATAAAAAGAAGAAAAAGTATATTGATTGAAATAGTCTGGACAAATTCTGATCAAGGCTTCTCAAATATGTAAGGTAGTGGCAAGGTAGAGCTTTGTATTTAAGTTGTTTTGTGTCTCTCCTTTTTCAACATGATACTTATGTGTGTTCCTTTGGATGAAGATTTTGTGGCTATTTGCATATGATGAAAATAGCCACCGAAACTTCATGCCATTTGAGATAGCAAAGCTACAAAAGGGGTAATTACAATCCCCTCCTTAATCTGCATTTTCTCAAAACTTTATGAGCATTGGATGTTCAAATATTTTTTGGCCTTTTCAACAACTTGAAACTTCTCCAAATCTTGGTGACTTTGTTTCTTTGTTGAAATGAAACTATAATCTGGTAGTTTCTTTCAAAAAAATGGAGATAGGAACACATCATGTATAGATCTATGAGTGATTTTAATAGTTTGTCTATGTGTGTTGGTCTTATGGATGAGAAGAGCAACATCTCCAACTTCTAGTTCTTAGGTAGAGTATACTATGTTATCTTCCACCAGAATAATGGATCCTTATGTGTTCTCAATTGAATGTCTAAGAAGAAAATTTTGAAGTTGGCAAAAATCTAAACTGAACTTTGGGTTGCCTTTTCTTGAATTGTTTGAAGATCAACTTCAAACTTATACCAAGAAGGCAGAAGTTGTGTGGTGCTTCAACACATTTGAAGCATTGAGGGCAATCCAGAGCTCCAAGTAGTGGAGAATAGAAGGCAATTGCTTCTTATGCCTCCCTTGTGATAAACAACGAACTTTTTGTCACTAATTTTGCTTGCCACTCTAGACTTGTCTATTGAGCTTCAAGGACACTGTGAAGCATAGGTTCAACTATAAGTACTGCTATAGATGAGGTGATAATGTCTTGAGTACTATATGTCTATAAGTTCTCCATAATCTTTACCCCTTTCTTTTTCTAGGAGTTTCTCCTAAGAGATTTCCCTACAATTAAAAACAATATTGACCTTAATGATATAGCAAGCTTTAACCGCATCTTCATTGTCATTGTCATGTTCATTCAAACTATCACTAAGGCAAGGATCTTTATAGAACTCTCACATTCTTTTCTCCTAGCCTCCTTTATAGAACTTTCAAGTTTCAAGAGTCACTTCTTTGACCTTATTCATAAAGCTCAACATATTCTAAAAACAAGAGATCTTCAAGTTCAAAAGATTTTGCAGGCTAAGATTTTCTTATGCCCAAATTTTGATCAACAAGGGCTGATAGAATTTCTATTTCATTTTTTGAAATAAGTCTAACATCGCTGGCATTTCTCTGACAAGGCAAAGAAATTGGAATTAATAGCATTTCTTTGAGCCTTAAAGTAACTTGCTTTAGCTGTTAGAAACCCTAGAGGAATAAGTCTAATTTTGATTTAGAACCTCTGCTGGAATTTTGAAATAGCCATGTGCTTTTAAACCAACATGAGATAGCAAAAATAAAAAATCCACATAACAAAATCATCATTTAAAGTTATGTTGGTTTAAAGGTACATATAGATAACATGGAAGGAACAATCATCAAAAAAAATAAAAAAGGTTTAAATCTGAAGGCAACAATCAGTAATCAGTAAAGAAAATTTCTTGTATCAAGCAAGCCTTTACCATTATGGTGCAACATATGTATCTAATTGTTCACCAGAATAGGAATTTGTTTAGAAAATATGTGCTGAAAGAATTTGATAGGAGAGATGCCCATCTGCCATGGCGTATAAGCTAAATGGCCCATCACACCACAAAAGAATAATTTAGCAAATAACATAATTGGAAAATTACCACTTCAGAAAATAATATCCTCATCTTTCTCAGTCCCCATGGATAGCATATCATGTTCTTTAGCAATACTACTACTTTGACTAACAAAATGAGAAGGTAAAGGCATAAAAGGGAACTATAAGAACTAGAAAATAAAAATGAATAGAGATAACCAGTTTGCAAGGAAATCACCTTGGTTGGATAAGGTAAAGATTCATTGCCATTAAATATGCTATGAACACCATCAAAGAAAACACTTGGAGAGCTAGTGCAAATAAGCTTCTTGACTTTGCATTCAAGACATGCACTTATTACATTCTTTGTACCTAAACATCAGTAAAATTAAACTCTTACAATGTTGCTGAACTTTAGAAGTTGACAAAAATAGTATTTACTTCTTTCATAGGTTAAAGATGTGGACAACAATGTATGTAATTTTTCTCACAACCAACTTGAACTTTGACACCGTAATGAAGATCAAAACTTTTAATAGATGAATTTGGTGCGGCCATATGGAACACAATAGATGCCCCTCCAAACACTGTAGAAAAAATACAAAAGGTTAATTATAGTATTGGCTAACCATTCTTCGTCTTCCTCATCGCTGTCACCCTCCATTATGGCTTGAGAGTCGTGGACGATATTCAGGCGATGCATGCACAGGATCAAAAACCATGACACTGTGAATATGGATTCTGATAAAAAACTGAAGTGCACAACATAAATATGTAGTATCAAATGAACCTTCAATGACAATTTTTAATAACTACCTCCTGTTCAAATATGCATGCATTATAAATAAATATAATATTTCCATTTTTCATATGTATATGTATATATTTTATTTGATTTTTTTTTAATTAACAGGAGCAAAAGCAGCACATGACTTCCACCTGCCTGTCATTTTCGTTGTAGCTTCAAAAAATTTACACATAATATTCCTTCATTGCTTTCACTGTATAACGCCTCTCGACGTAATAATGGACATTAAATCAACAAATATTATAACAACTATTGGAACATGCTCAGGTCCTCTCTTCTATACATCAAGAAATATATCATTATCCTCATCAATTATACTCAACTAATTAAACTACAACAAAACTGTCATTAATTGAATTACCATTTAATTTTATTTCACTATTGAACTCCAAAAATGTTTATATTGAAAATTATTAGATACCAATAATCTCTCATTTTGTTTTTTTGACTTTATTATCTGGTGGGCATTTTCTTTCATTTCTCTCCACTTATTCATTATTTGGTTTAGATTTTTTTTTAAATGACTTGTAAGTTCCTTTATAAAGACATTCAAATCTTTTAATTCATTCCCCTTTATGTGGCAGCCCCACAAAATGTGGCCTCTACATGAGGTTCTTCCAAAGATGAAATGAGCGACCTCAAAGAGATGTTTTGAACCATGGCGAATGATATAACCACTCTTAAGCGGAACCAATCAACACCTCCGAAGCCTGCATATCAAAACTATCAAGGTGGGCGGTCCTCTTATCAGCATAATCAATACTAGGGTGCGCCTCGCACTAATCTACTAGCTCTAATCGCAAACCAAATGGTGTCGGTGCCTACTCCGCTGACGAGCGCATTGCCAAGCTCAAGTAGGGAATTAACCACAGGGTAGAACAACCTTATTGATGATATTAATCCGCGGTGCTTCCCTTGCAGCGATGCACATATGCCCCAGAATTGTCCGCGTGGCAACTTACAACAAAAGGTGGCGGAGCAACATAGCCAAGGCGCGGCAACAAAACATGGAGGTTATATATATGCCTCACCACAAATGGAGAGTGTGGTTCTTACTGTGCAAATGCAAGGAATGTCTTTAGAACAAGTATCTGATATTGCTCCTGATCACGCGCTTTTCTCTTGGATGGAGGAAGAAGAAACGGTGTTTGCTAATGACGCGTTCATATCCAAAACACCGCAAGTGCAGTCTGATTATAACGCGTGCTCAAAGAGGAGATTTACCGGTGAGTCAGTTGTTTTGCATCCAGCCAGCCCGTAACTCAAAGGTGTTTCCGATCAAATTTCTGGTACTTTTACCAACCTGTTACCATCCCAACTATGGAAGGAAATTATTATAGCAAGAACCAAGGAGCAGAAACCTCCGAGCTTGTCACCTTTTAATGTTGTAGAACAATTGAAGAAATTATTCGATAATGTGTCTCTATGGGAAATTCTAGCTATCTTAGAGAAAAAGACGCTATTACAAAAGGCGCTTCAAGAAGAGGTCAACTCGGCACCAACAAAGCTATTTGCAAGTGCAGAGGTTGTTAATCAAATACCGCTGGCTAAAGTCTTTACATACAATACAAAGGAATCCCCTGTTGAGGTTAGAGATAAGTTAAAACCTCAACCCTTCTTCTTGACTCTCATTATAGGAAAAAAGTTATTGTACAATGCTATGATTGATTCTGGTGCTAGTACCTGTAAGAGTAATTGGTTATTTACTTGTTTAATTAAACAACATTTGTTTAATTAATTAAAGCTCCCTTTTATCTCTTTTACACTTAAGCTAAATTTAGGTGCATAATAATTAATTATTTTATTAATTATTAATGTGCAAGCCTAGGGTTTTCCTTTTTAGGTTTTTTTGACCTATATGTGGTTGAAATATTTTCTTTTGTAAGATAATTCTTTTTCATATTGGTAAATATAGAGCTCCATATCTTTGAGCATTTTTTCTGTGTTGCTTCTCTTTGCTTGTCCTTGTAACAGGTATTCTTAGCTTGCAGAGATCACTGGGCTCCTGCATGGTATCAGAGCATCAGATCTACAGCTACCTGTTCTTGTTTTTTTGAGAAATTTTACATTGGAAGCAGATTTGGGGTTCTTGAAAAAAAAAAAAAAAACTAGGCGAAATAAAAGGGGTTCTTGAAAAGTTTTAACTTTTTTCTTTTAACCGACGATATTGAAAATACGGTTCTGGTATTTACAGGTGATAATTTCCGACGACTATCGACGCTGCCCATCGCACTTCGCCAGATCCGGATCACCGTGTTTCCCTTTCCACTTCGATTGCCGCTTCTCACACGTCTGTTTCTCCACCGCTTCACACATGAGCTTTTCCGCCACACCATCAGCCGCTGCTGGCCTTCAGTTTCCACTGGCTTGCTGTTGTTTTCCACTACTGCTGCTTACTGCGCCGAAGCCGCCGCCATGAGCCACAAGTTTTCTCCCGGTTCGCTGAAGC
This sequence comes from Sequoia sempervirens, assembly GCA_007258455.2. NCBI lineage: Eukaryota > Viridiplantae > Streptophyta > Pinopsida > Cupressales > Cupressaceae > Sequoia > Sequoia sempervirens. The sequence goes on along the minus strand of VDFB02000017.1, from coordinate 29,769,575 downwards.
TCTAGGCCAGTCGCACGCTTCCAGTTGTCTTATGAATTAAGGGCTTGGCCTCAATCCGCCACTAGCCCCCGGTCGGGCCAGCTTGGATTAGTTTATTTTTTAGCCCCCAGGGCTTAAAGGAGGCAGAATTGTGCTTTTTCAGGAGACTTAACGAAATCGAGTCTAAAATGGGCATACGGTCTCCATTTTCTTAAAATGAGATACCGTTGGAAAGCTAATTCAGTGTCGGACAACATGGTACTAGTAATTTTTTCTAGATTTTCTGTTTGAGTTTTTTTTCAGTCAAAGTGGGGTCTTTTTTCTTCAGACTTCTAAATAGCTGCGGGCAGTAAAATCCTGACTGCTTTCTTTTCTCAAAACCATTAGGAGGAAAGCTCTCAGCATGCTCTATTCAAATCTGTGATCTTTTTTCTCAAAATTTTTTGTAGGTACACGAGATTTTTTTTGAAGCTTTTTTGCTTATGCATTGCTTCCTCTTTCTCAGTTTGTACTAGGGTTTGGGTTTATCTCTTGTGGGGGGGTTTTTTTTCTCGCTTTTCGTCATTTATATCAAAAAAATAGAACACCAAAAACCTCAAAAAAATCAAACCCTTCTGCATCTTCTATCTATTCTGAAAGATCACATAATAATAAAAAACACAAGCAGGTATAGGTACAGTGTTTCATGACAGACTCCTCAGTTGAGTTACTCACATCACACAACTATCACACCTAGAAGTCTTGCATGACGAGGCTTCTTAGGTCACAAGGGTTGTGGTCTTGTTTAGATGAGGTTCAGCGTCAGTTGCAGCGTCCTTTTGAGATTCTTCAGCACAGGAACAAGATGGATGAAGCTATGGGTTTGCTATCCCTGCATGTTTTAGACAGTCTTCTGTTTCACCTTGATGCTTTGATCACTCCTCGAGCCATGTGGTTTAAGTTTGAGACACTTTTTGGGACCATTAATGAGTTCCAAGCATTATAGATTGAGGCAGAGCTAATTTCACTGTTACCTGAATCATTTCCCACTATTGAGGACTTTTTGAGCAAGTTCAAAACTATCCGCACTATTTTACAGGGTTGTGGCAAGAATAAGTCAGACACAGAGTGCATTTACTTGATCCTTTCGAAGCTTCATGGTCCATTTCAAATATTTGCTTCTTCATTCTATTCCACCATGGATGGTCTAGGTGCTCATTTTACCATGCCTACCTTTGATGTGTTTTGTGAGCATTTGTCTCATGAGCAGTCACACCTTTCTCAGATAGATATGCTCCCAGGATCAAAGAACAAAGCATTGGTTGCTCAGTCATATAAGGAGAAACAAAAGCAGAAATCGAAGCCCAAGAAAGATTCTGCAGGCAATGAGCATTCCTCCAAACCACCTCCTAAGTCTGATTCCAAACCTCCACTTAATCCGAAATAGGGGAAATCTTCAAAGTCTGGTGAGTCTTCCTCCAAGACCAAGAAGAAATCAGGAGACAGTTGCAGCTTCTGTGGCAAGGAAGGACATCTAGTTTCCAGGTGTTGGAAACGATTAGAGGCTTTAGAGGAAGCCGTGCAGCAACATCACATCTCCTCACCTCAGTCGTCTTCTCCTTCCACAGGGAAAGGTCATGCTCTCATTGCTCGAGCATCGACCTATGGGTCCACTTGGATTTTAGATTCTGGTGCTTCTCACCATATGACTTACACTCAGCAGTTGGTCACTTCTCTTGCCTCTTGTGGTACTTCACAGATTGTAGTGGGTGACTCTACACAACTTTCAGTCTTGGGTTCAGGTTCTGTCTCTTTGGATGGGGGTATTCTACAGGATGTTCTGGTTGTTCTTGACATCTTGACGAACCTCTTGTCCATTTATCAGATGTGCCATTTTGGCTCTGGTAAGATAGTTGAGTTCTCACCATATGATGTGGTTATTCGGGACCTCCATGACTCTGATTTGGTTATGACTACTGGGAGTGTTGATACTGCATCTTGTCTTTATAGATTTGATGGATTTGAGTCTTCTGAGGGTACAGGTTCATCTCTTATAGCACATGCAGATTCAGTAAGTAAGCTTTGGCATGAGCATTTGGGCCATGTCAATTACAGATATCTTCAGTAGATGAGTATATAGGCAATTTTTCTTGGTCTTCCACAAATTTCCTGCATAGATGGTGTTTGTCATGGGTGTGTGCTTGATAAGCATCACAGGGATCCCTTTCCGAAGGGAAGAGCCACTCGCGCTTTGGAACCCTTGGAGTTGATTCATAGTGACCTCATGTCATTTCCTACTCCTTTTTCTGGGGCCAAGTATGTACTCACATTCATTGATGACTTCTCCAGACGCAAATGGGTGTACTTTCTTAAGTACAAGTCTAGTGTCTTTGATTCCTTTCGAATCTTCAAGACATTTGTAGAGAAGCAGTCTAGCCTTTCTATTCAGCGATACGTATAGATAATGGGGGGGGAGTATGTGAATTAGGATTTCATAGATTTTTGCACTGAGCATGGTTTGTAGGATTAGTTTACTGTTCCCTACACCCCTCAGCATAATGGTGTCACTGAGAGAAAGAACAAGACTTTACGGGAGATGGTGAATTGTATGATTCAATCCAGGTCCATGGATCTATCCTTTTGGGCTGAGGTAGTTATTGTGCCAACTATATTCAGAATTGGATGCCTCATAAGGTGATTCAACATATGACTCCTGAGGAGGCTTGGTCTCATGACAAGCCTGACGTTTCATCATTTTGAGTATTTGGTAGTGAAGCATGGGCATTTATTCTTGATGCTCAGAGGAAAGCCATGGAGCGGAAGAGTCGACCCCTCATTTTTGTCAGCTACTGTGAGGATGTTAAGGCGTACAAGTTGTTTGATCCTGATTCCAGAGAGGTCCTGTTTTGACAGGATGTCTAGTTTGATGAGCGCCTTCCCACAGTGGATACCCTGTCTCTAGTGTCCACTTCACTACCTACTCCTCACACTGCAGCTCTTCAGGATTATGTTGAGGATGATTCTGATGAGGATGTTGATGATCCCCCATCTCCACCTCCACTTTCTCCACCTCAGATGCCCAAATGGGCTTGCTTTACTGTTGAGGCAGCAGGATCTATGGCAGGTGATCCTTCAGACACTCATCGCACCCGTTCTCATACTGCAGGTTCTAGTCTTTTAAGTCATGCTCTTTCGAAGGATCCTCAGAACTTTTCAGAGGCGATAGGTCACCCTGAGTGGGATAGTGCTATGGAGGAGGAGTATTCTTCTTTGATGAGGAATAGTACTTGGGATCTCTGTCCTCTTCCTAAGGGCAGAAAGATGGTTCGGTGCAGATGGTTGTATCGCACCAAGTATGTTGCTGGTGGTTCTATTGATAAGTACAAAGCATGTCTTGTTGTGAAGGGTTTCTTGTAGGTTGAGGGTATTGATTACTCTGAGACATTTTCCCCTATCACCAAGATGAATTCTATTCACTTTGTACTATCACTTGCAGCTTCTAGGGTCTGGTCCATTTATCAGATGGATGTGAAGAGTGCATTCTTGCATGGTGACCTACAGGAGGAGATCTATATGGAGCAACCTCAGGGATTTTTTCAGGATGCTTCTTTGGTTTGCAGACTTTGGCATTCATTATATGGTCTTAAACAGGCCCTTGGGGCTTGGTATGAGATGGACTCTTTTTTGCTCTCCACTAGTTTCACATGTTGTCATTCTGATCCTACAATCTATATTCAGAATCTTGAGGGTGAGATCCTGATTCTTGTGCTATATGTTGATGATCTCCTCATCACAAGTAGCTCATCCTCCTGGGTTGGCGCTCAGCGAGGCTTTGATGGGCGGTTTTGAGGATGATAGATCTGCGGTCTTGCACTATTTTCGGATGGCGGTTAGGTCTTACGTGGGATCTCCATTTTAGCAGAAGTATGCTCTTGATATGCTTCAGTGCTTTGGCATGCTTGATTGCAAGCCTACCCCCACACCTTTTCAATCAGGGGTTGTTTTGACTACTACTTGCCCCACTCCTTTAGTAGATTCTACATTTTACAGGTAGTTGGTTGGCAGTTTGTTGCACCTGACTCACACTCATCCTGATCTTTCCTTTGCGGTTGGCCTTATCTCTCGATTCTCCCATGATCCTCATGAGAGTCACTGGAAAGTTGCCAAACATATTTTGAGGTACATTCAGGGCACCCTTTCTTATAGCATTCACTACACATTAGGGGATCCTCACATTGTTGGCTACACTGACTCAAATTGGGCTAGTGATGTGAATGATTGGAAGTCTACTTCTCACTTTTTTTTCTATCTTGGCTCTAGTCCTATCACATGGTGTTACAAGAAGTAGACTGCTCATGCATTATCATCTACAAAGGCTGAGTACCAAGCTATTGTGCTAGCTAGTTAGGAGATTTTATGGCTTTGACAGTTGATGACTGAGTTTTGTTTTCCTCCTGATAGTACCACTATTCTTTGGTGTGACAATCAAAGTGCTATACACATTTCTCGCAACCTGGTGGAGCATCAGCAGATGAAGCACATTGAGCTTCATATTCATTTCATCAGACAGTTGATTTAGGATGGTTCTCTCATCTTGGAGTATATTCCCACTGCCGAGCAGGTTGCTGACATCTTCACGAAGCCTTTTGCATCTTTGCGCTATCTTCATTTGCATTCTATGCTTGGGGTGAAGGAGGTTGTCCTTGGGGGGTCTTCATGATGCCTTCCTTCCTTCATGTTTCTTTCTGCATGTTCTTCTATCTCTTTTTGGAGAGGAGTTTTTCCCATTGGGTTTTCTCCTTTTTTTCTCCATTTCATAGAGATTTCCTTGTACTTGGGTCTTTGATCTAGCCTTGTTGCCAGGACCCTTTGTTCTTTTCTTTCTGTAGCTTCTTCTAGGTTTTAGCTTCTTCCTAAGTCTAGCTTAAAGGGGGGTGTTAGAGTAATTAGTTATTTACTTGATTAATTAAACAATATTTGGTTAATTAATTAAGTTACTATCTCTTTTCACTTACTAACTTTAGGTGTATAATAATTAATTATTTTATTAATTATTAATGTGCAAACCCTAGGGTTTTCCTTTTTTTTTTTTTCCTATATAAGGTTGTAATCCTTTCTTTTGTAAATTAACTCTTTTACATTGGCAATATTGGGCTCTATATTTTCTGAGCATTTTTTGCTATGTTGTTTTCTTTGCATCTCCCTTGTAATAGGTGTTTTAGCTTGCAGAGATAACTTTCTTCTCCTTCAATATTTTTTTAAAATATTTTAGATATAAGTAGAGGACACATGTCCCAATGTGAGGCATTATTTTTTGTAAGTTTTCCAAGTAAATAAGCAATTATGAATTTTTTATTACAACTTTTAAAAAATATAAAAAACTTGTATGTCTGATCACCTTAACTTGGTCAAAAATCATGAAATTGATTTTTTTTTTAATCCTATAGTATCTGAAGCATAGAATGTGACACATGTTTTGGATTCAAAAAATGCGATACCATTTCCCCCACGGGTTAGAGTAGTTGGTCTCAAGTCTCGGGTTTGCTCCCCGAGGTCTTGGGATTGACTCTCAAGCCCGGTATGAACCCCGTCACGGACACTAGGGGGGCGGTGCTGGTTATCCCGTGACCGTAGGGATTAGTCTCGCCTCCCGCTCGCACCTCCCTGAACCAGTGTAAGGGTGGGCCGCTGGGCGGGGGCCGCGGGGATACCCTTCGAGACCAAAAAAATAAAAAATAAAAAAAAAAAATGTGATACCATTTGAAGCTATAGATGTTTTTCAATTAGCCTATCAATTAGGACATTAGTCATAATTCAAATAGAAAATGAATAATAATAATTTTATTAAATTCAAAGTCAAGCATAATTTATATTGGTGCAAAGATGAGAATCTCCTTTAAAAATTCTTTTTGTTCATCAATTTTGGGTAAAAAAAGTTTATTCAGCCACATACCCATCATATCACCACTTTGTGGCCCATCAAGATCCTGCACATACCCATTTGTTGTTATTTATAAGTATTGTCATCAATAAGTCCTTGAAGAGAAATTCTTAATAAAGGGATCTCTAACTCGAAGTGTATTATTTTCTCAATACAATAGACAAGGTTATAAGAAGTGTTCCCAGTTGATGTTTTAATACTAGCATGATAAGCTCATAATGGATATGTCAACCATGTGTGCTAATCCTTATTATGTTTTCTTAATATTTTCCTTAATATTTCTTCAAGAGTCTTTTTGGTTTATTCAACTTAGCCATTAGATTGCAGGTAGTAGGGTGTTGAAAATAGATGTTCAATGTGAAATGTTTCAAAGAACTTGTTCATGTCATTATTATTAAATGGTGTTCCATTTTCTAAAACTAACACAGAATGAAGTTCAAAATGAACAATAATATGTTCCAATATGAAACAACATATTACATCAATAGTTGTTGAATTAAGTGGAATGGCTTCTATCCATTTCATGAAATAGTATGTTGTAGTAATTATGAATGTGTGTCTAATGGAGGAAGGTGGTTAAATTTTTCCAAAGAGATGCAAACCCCATATCGAGAATGGAAAAATAGGAACTTGGTGTGCCATAGAAAAATGTCCCCTTGTCATCTTCATGGCCTTTTAGGTCTTGTTTCATGGTGTTTGATCTATTTTGCTTTGATTTTATGATGTAACATGGCTTGAACATGCATATTTAGGTACTAAAATTTAAATAATGACATCTTGTGAAGGTGTTGTGAAGTGTTTTGAAACATTTCTACATTCTTCCAGACTCTATTTAATATAATTCACCTAAAAATCATCTTCTTACACATCATCAAGTCTTATTTTGAAGTGTTGTAAAGTCTTGTAACAAGATTTCACACTTTTCTAGGCACAACTTCACTATTTATCCCTTTCTTATGACTTATTTGACCCCTTTATGCCCCCATATGCTTTAATTAAGTGTATTTTTTATTGTAAGCCCAATAAACAACATTAAATGCAACTTAATTACCGACAACTATTTTCAAGTCCTAGGTGGGACCCATTCGCCATGGGTGATGAATGAGACCCCCTTTGGCTCCAAATTCAAAATATTTTAAATTTCCTTTCAAGATTTTATTGAAAAACACTTGATGTCAACCTGTGATGAGGTATGAATGGTTACTAAGGCACAAGATTGTATAAATAAGGGATTTTCACCTCATTTTAAACCCCCTACAATCTCTTAAAATATTGCACAAAAATCTTCAATCATTGAAGCATCTTACAACATTTCTTCAAGTATTATTCAAGCATTTTGGAGCATCCATTGACATTACTTCAGACTTGCATCATCAAGGGTTTGGTAAGTTGATAGCATTGCATGTTTTTAATTTATTATTCTCTTGCATTTGATTATTTTATTAAGGGTTTGTTTACCAAAAGTTGGGTTTGACCAAGACAAACCCCTATTTGCTAACTCCCAACCATTTTTCCCCTCTTGCATGTGTGTTTGTAGAATTTTGTGTGTAGATTTAACAAGCTTTTAGGTGTTGAAAAGTTGAGAACAAGTCAACTAGGTGCTTCAAGTACACTCATTTATATTTCAATATTGGTGAAGGTTTTATGTCTGCTTCCTACAAAATTGACTTCAGCAACCCAACAAGTAGATATTTCCAGATTTGGTGTTGCATAGTTGTCTCTTGATTTTCTAGAATTTTGGGAGAGGACTGATTCACCACTAGTGGTGAATGAGTACCACCTTAGGACTAAAAATCTAAATTTTGTCAGATTTCAGATCTTGGCAGTTAGAAACTAGCTTCCAACACTTTTTCACTAGGAGGACTAGTTTTTCACCCTGGGAAAATGAGTCTCGCTATGAAATTTTAGTAATTCTAGTCACCATTCACAATATTCCATATTCATGAAACATTACCTAGGTGCACTTTGTTTCATCTTATTTCTTTATATTCTACATTATTTCTTCATTTAGTTCATTGTTTGCATATCACACAGTGTTTTCAAACATAACATAGATCTTAGTTTTCCATTCATATGCATTCATTTAGATCCTTCAATTGCATTTATATTACTTCATTCATCTTATACAACATCCTAGATAACATAATTTGAATGAGCCATATAGCATTTTTACCTCTCCTTTTAGGTCAAAAACCTTAGAAGAGTTAGAGAAGTCCTAAGAGCCAAAAATTGATGGTTCACTTGGGAATGAAGCTGAGAAGTAGAAGTATGAATCAAATTTCTATGTTATTGAAACTTGTGACATTTCTTAATGTATTCAAAAAATCTTGTTCCATATGTCCAATAATATCCTATGCGGATTAGCTTTTCAACTAATGATCTTCCTCGAAAATGGCCTCCACAAGCCCCTGCATGAGCTTTTGCAAGTGCTATCAAGATTTTCGATTATTTAAGGCATATATGTAATATACCATAAAATTACCTTTGATACAACATTCTAGAAATAATTATATATCTAGATGTGAGTTTTCGAAGGAGGGCTCAAGTATTCTTAGTTGTGAGCTAAGGAAAGGTACCTTCTTTTGAATAATTAAATATCAATGTATACCATTCACTAGAGCTTTCCATGATGGTTGATAATAGTTATTTGACCGTATATTTGATTGATGGTTTCATAATTGTATGGACAATAAATGAGAAATATTTTGAAGGATCTTGGGGAGATATCAGGGAAGCCACACTTGCCATTGCATCCACATGCCAATTTTCTTTTCGTGGGATGTTATCAATGGTATATGAATCAAAGTGTTTAACAAGGTCAATGTGAGATCCTTGTATTTTGATAATTTATCATGATTTTCTTGATACATTCTGTGTATTTTCTTTATGAGGGTATGTGCAAAATCATGATGGGCCAAAAAGTGGTGATATGATGGGTATGTGGCTGACAACTTTTTTTTTACCCAAAATTGATGAAACAAAAAGGGTTTTTAAAGGAGATTCTCAGCTTTCCACCAATATAAATTATGCTTTACTTTGAATTTAATAAATAATTATTATTTATTATCTATTTTATTTATGAATAAAGTCTTGATTGATAGGCTAATTGAAAAACATCTATAGCTTTCAAACAGTATCACATTTTTTGAATCTAAAACATGCATCACATTCTATGCTTTGAATACTATAGGATTGAAAAAAAAAAAAATTCATGAAGTTTGACCAAGTTAAGGTGGTTAGACATACAATTTTTATATTTTTTAAAAGTTGTAATAAAAAATTCATAATAAATTATTTACTTGGAAAAAATTACAAAAAAATATGCATCACATTGGGACATGAGTCCTCTACTTATATCTAAAACTTATAAAAAATATTATCATTTTATTGTGGTTATGGTGGTCAGACAGACACCTACTTCTTATTTTTTCCCTAAAATTTAAGTACTAATGCATTGAAATTTCAAATTTTTAGTAGATATAATTGTTTTTTGAAAAATAAACCTAGTAGTTTAGAAAATACATTCAATTTACTACAGATTCTATTCTTACATATTTTTGAAATAATATAGATAACTTATTCAAATTTTTTACATCAAGTTACATAAGTTTGATTTTTCTAAATTTTTTGCCACTTAAGGGCCTATTTTTTCCATGATGATCATGTACATACCGATGAATAATTATGAATCACCAAATATCTTAATGTCTTGGGATCCCATAGTTAAAGTAGCAAGTAATCCAAAAATTAGTACTTCATAATTAGCTATGTTGTTTAGGCATAGGAAGTTTAAGTAGTAGGACAAGGGAATAGGCTCTCCTATAGGTGGGACTATTAGAACCCTTGTGTTAATTCTATACTTAGAGCCATCAAAATATAACTCCCACGTATCTATTTCAATTGTCAACACATTATTTTCAAGGAATGAATCATTATTAGGTAACACTAGGGGAGAGGGAGCATCAACTAATTGGTTGCTCAAGGCTTTTCCTTTAATTGACTCTTACAATAAAAACTTAAGGTCAAACTCAATTAACAACATAACCCACTTAGCTAAACATTCTAAAAAATATGTTTTAGCAAAAAGGTTGTTTAAAGGATCAAATTTTGTCATCACATGTATTTCATCATTCAGTAAGTAATATCTCAATATCCTGGTAGCAAGTACAAGAGTCAAATGTTGTTTTTCTATTTTGGTATATCATGCCTCATAATCAATCAAAGTTTGGCTAATGTAATAAAAAGGATGTTCTTTACCATTTTCCTCTCATTAAGTTAACAATGTTGCGAGAGCATGGGCCAATGCTACTATATAAAGGATGGATGGCTTGTCTTGCATAGCAATTTGTAAAATAGGTGTAGCAGGATGATATTTCAAACTCTCAAAAGCATGTTTACAATCCTCATTCCAACTAAACAAAACTTCTTTCTAGAGGATATGGGTGAATAGTAATGTTTGATCCATTAGGGATACTACAAAATGATAGATAGCCTAAATTCTTCCTTTTAAAGTGCACAATTGCAATTTTTTTTTTTAATATGTGGCATGTTAACTATTGCATCAATTTTCTTCATGTCCACCTCTATGCCTTTGTGAGATACTATAAAACCTATTATTTTTCCACTATCTACACCAAAGACACATTTTTTTGGGTTCAATCTTATGTTATATTTTACATTTTCTCAAATATTTTTTGAAGAATATTCACATTGTCTTGTTGAGTTATGGATTAGGTGAGAATATCATCAACAAAATCTTCTAAAATATTATGTATATAATCATGAAATATGAATGTCATAGCTTATTGACATGTTGCACCTACATTATTCAATCCAAAAGGCATGTTTACCCAAATTTTTTTCCCCCGAGATGAAAAAAATGTTGTCTTGTATTGATCTTGAGGGTTGATAAATATTTGATTATATCCAAAAAAACTAATGCATGAATGACAACAAATCATGTCCTACAGTCAAGTCCACTATCATGTCAATATTTGGAAGGGGGAAATCATCTTATAAAGATGCTTTATTTAAATCACGAAAGTTCGTACATATCCTAATACCATTATCAGGTTTTGTGACTGCAACAATGTTCGAGATTCAAGGATAATAATATATACGTTGAATATAAAATCAGCTTTGAGAAGTTTCTCAAACTCAGCCTTGACCAGTAAGGCTATCTTATGATTCATCTTTTGTATCTTTTGTTTTATTGGTTTAGCATTTTTTGAAAGGACTATGTTGTGTGTCACTATCTTAGCATCAATTCCTGACATATCCAAATAATTCCAAGCAAAATGTTCAAGAAAGTGATGAAATAAAGCTGCATGGTCTTCTTGTTCATCGTCATCAATGCACTTTCTTATCTTAATTACTTTCTCCTTATTATTAATATGGTCACCATATCAACTTGTGTAAATATGGGCCTAAGTTAAGTTTTTGGTCACCATATTAGTCCCTTTGCACTTTTTCATCAACTTTTTTAGCATCTTTCTAACATTTTTTGGATTACAATTTCTTGTTCTTGTATTCTATTTTAATTTCCAGAATTTCTATTTTTACTCATTTATTGTATCCTAGTTTATTTGCATCATGAAATTCTCTTTCAATAACTTTTGGAATTCATTAAAATCATTAGTAGACATGTCCAACTGTCCCTTGGTTTGGACCCTAATGACATTGAAATTTCTCATGCTCCTTCAACTCCTCATGATTTTCCTCCTCGTGATGTAGACATCAATGGAGAAGATGATGTTACCATCAACAAGTTCTAGAATGACTACTTTGAAAACTTAGAAGCCAATGCAGCCTTTTATCCCTCCATGATCTCACAAAATCTTTCTATGTTTGCACCTCATGATCACTTTACACATTTACATCTTGCAATCAATGAAGGACATAAGGTTCCTCCCTCAAGTGGACCTAGTTCCTTTAACCAAACATAACCATGCATCCATCTTACAATCACAAAGTCACCAACAGTCCTATTAACCTTGAAGAAACATATGGTAACTGCTTTACTATTTTAAGCAAACAAGGTTGTGACATCAAATGTGAACATAACATTCATCAAATTCTTGAACAAAACCCAACATAAGTGAACACAACATGAAAAGGATGTCAAGATCCTTCTCATCTTGATGGAAATCCTTTTCAACCTAGGATAATTTAGGATGCTAGTATAGTAATCTTGAATGCTCCTCCTAACTTGAATATTCTCCTTCTACACAAAAAACCAATCTCTCCTTCTAATGATAAGGATATTAGGATCCCCATGGGTCCTTATCCTTCTTATATTCATGAGCAATGAGAATCTAGCAAATGAAAACGACCTTACAAATTGAAGAAGATAAGGTTTCCTACACATCCTCCACCTGAATGTGAAAGGAAACTTCAATTGCTTTTAAAAAAAGGTCTTATACTCTTACCACCTTCAAATAGGCTGGTCATTTGTCCTAATGATTCCCACAAACCATATTGCAAATATCATTGTATTCTTGGACATCGAACGAAAGAATGTTAGACTTTGAATGAGATACTAAACAAGTATCACTTCACTGATATCGATTGTTGTCCTATCACCCCTTAAAACACCATTACCTTATCATGCCATAGTTGTAGCATCTTTCATTCTCACTATTGCATGATCCTTTCCATCTTCACCATTAGCTCATGCCTTGTTTTTCCCTTGTGCACACAAGTAGTTGTTAACCTTTGTCCTTGTAATAATGCACTTGTCTTTGTCTCTTAACTATGTCATTCATTTTCCTCTTAACCATTTAAGCTTTAGAAACCAATAACTTAGTTAATGGTTGACTTACATTTGCATCACTTGTTCCTTTTTGTCTTTCTATTTATTTGTGTAACGTGTTCCTTGGTATCATACATTTGATGTTCTTTCTCTCATTGTACACTTCCTCTTGTGCCATAGAAAAATGGCCTTTTAGGTCTTGTTTCATGGTGCTTGATATATTTTTCTCTAATTTTATGATGTAACATTGCTTGAACATGCTTATTTAGGTACTAAAATTCAAATAATGACATCTTGTGAAGGTGTTGTGAAGTGTTGTAAAACATTGTAGTACCCCTCCATTTTGCTTATGTTTTCTGACAGTATGTTTCACTTTGATAGACCATGGTACTTTGTTTTGATGTATTGATCACTGACATTAGAGCGATGGTGGATTTATTTTGTGATGTGATGATACATTGTTTGATGGTGATTATTTCTGACATGCTTTATGTTAGCATAGATGTATACTTGATATGTTATTGCTATATATGCTTATGGTAGATTAATTGTTATTTATTTTGTTAGTTCGATGTGATATTGTATTGGTGAGGAGAATGGAGTTGCATCACTCGCTTGCGAGTTCCCTATGTTTTCCATGATTTTCTCCTCATGGTGTGTTTGAATCATGGATTATATATATGTATGTTATATGTTTGATTGCAGGATTGCAAGTACATGACATCAACTCCACCTAGATTCACAGGTTTAAGCGTGTCCAGACTCAACAGTAATGTTGATTAGGAGATAGTAATGAGGTTTTTCCTAGTCTAGCCTCAAACCTAGACATAGTATGTCGTCAGTTTAGGTCTAGTATGTTTGGTTGTCACGTCTAAGTTTACCTTGTTATTTGTTATGCAAGGTTGATTTTGTGAATTTAATGTTAGATGAAAGTTCTTTATAATTTAGTGCTTATTTAATTAATTTTAAATATTGTAGTTAAAAGCTTCACATTTTATTAATTAATTAAATTAGTTTATTGGTAAAATAATTTAATCATTGTGATTAAAATTATTTTATTAAATAAATAAAATAATTGATTAAAGTTTCTATTATTGAGTGAATAGATTAAATATTCTTTAAATGCTTTTGTGTGAAATGGAATTTTAAATATGTATTAAAATAAAAATGAAATTAATTTTGAATTCTTAAATTCAATAAAATAAAATAAATTCTTGATAATTGTTAGAAGAAAATATTCGTGAGTTTGTTTGAAGATATTTTCTTGATTTGCCATGTGTGTTAGTAAAATTAAATGCAAATTCTTGTTGAGGATTTTCTCAGAGAGAATATTGTCAGATTTGGAAAAGGAAAGAAGGAACTTCACGAAAAAGAAAAGGAACAAAGTACTTTTTGGAAAAATTGTGATTTTTGTTTTTGGGGCTTTTGATTTAAAATTTCTCGAAGAAGATCTCAGGTTTCTGTTTGTTCAGTAATTTGCATTCTTTTGGAAAGCGGAGATTTGAAAAGGGCTTTGGAAGTCGTACGTAGCAGGAAAAGTTTTCCTTCAATTGTCAATTATTCAAGCTATAGGAATATAGGTTCTTTGCTATTTATTTATTTAGTTTTGTAATTTGAAAAAAAAAATTGTATAAAGATTTAAATTTGTAGAAGATTTTTTAATTTGTAAAATTAAAAGATTGCCTATAGAAGAAATAATTTTGATTGAAGCTTTTGTTCTTCTTGGTAAAATATTCTATAGAAAATTTGTTACCTCTCTGTGTTAAATTTCGAAGCAAAATCTTATAGTAAAATCAGAGAGCAACACAAAAGGCTATAATTTGAGGAAACAAAAAACTTTGGGAAGAATTTTGTTAAACATTCCCTGTAGAAAAGAATTTGAGGATTTACATTGTGAATGAAATATTCTTTACATAAATTGAAACCATTTATCAAAATTGATAAATTGAAAACCTCTGTATTATTTGATTTAAAATCTTCCTATAAAAAAAAAATCTTTGTTAAAATTTGCTCTTCATGAGCAATCTGTTTGATTTATTGTTTATATATATATGTATATTTATGCATAGTTATATAACTTATGCATTTGAAATCATGTATAATACTCAAATAAATTTTATTAAAAATTATTTTTTCTGAAGAATTGTCATACAGTCGAAATTGGGGCTTTAAATTTAAAAATGGATTGAAATTCGCATGGCGGAAGTAAAAAAAACACAGGTTAGTATTTGTTTATTTTAGATTAAGATATATATATTTTATTTAGGAAGTATGCATGGGGGAGGCGTAGGCACTGCTGCCATAGCTGCCCATGAAGGGCAACTACTGTGGAGGCAACCGGTGCTACCCATACAGGCACCACTCAGGCTGCCAACACAGCCACGACCCTTAAGAGCCGACTGTGCATACAACCATCAAACCCTCAATATGGTTTTTGCTTTATGAATTATATTTTGAATTTTAATTAATAAAATTTTTTCTTTATGTGAATTTTATTTTATATATATATAAAAGTTGAAATTTTTTATATATTTAATTTAATATATTTTGAAAATTGTACATAAATACATTCTAAATGCAAATTCTTTAAACGAAAGAATGAAATAAAAAGTTTTTCAAATGAGATGTTTTGTAGTGAAAGATAAAAATTATTTAATTATTATTTGGAAATTATGATAAACAAATAGATGTTAATGCATTACAGTTTGTAAATGAAATTTTATTAAGATAGTTTATTTTGATCCAAGGATTATCATTATTGTCTTGTGATGGCAATTGGATTTAGGAAATCCTGGTGTTAGTTAAATAATTGTATGAATTGCATTTAAAGTTGACTATTCTTTTGATCATGATTGTTGGGACAAATTGCGGTTAATTGTGAATATAAGTCCTCCAGATGTAATTTCTTGAAAGGGAGTTGTTTTTATGATGGTTTCATATTTTGAATAAACTAGGGTACTGCACATGGTTTTATTCGGATTAGACACCTAGTTTTATGAATAGGTAGTGATGTCTATTGTTATATTGTTGTTTCTTTGATGATTGTTTTATGTGCACCTTGTCTACCCTTAGTTAGTGGAATTAGTTATCCTTGTGTTATTATTAGGGGAGTGGCTCTTATGAGGGCCGACACACAAAGTGGTGCCAAGGTAACTCATGTAGAGTTAGTTAATCAGTGAACACTAAATCAACATCTTAGGTAGTCTAAAATATTTAACTGGATTAATTATGCCTCACTCATGGACTGAATGGCTAGTACAGACTTGGGGATGAGTCAAGAAGGCCTGGAATGGAAATATTGATATCTAGTCAATATGAAAGATATTTGATTCCGCAACAGATTACATGTGGGGCCGGGTTTCATAAGAGGTTACCAAGGTAACCCAAGATGGGGGCGAAAACTTAGGAAGATTCTCTTGGGTAACCTATGCAACTTTGTGATGACACTCCACCTATAGTAGCAGTATCTTTGTGAACTTGTGTATTTGATCTTTCAGTTCTAGAAGCAATGTAACCATTAAGTTAATTTTTTACTTGTATAGTTTTGTTTATAGTTTTGTCTATCTAGGGTATGTAGGTTATGTCTAGGGAACCATTTTGCTATCTCCTAGCACAAGGGGTGGGCCTACGGGTACCACTTGGTTGGGTGGAACTTGCACCTTACACTGTTGAGTCCCTAGTTCATGTTCGTGGCAACAACTACTTCTTGGATGGAGAGCTCGTATGTGGAGATGTACTTTCTCATATTTATCATATGTATCAATGAAAAACTTATTTATGTATCACTCCTCAAATTTAATCAGGGAGAATTTTTGTAACATGTAATTGTACTTTTATATGACCTACCTCATTTGGAAATGAGTATTGTAAATGTTATTATAAATGCAATGTAAGAAAGAATCATATTTGTTCTTTATATCTTTAATGATGTAATTTGTTTGTTAATGAATGTATGCTCTTAAGTTTATGAGAAATAAACACATGCTATGTTAATTACTATTGTCATCTATGGGATTTACATGTAGTGTGTCGTCTGTATCTTAGGGAATGATTGCATTAGTGAAGTTAATGTTTACACTTTTTTTTTTTTAAATATTACACTATTGTAGTCAATGCAACATTCTTTAGGTTACGAGATGGAGCATTACAGATTGGTATCAGAGCAAAGGTTCTAACACTAGATGCTCTAGGTAATTGTGAGCCCATTAGGTTGACCTAGATGTTAGTCTAGGTGGTAATGGTTTCTGTTAGGCTTTTCTATTTTGTATCTGAGACTTTTTTTTGTTTTTGTGTAGGAACATGCCTAGACATGGTGGTAGAGGTCGAGGTGGAGGCTGTGGTCTGAACACTCAGGTTACTCCCCCTCAAAACTCTCATGTGAGTGAGCATTCTGAATAGTTGGGACCTCAATTGGAATAGACAAGTGGGGAATGAATTTAGGTTCAGCCAAAGGTTGAGGGAGCACTGTTGCATCCCTTATTGGAAGAGGTACTTGCTAGACTTGGTCCAAGGTAGGAAGTTGATCAGGAGGTGGTTAGGGAATGTGATAGATCTCGTAGGAGGATAGTTAGTACTACAGAGGAGGATGCCATAGTTGTAGAACATATGAGGGATTTGTTGAGGGCACGCCCTCCTACATTTCATGGCATAGGTGGTGGTCTAGAAGTAGAGACCTAGTTATTAGACTTGGGTAGATGTTTTTCTATGCACCCATATGGTAGGAACACCTGAGCTAGATGTGCCATCATGCATCTGAGAGGTTTTTCATCTATTTGGTGGTGTTTGGAGGAGTAGAAGCTCCATCTGGAGATTAGGTCAGTTTCTTGGGAAATGTTCTTAGAAAGATTTAGAGCATGTTTCCTAATTGAACATTGGAGGCAATGACGAGCTTATGAGTTTCACGATTTGCATTAGATGGCTTTATCTATTGAGCAGTATGAGTGCATATTTTATGAGCTCAAACAATATGTAGGAATTGGTGATGTTGAGGTGATGTTGGTGCAACATTTTATCAGGGGTTTGAATGCCCATATTAGTGAAATTAGATTCTTCAAACCAAAGACTATGGAGGTTGTAGTTGAGAAAGCATGTATTGTGGAGGAGAATCTAACTCTAGCATTGGATGGACATACAAGTGTCCAGATAGGTAGTGCACCTATAGCAGGTTTTGGTCCACTAGGTAGTTAGATACAAACAGGAGGGTTCTCTAGGAACCAACAAACACCCATTAAGGGTGGATAGCAGCAGCAGCATAATCCATAGAAGAATAAGAATACTCAGCCTTAGTAGGGTAATAGTTTTTGGTCTCAACATGGTGGTGGTTGGATTCAGAATGAGAGAGATCAAAGTTGGTAGCAAGTTCAACATGATCATTTTGATTAGTCTGCACAGATTTCTTAGTTTTCAGTTAGTGGAGGTAGTTTTCCATGGTCTAGTGTACCTCCAAGTGATAGAGGATTCAGAAGGAGTATAGAATATCTTACTTGTGGCCAAGAGGGTCACATTGTGTATTAGTTTCATCAGAAAGGCACTTCTGGGTTCAGTCAGAGACCAGTGGCTTCAGAGTTGATGGTAGGAGATGTAGGCAGATCGCTTAGGGTGTTTACTGTGGTGGATAACCACTATGTCGAGCACCAGGGTGTAGTTGGAGAGGTTTCTGGTGGAGGACTAGCATCATTCTTTGGAAATCATGCATGTCCTTCAATGTCAGGAGTTGATCCTTAGGGGTCGAGATGTTGACTGGGTATAGATCTAGTGGGAATCCTAGTGACAAGTCTTCGATTTCTTGGGAGGACATATTCTAGATGTATGTGTTATCTATTTTCTGTTCAGAGGCTTTTAGGAGTAAGCCTGATCATAGGAGGGAGGATGTAGTACCCCTCCATTTTGCATATGTTTTTTGACAGTATGTTTCACTTTGATAGGCCCCAGTACTCTATTTTGATGTATTGATCATTGACATTAGAGCGGTGGTGGATTTATTTTGTGATGTGATGATACATTGTTTGATGGTGATTATTTCTGACATGCTTTATGTTAGCATAGATGTTTACTTGATATTTTATTACTATATATGCTTATGGTAGATTAATTGTTATTTATTTTGTTAGTTTGATGTGATATTGTATTGGTGAGGAGAACGGAGTTGCATCACTCGCTTGGGAGTACCTTGTGATTTCTGCAATTTTCTCCTTACAGTGTGTTTGAATCATGGATTATATATATGTATGTTATATGTTTGATTGCAGTATTGTAGGTACATGCCATCAAATCCACCTAGTTTCACAGGTCTAAGCGTGTCCAGACTCAATGGTAATGTTTATTAGGAGATAGTAATGAGGTTTTTCCTAGTCTAGCCTCAAACCTAGTCATAGTATGTCGTTAGTTTAGGTCTGGTATGTTTGGTTGTCACGTCTAAGTTTACCTTGTTATTTGTTATGTAAGGTTGATTTTTTGAATTTAATGTTAGATGAATGTTCTTTATAATTTAGTGCTTATTTAATTAATTTTAAATATTGTAGTTAAATCTTCATATTTTATTAATTAATTAAATTAGTTTATTGGTAAAATAATTTAATCATTGTGATTAAAGTTATTTTATTAAATAAATAAATTAATTGATTAAAGTTTCTATTATTTAATGAATAGATTAAATATTCTTTAAATGCTTTTGTGTGAAATGGAATTTTAAATATGTATTAAAATAAAAATGAAATTAATTTTGAATTCTTAAATTCAATAAAATAAAATAAATTCTTGATAATTGTTAGAAGAAAATATCCTTGAGTTTGTTAGAAGATATTTTCTTAATTTTCCATGTGTCTTAGTAAAATTAAATGCAAATTCTTGTTGAGGATTTTCTTGAAGAGAATATTGCTAGATTTGGAAAAGGCAAGAAGGCAATTCACGGAAAAGAAAAGGAATAGAGTATTTGCTGGAAAAATTGTGATTTTTGTTTTTGGGGGTTTTGATTTAAAATTTTTGGAAGAAGATCTCTGGTTTATATTTGTTCAGTAATTTGCATTCTCTTGGAAAGTGGAGATTTTAAAAGGGCTTTGGAAGTTGCATGTAGCAGGAAAAAATTTCCTTCAACTGCCAATTCTTCAAGCTATAGGAATACAGGTTCTTTACTATCTATTTATTTAGTCTTGTGATTTAAAAGATTTAAATTTGTAGAAGTTTTGTTAATTTGTAAAATTAAAAGATTGCCTATAGAAGAAATAATTTTGATTGAAGCTTCTGTTCTTCTCGGTAAAATATTATGTAGAAAATTTGTTACCTCTTTGTGTTAAATTTCAAAGCAAAATCTTATAGTAAAATTAGAGAGCAACACAAAAGGCTATAATTCGAGGAAACATAAACCTCTGGGAATAATTTTGTTAAAGATTCCCTGTAGAAAATAATTTGAGGATTTAGATTGTGAACAAAACCTTCTTTATGAAAATTGATAAATTGAAAACCTCTATATTATTTTATTTAAAATCTTCCTATAAAAAAAAATCTTTGTTAAAATTTTCTCTTCTTGAGCAATCTGCTTGATTTATTGTTTATATATATATATATATATTTAAAAAAATATATATACATATTTACGCCTGTAGTTATATAACTTATACATTTGAAATCATGTATAATACTCAAATAAATTTTATTAAAAATAATTTTTTCTAAAGAATCACCGTACAGGTGAAATTGGGGCTTTAAATTTAAAAATGGACTGAAATCCATATGGAAGAAGTTAGAAAAACGTAGGTTAATATTCGTTTATTTTAGATTAAAATATATATATTTTATTTAGGAAGTATGCAAGGGGGAGGCGCAGGGGCTGCCCCCACAATCACCCATGAAGGGCAATGACTATGGAGGCAGCCAACGCTATCCATATAGGCAGTGCTCAGGCTGCCAACACAGCCATGACCCTTAAGGGCCGGCTGTGCATACAACCATCAAACCCTCAATATGGTTTTTGCTTTATGAATAATATTTTGAATTTTAATTAATACAAATTTTTCTTTATGTGAATTTTATTTTATATATATATATATAAGTTGGAAAATTTAATATATTTAATTTAATATAATTTGAAAGTTGTATATAAATACATTCTAAATGCAAATTATTTAAATGGAAGAATGAAATGAATAGTTTTTAAAATAAGATGTTTTGTAGCGAAAGATGAAAATTATTTAATTATTATTTGGAAATTGTGATAAACAAATAGATGTTAATGCATTATAGTTTGTAAATGAAATTGTATTAAGATAGTTTATTTTGATCCAAGGATTATCATTATTGTCTTATGATGGCAATTGGATTTAGGAAATCCTAGTGTTAGTTAAATAATTGTATGAATTGCATTTAAAGTTGAGTATTCTTTTGATCTTGATTGTTGGGACAAATTGGGGTTAATTGTGAATATAAGTCTTCCAAATGTAATTTCTTGAAAGGGAGTTGTTTTTATGATGGTTTCATATTTTGAATAAACTAGGGTAGTGCACATGGTTTTATTCGGATTAGACACCTGGTTTTATGAACATATAGTGATGTTTATTGTTATATTGTTGTTTATTTGATGATTGTTTTATGTGCACCTTTTCTACCCTTAGTTAGTGGAATTAGTTATCCTTGTGTTATTATTAGGGGAGTGGCTCTTTATGAGGGCTGACACACAAATTGGTACCAGGGTAACTTATGTAGAGTTAGTTAATCAGTGAAAACTAAATCAACATCTTAGGTAGTCTAAAATATTTCACTAAATTAATTATGCCTCTCTCATGGACTCAAGGGCTTGTACAGACTTAGGGATGAGTCGAGAAGGCCTGGAATGGAAAAATTGATATCTGGTCAATATGAAAGATATTCGATTCTGCAATAGATTACATGTGGGGCTGGGTTTCGTAAGAGGTTACCAAGGTAACCCAAGATGGGGGTCAAAACCTAGGAAGATTCTCCTGGGTAACCTATGCAGCTTTGTGATGACACTCTACCCATAGTAGCAGTATCTTTGTGAACTTGTGCATTTGATCTTTCAGTTCTGGAAGCAATTTAACCATTAAGTTAAGTTTGTACTTGTATAGTTTTTTCTATGGTTTTGACTATGTCTAGGGTATGTAGGTTGTGTCTAGGGAACCTTTTTACTATCTCCTAGCATGGGTGGTGGGCCTACGGGTACCACTTGGTTAGGTGGAACGTGCACCTTACACCGTTGAGTCCCCATTTCATGTTCGTGGAAATGAGTACTTCATGGATGGAGAGCTCATATGTGGAGATGTACTTTCTCATATTTATCAAATGTATCAGTGGAAAACTTATTTATGTATCACTCCTCAAATGTAATCGAGGAGAATTTTTGTAACATGTAATTGTACTTTTGTATGACCTACCTCATTTGGAAATGAGTATTGTAAATGTTATTATAAATGCAATGTAAGAAAGAATCATATTTGTTCTTTATATGTTTAATGATGTAATTTATTTGTTAATGAATGTATGCTCTTAAGTTTATGAGAAATAAACACATGCTATGTTAATTACTATTGTCATCTATGGGATTTACATGTAGTGTGTTGTTCGTATCTTAGGGAATGATTGCATTAGTGAAGTTAATGTTTACACTTTTAAAAAATAAATTATTACACTATTGTAGTCAATGCAACATTCTTTAGGTTACGAGACAGGGCATTACAAACATTTCCACATTCTGCTAGACTCTATTGAATATAATTCACCTAAAAATTATCCTTTACATATCGACAAGTCCTATTTTGAATTGTTGTAAAGTCTTGTAATAAAGGTTCACACTTTTCTAGGAATATTCCCCTTATCTATCCATTTCTTATGACTTATTTGACCCCTTTATGCCCTCATATGCTTTATTTAAGTGTATCTTTGAATATAATCCTGAAAAATAAAATTAAATGCAACTCAATTCTTGACACCTAGTTTCAAGCCCTAGGTGTGACCCATTCACCATGGGTGGCAAATGAGTCCCCATTAGCTCCAAAATTTAAAATATTTCAAATTTTCTTTCGGGTTTTATTGAAAATCACTTGATGTCAGCCTGTGATGAGGCATGAATGGTTACTAAGGCACAAGATGGCATTAATAAGTTTCTTTACATCCATTCTAACCCCCATTCATTCAAGCATTCATTGAAGCATTCATTCAAGTACTATTTCAAGCATTTGAGCATCTTATATCATTTCATCAAGCAATATTCAACCACTTTGAAGCATGCATTAGCATTAATTCAGACTTACATCATCAAGGGTTTGGTAAGTTAATAGCATTGTATTTTGTTGATTTATTATTCTATTGCATTTCATTATTTTATTAAGGGTTCAATTACCAAAAGTGGGGTTTGACCAAGGCAAACCCCTATTTGGTAACCCTCAACCATTTCTCCCTTTGCATGTGTGTTTACGGACTTTTGTATGCAAATTTAACAAGTATTTAAGTGTTGAAAAGTGGAAAACAAGTCAACTAGGTGCTTCAAGTCAACTTATTCTTATTTCAAGTTTGGTGAAGGTTTTTTGTCCATTTTCTACAGAATTGACTTCGGCAACTTAACAAGTAGATATTTCTAGATTTGGTGTTGCAAAGTTGTGTCCTTATTTTCTAGAAATTTGGGAGAGGACTGATTCACCACCAGTGGTGAATGAGACCCACCTTAGGACTGAAATTTTGAGTTTTGTCATATTTTGGATCCTGACTGTCAGAAACCTGTTCTCGACACTTTTTTACCAAGAAGATGGATTCACCACCCTGGATGAATGAGTTCCGCTGTGAAAATTTAGTAACATCATTCAGCGGTCACAACATTCAAGATTCATTATATTTTGTCTAGGTGCACTATATTTTATCATATTTTCTTTTGTTCTACATTATTTTGTCATTTGCTTCATTATTTGCATATCACAACATTTGTGTTTTCAAGCATAGCATAAATCTTAATATTACATTCATATTTAGTCATTTAAATCATTCAATTGCATTTAGATTATTTCATTTATCATATAGACAGCATCTTGCATAACATAATTTGAGTGAACCCTTAACATTTTTGGATCTAATCTCTCTCCTTTTAGGTAAAAAATCCTATAAGAGTCGGAGAATCCACTGGGTCCAAAAATCTATGATTCACCTCTATTGTATCTCTATTCTTCTATTTGTTGTGCATGTTTGCTTGTTCTAATTTTTTTTTGTGTTCTCCTTTTGGGGATGATGCAAAGCGTAGAGATGGCCTATGTCTCTTCCATGTTGACCCAAAAGTTCCTTATATTTTTCTCTTTTTGTTTTCTATTTTCATTTTGGGAATGATGCAAAGTGTAGAGATGCCCTATGTCTCTTCCATGTTGACCCAAAAGGTCCCTTTTCCTATTTATTTTTCTTCACTTGTGTTTTCCTTTTGGGGACAATGCAAGGCATTGAGACCACAATGTCTCTTCCATGTTGACCCAAGACGAATATTTGCTTTCCTTTTTTTCTTTGCTCTCTTTGTGTCATTCTTCTAGTTCTATGTGCTTTGGAGAATGATGACAATTCTGAGCTCTTTCATAAAAACATTACATTAATGAATATACTGACCCCAAATCCATAGATCCCTTATGTGTTTGGTGTGCTTTCTTTTATGGGGGAAACTCCCTTTCTTTGTTTTTCATTTTCCTTGACATGACACATCTTAACTTCTAAATATATGACTTGGTATAGGGATTTCCAAGTTGGCTCTCATGCCTTGTTTTCTTTTTCATTCCCTTACTTTTTCAACTTGAAAGTAATTACTCACATAATAGTGTGTAGCAATTCCTTTAAAGTGGTGGGCATACGTTACCATAATTTATTTGCATTCTTGGTTCTTACTATTGTCTTGTTGTTTATATGATGCATTTTTTACTTTGTGGATGACATTGGGTGTGATGTCCTTCATAAGTGTGATCTATCTTAGCATATTACATTCCTATTGGTGGCTTGATGTGACACACTACATCCCCCAAGTTGGGAATATACTATTCTTTGATTGGTCCTCTCTTGGATACATTATGCACAACGTTCCCTAAGTGATTGACCTTACATAAACTTTACAAGACTCCTTTGAACATCTTTTGCATTACATTTTTACATTTTACATTTTTGCATTTTTTTTACACTTTTCATTCTTGCCACCTTGCATAGCACAACTTGCATGACTATGGTACCCCTTTGCCTTTTGTTCATTCCTTTTTCTTTTTGGTGCCTTATTAAAGTTATCACAAAGAATAACTTTAATATGGTTGAGCGGGAAGCCCACCTAGCGGCATGAATTTTCCCCAAATCCACCTTTGTGTTTATGAGTACATACGAACTAGCATATGTATCTTACCTTTTTGGGATTTCTCACCCCACATAAAATCATAAGTTTTGTGGTGCCAAAGTGAGTAAATTTAGGCCTTCTCACCTGGTGTACTATCACGTATTCTATCACCCAAGAGTGAATACACATTCTCTTTTACCCTAGATCTAATCAACAACTAGTTGGATTGATGATCGAAGCTTCACTTAATTCTCAACACTTTTGTGTTCCTTTGTTCTTATGCTTAGTTTTCCATGGGATCTTCATCTCCAGGGCTTGATCATCTCTCTTGATTGTTGTTGTTCCATCTTGCTAACGTAAGTGCATTTTAACCCTCCTCTTGATGTTCATGGCTACTTTAGTGTGAGTTTGAAGCAGGTTCATCCTCTCACTAAAGTGGGGGCTAAATGTGCAATAGAAAAGTGGCCCCTTATCATTTTCATGGCCTTTTAGGTCTTGTTTCATGGTGTTTGATCTATTTTTCTATGATTTTATGATGTAACATGGCTTGAACATGCATATTTAGGTACTAAAATTTAGATAATGACGTCTTGTGAAGGTGTTGTGAGACATTTCTACATTATTCTAGACTATATTTAATATATTTCACCTAAAAATCATCTTTTTACACATCATCAAGTCCTATTTTCAAGTGTTGTAAATTCTTGCGATAAGATTTCACACTTTTCTAGGCACAACTTCATTATTTATCCCTTTCTTATGACTTATTTGATCCCTTCATGCCCTCATATGCTTTAATTAAGTTGTATTTTTGAATGTAAGCTTGATAAACAACATTAAATGCAACTTAATTCCTGACACCTATTTTCAAGTCCTAGGTGGGACCCAGTCACCATGGGTGGCGAACGAGTCCCCCTTTGGCTCCAAATTCAAAATATTTTAAATTTCCTTTTGGGTTTTTATTCAAAAACACTTAATGTAGGCTTGTGATGAGGTATGAATGGTTACCAAGGCACAATATTGTATAAATAAGTTGTTTTCACCTAATTTTAAACCCCCTACAATCTCTTCCAATCTCCCACAAAATTCTTCAAGCATTCAAGCATCTTACAATATTTCATCAAGCATTATTCAATCATTTTGGAGCATCCATTGACATTACTTCAGACTTGCATCATTAAGGGTTTGGTAAGTTGATAGCATTGCATGTTAATTTATTATTCTCTTGAATTTCATTATTTTATTAAGGGTTTGATTACGAAAAGTGGGGTTTGACCAAGGAAAACCTCTATTTGCTAACCCCCAACCATTTTTACCGTCTTGCATGTGTGTTTGCAAACTTTTATGTGTAGATTTAACAAGCTTTTAGGTGTTGAAAAGTGGAGAACAATTCAACTAGGTGATTCAAGTCAACTCATTTATATTTCAAGCTTCGTGAAGGCCTTTCTGCCAGTTTCGTGCAGAATTGACTTTGACAACTCGACAAGTAGATATTTCCAAATTTGATGTTGTAGAGTTGTCTCCTGATTTTTTAAAATTTTTGGGAGAGGACTTATTCACCACCAGTGGTGAATGAGTCCCAACTTAGGACTGAAATCTAAATTTTGTCAGATTCCAGATCTCGATAGTCAGAACCTAGCTTCCAACACTTTTTCACTAGGAGGACTAATTCGCCACCCTAGGAAAATGAGTCCCACTATGAAATTTTGGCAATTCCAGTTAGCATTCACAGCATTCTATATTCATCAAACATTACCCATGTGCACTCAATTTCATTTTATTTCTTTTTGTTCTACATTATTTCATCATTTAGTTCATTGTTTTCTTATCACATTGTGTTTTCAAACATAGCATAGATCTTAGTTTTTCATTCATATACATTCATTTAGATCATTCAATTGCATTTAGATTACTTCATTTAGGTAAGAAAACATGATAGAAAACACAATTTGAATGAACCATATAGCATTTTTGGCCTAACTCTCTCCTTTTAGGTGAAAGACCCAAGAAGAGTTAGAGAAGTCCTAAGAGCCAAAAATTGACAGTTTACTTGGGCACAAAGATTAGAAGCATGAGCAAGAACCAAATTGCTATGTTCTCAACACTTGTGACATTTCTTAATGTATTAAAAAAATATTGTTCCATATGTCCAATAATATCCTATGCGGATTAACATTTGAACTAATGATCTTCCTCCAAAATGGCCTCCACAAGCACCTGCATGAGCTTCCCCAAGTGCTATGGGGAGTTTGGATTGTTTAAGGCATCTATGTAATAGACCATCAAATTACCTTCAATACATTATGCTAGAAATAATTATATATCTAGATGTGAGTTTTCGAAGGAGGACTCGAGTATTCTTAGTTGTCAACTAAGGATAGGTAACTTCTTTTAAATAATTAAATATCCATGTATACCATTCACTAGAGCTTTTTGTGATGGCTGATAATAGTTGTTTGACCATATATTTGATTAATGGTTTCATAATTGTATGCACAATAAATGTGAAATATTTTGAAAGATCTTGGGGAGATATAAGGGAAGCCACACTTGCCATTGCATCCACGTGCAAATTTTATTTTCATGGGATGTCATCAATGGTATATGAATCTTAAGGTCAAACTCAATTAACAACATAAGCCACTTAGCTAAACATCCTAAAAAATTTGTTTTAGAAAAAAGGTGTTTTAAAGGATAAAATTTTGTCATCTTATGTATTTCATCATTGAATAAGTAATATCTCAATTTCCTAATAGCAAATACAAGAGTCAAACATTGTTTTTCTATTTTCGTATATCATGTCTCATAATCAATCAGAGTTTAGTTGATGTAATAAATAAGATGTTCTTTACCATTTTCATCTGATTGAGCTAACAATATTGTGAGAGCATGGGTCGATGCTACTATATAAAGGATGAATGGTTTGTCTTGCATAGCAGGTTGTAA
This sequence comes from Sequoia sempervirens, assembly GCA_007258455.2. Lineage (NCBI taxonomy): Eukaryota > Viridiplantae > Streptophyta > Pinopsida > Cupressales > Cupressaceae > Sequoia > Sequoia sempervirens. The sequence goes on along the minus strand of VDFB02000017.1, from coordinate 29,741,690 downwards.
AATAGGTGGAGTAGCAAGATGATATTTCAAACTCTCAAAAGCTTGTTTACAATCCTCATTCCAATTAAACAAAACTTCTTTCTAAAGAGGATGGGTGAAGGGTAATGTTTGATCCACTAGGGAAGCTAAAAAATGATAAATATCCTAAATTCTTCCTTTCAAAGTGCACAATTGCAAGTGCTTTTTAGGATTTGGCATGTTAACTCTTACATCAATTTTATTCATGTCCACCTCTATGCCTCTGTGAGATACTATAAAACCTAAAAATTTTCCACTATCTACACCAAAGACACACTTTTTTGGGTTCAATATTATGTTATATTTTACATTGTCTTGTCGAGTTATGGATTTGGTGAGAATATCATCAACATAATCTTCCAAAGTATTATGTATATAATCATGAAATATCAATGTCATAGCTCATTGATATGTTGCACCTACGTTGTTCAATCCAAAAGGCATGACTACCCAATTTTTTTTCCCCAAGATGTAGAAAATGTTATCTTGTATTGATCTTGAGGGTTGATAAAGATTTGATTATATCCAAAAATAAATCCATGAATGACAACAAATCATGTCCTACAGTAGAGTCCACTATCATGTCAATATTTGGAAGGGGAAAATCAAATTATAAAGATTCTTTATTTAAATCATGAAAGTTCGTACACATCCTAATATGATTATTAGGTTTTGTGACTGCAACAATGTTTGAGATCCAAGTAGAATAATATATAGGTTGAATATAAAATTAGCTTTGAGAAGTTTCGCAATCTCATCCTTGACCAGTAAGGCTATCTTATGATTCATCTTTTGTATCTTTTGTTTTACTGGTTTAGCATTTTTTTCAAGGATTACATTGTGTGTCATTATTTTAGCATCAATTCATGACATATCCGACTAATTCCAAGCAAAAATCTTAGGAAAGTCATGAAATAAAGCTACATGGTCTTCTTGTTCATAATGATCAAGGCACTTTCTTATCTTAATTACTTTCTCATTATTAATATGGTCACCATATCAACTTGTGTAAATATGGTCCTAGGTTAAGTATTTGGTGTGTTGAGTCTAATGTCATCTAATAATGTCATTAAAGACCATTTAAAATGTAATTTGAGTCAATTTGGGATCCATTTTGTAAATGTTGTAAAATCTTGCAAAAGTTGACATGATGCAAAATTGTAAGAATGCAAAGAATGCAGAAAGTGGAAGTCCAACAATCAAGAAGTTCAAATTTTGGTTAGAGTCAGTTGGGTATGTTTGGTTTTGATGTGTAAGGGTTAAATAGGCCTCACAAAATTCAAGGAAGTTTTTTTGTGTTCATTTTGTGAAATAAATCAATAAGAAACACTCTTATTCTATGCGTTTATAGATAAATTTGTTGCTCCAAGTTATTGTACGACTCCATATAGGGGGGTATTGATCTAAAAGTTGAATTTGATGGAGATATAGGGTATCTTCATTTTAGATTTGATTTGGTTGAATTTCGTTGAGATAGAAGAGTTTTATTAACATTTTACTGAGGACGGGTTGAAAACCCTTTATGAGGGTATTAGAGTAAATAAGATGCATTAATCACCCATTCCACTAGTAGAATTTCTTGTAACTTGGTGGAATGGGTGCATTTAGGTAGGGTTAGGTTTTCATGTAGTTTTCAAGAGTAGGGAGTAGTGTTTGATGGTATTTGGGTGATGCCATAGGGGATTTTAGTTAAGCTTTTAAGCCAGAAAAGGTGGCTAAGATTTGGAGTATGAAGAAAAATTATTGTTAAAGTGTGGCAGTTGGTTTACAAAGCATGGGTAGACTTTAAATGATGTGTATGAGGTGTTGGTAAGGTAATATGAGGCATCAAGAACATATATTCAATAAACTCTCTCATATGCAAGCCTTAATAGGCCTAAACAAAGGTTTTGGGAATTGGTGAATTAGAAATTGTCACAGTGGGAAAATATTGTTGATTCTAACTCTTTGTGACCTTGTTGAGATCACAAAGTAGATATATATGATTGAAAGAGTGTTTGGTTTGTACTTTCTTTGTAAAACAGGGCTAATTGAGCCATTGTCTAGGATAGCAACAATTTTTAGAGGGTATTGTTCTGAAACAACCCTATCTATGTTTTGTATATATTAAAGTAGAGCATAACGGGTATCTAAAATGATGAGTGGCTTATTTTTTTCAATTGGTTTTGAAATTTTTGGTCAGAAAACACTATGTGGAATGCTACAATGGAATAGGAGTGAATTGGTGAGTTGAACACCATGCTATATTTTTTGGATTGAAAGATTGTTTGAATTTAATTAAATTGTGATTGTTGGAAAAACTCATCACTACTCTGCATCAAGTGGTATCAAAGCTAGAAGACCCTTAGAGGAAGTTGTGAGAGAAGGTTTGTTGTATCCTCCAATAGTGATGAAGTTGGGTAGAAGGTGTGCAAATTTCATCCAAGAGAGGAAGTGGGTAGAAGAGGTCTAGGAGAGTGCATCTTCTAGAATCCTATTGGGTAGAGGATATTTGTGTGTGTAGAGAATGGATTTGTGGAAGAGAATAGTTCCTGGATACTGGCAGAGTGAGGGTTTACAAAAAAAGAAACAAGTGATGAAAAGAGAGGAAAAAGAGATTAAGAAGAAGAAAGAAAAGGTCAAGAAAATGGATGCTGAAAAGGATATAGGAGAATTAAAAGAAGCCTTGGAATAAATGAAAAAAGATATAGAAAGAATGGATCTTGACTTCCAAATGGACATGCAACTTCTCGAGAGAGAACAACAAGCAAGTGGTTGGTGCTTTCCAATAAGAAAGAAGCTCAAATGGCCTATCAAGCAGATTATTTTAAGGAGGAGAAGGCAAGAGGAGATAATAGAACCTTTCTTGATAAAGGAAGATAATGAACAAATCAAGCAATTCTCTTAAGGTGATGATGGTTGGTAGGGAATATTTCATCAAAGTAGAAGAATAAAAGCACATGAAGGTTGCAGCTATTTCAGAATATGAAGGTACCAAGATAGAAAACTTGAAGAATGATATGATTTTGGAGGGAAATGAGATTGAGTTGGTGTCTAGATTTGATCTATTGTAGGTCAATGATGAATTTATTTAGGGTTGGATTCAAAGGTATGTTGGTATGGTAATGGAAGGAATATTTTCTTCAATTTTTTTAGAAGAGGATAATGGTCATTCATTTTTTGTCACATCAAAGGTTTGTACACCTGGTAGAGAAATAGACATAATGGCATATCAACAAATGTAAAAGATGAAAGGAAGATGTGCAATGATTCAAGGTGAATGGCAAGGACAAATGGGCCAATTTAAGTATGCGTCAAGAGTCAAGAAGAGGATAGTTCAAGACAAGGATGGTAAAGGTATGCTTGCAAGTTGGAAGACATGTTTAACATCAGTTCCGTGTGAGGGGAAATTCAAACATCATCCATCAAGTCATCTTACAAGTTTGGAGCAATGTCTAGGTCACAATAAGTTTAATAGTGCAAAGAACAATGCAAATCTTTAGTACCTAACTCATTGGGAAGGATTATCATGTGAAAAATAATTTGAAGACCAAAGAAATAGTGTGCTCAAGTATAATTTTGTGTTGTAGCATGGTCCTCAATGGAATTTAGTTATTTTTCAGTCCGGGTGTATGGTGCAAGGGAACCATGTCAACTTGTGTAAATATGGTCCTAGGTTAAGTTTTTGGTATGTTGAGTCTAATGTAATATAATAAGATCATTATAGACCATTTGAAATGTAATTTGAGTCATTTGGGATTCATTTTGTAAATGTTGTAAAATCTTCCAAAAGTTGTCAATGCAAAATTGCAAGAATGCAAAAAATGCAAAAAGTGGAAGTCCAACGGTCAAGAAGTTCAAATATTGGTTAGAGTTAGTTGGGTTTGTAAGGGTAATATAGGCCTCACAAACTTCGAGGCAGTATTCTAGTGTTGGGTATGTGCAGGATCATCATGGAAAAAATAGGCCCTTAAATGGAAAAAAATTCAGAAAAATTACAATTAGGCAACTTGACGTAAAAATTTGAATAAATTATTTATATTACTTCAAAATATGTAAAAATAGAATTTATAGCAAATTGAATGTAGTTTCTAAACTACTAGGTTTATTTAAAAAAATAAATCTATTTGTTGAAAATTTGAAATTTCAATGTAGTAGTACTTAAATTTTAGGGAAAAAATAAGTAGGTGTTTGTCTGACCACCCTAACCACAATAAAATGATAATATTTTTTTAAAAGATTTTAGTTATTAGTAGAGGACTCATGTCCCAATGTGACATGCATATTATTTTGTATTTTTTTCCAAGTAAATAATTAATTGTGAAGTTTTTTATTAAAATTTTAAAAAATATAAAAAACTTGTATGTCCGACCACCTTAACTTGGTCAAAACTTCATGAAATTCAATATATTTTTTAATCCTATAGTATACAAAGTATAGAATGTGACACATGTTTCAGATTCAAAAATGTTGATACCATTTGAAAGCTATAGATGTTTTTCAATCAACCTATCAATCAGGACTTTAGTCATAATTCAAATAGAAAATGAATAATAATTATTTATTAAATTCAAAGTAAAGCATAATTTATATTGGCTGAAATTTGAGAATCTCCTTTAAAAACCCTTTTTATTTCATCAATTTTGTGAAAAAAAAATCTTTAGCCACATGGGCCATCATATCACTTACATATCCCCACTTTTTGGCCATCATGATCTTCTGCATACCCTATTCATTTTGTGAAATAAAGCAATAAGAAACTCTCTTTTTTTGTGTGTTTCCAGTTAAATTTGTTGCTTCATATTATTGTATGACTCTGTACAAGGGGATATTGATCTAAAAGTTATTGAATTTGATCGATGTCTAAAGTATCTTCATTTTGGATTTGATTTGGTTGGATTTCACTGAGATTGAAGAGTTTTAGTAACATTTTACTGAGGATGGGTTGAAAACCCTTTTTAAGGGTTTTATGAGTGAATAAGATGCATTAATCACCCATTCCATTAGTAGACTTGCTTGTAACTTGGTTGAATGGGTGCATTGAGGTAGGGTTAGTTGTTCATGTAGCTTTTAGATGCAGGGTGTAGGGTTTGATGGGATTTTAATGATGTCCTAGGGGATTTTTTTCAAGTCTTTAAGCCAAAAAGGGTGGCTAAGGATTGGAGTTTGAATAAAAAGTATTGTTAAAGTGTGGGAGTTTTTTTAAAGCATGGGAAGACCCTAAATTATGTGTCTGAGGTGTTGGTAAGGTAAGATGAGGCATGGAGAACATATATTTAATGAACCCTCTCATATGCAAGCCTAAATAGGCCTAAACAAGGGTTTTGGGAATTGGTTAATTAGAAAATGTCATAGTGGGAAAAGGTTGTTGATTTTGATTACATGTGACCTAGTTGAGATCAAAAAGTAGAGTTATTTGATTGACAGAGTGTTTGGTTTGCACTCTCTTTGTAAAATAGGGCTAATTGAGCCATTGTCCAACATAGTAGCATTTTTTAGAGGGTATTGTTCTTAACAACCATATCTACCTTTTGGATATGTTAAAGTAGAGAATAATGGGTATCTAAATTGATGATTGGATTTTGAATTTTTAGTTTCGTTTGAAAGTTGTGGTCAGAAAACACTATGTGGATTGCTACAAGGGAATAGGAGTGATTTGGCGAGTTTAACACCATGTTGGAGTTCTGTTATTGAAAGATTGTTTGAATTATATTAAATTGTGATTTTAAGACAAATTCCTCCCTACTCTACATCACTTAACCAGCATGGATATCTTAGGGTTAATCTTTTGTATCTTTTGTTTAATTGGTTTAGCATTTTTTGCAAGGACTACATTGTGTGTCACTATCTTAGCATCAATTCTTGACATATCCAAATAATTCCAAGAAAAAAGTCATGAAAAGTCATGAAATAAAGCTACATGGTCTTCTTGTTCATTGTCATCAAAGAAAATTTATATCTTAATTACTTTCTCCTCATTATTAATATCCATTGGTATGTCGATTGTATCTACCAAAGGAAGTGTACTTTGTTCTAGAAATTCAAGGTTGTATTCTCTGTTGTCCTCATTTCTTTCCTTTTCTCCATGTTCTTGCTTACTGCTAATCACAACACATGTAACCCATTTATTTCTAGGAGGAGTACATGGTTTATCATAAAATCCTAAAAAAAATTTCAAGGCTTCATCATCTTTAGAGTATTCCAATGATTCTTCACAAGTTGTATTAATCCATTCAGGATGCTTCAAGGTGATAGTATTTTTAGGGTTACACATGATAGTGATTATGTTTAACAAAGGGCTTTTCTTCACTTGTGTTATCTTAGAAGGGAAATGCCCCAAACTACTTTTTGTTTCTTGTGTGTTAGGTTTTATAGGAACAAATATTCCTTGCTCTTTCTATCCTCATCATTTTCCACTATAGCCAAGTTATCTCATTAACTCATAACCTTTTCTATAAATTTTCTCTATTTCTTTCAATTTTGGTGGTTGTTGATAGTCTATCTCATCAAAGTTTTTATAGCTTGTGTTTTCTTATAGAGTAGATGAGAGTGATACTTGAGACTTTTCTTTTGAATTTTGTGTTGACATTACCATTGCTTTCTTTTGGTTTTTGGTTTCTTTTTTTGTGATTATGTATTCTCCCATAAATGAAGGTGTGAATTATAAGGAATCATCTTCTAGTAACTTTGTCACTTTTTCCATATCATGTTTCTCTTCTTTCATAGGTTATATGTTCTAGGTTGGAATTAATGTGTTTAGAGGACTTGCCATTACTTTTTCAACTTGTAAGAAACTTTCAGGCTCATGGTATATTTCAACTTGGTACACTTTATTATTATGGACATACTTCATTATATGATGAAGATTTGAAGGCACCACATGTATCTCATGAATCCAAGGTATTCCTAAAAGGAGATTGTATGAGAGATCATAATGCATAACATGAATAGGAGTTCATATGGTAGCATTTCCAATTGCAATAGGCAAAGTAATCATAACAAGTAGTTTCTTTCCTACATTGTCACATCCTCAAATAAATAAGGAATCAGGTTCAATTCTTGATTTATCCATGCGAAGTCTATCCAAAAGATTCACACTACACACATTAAGAGATGAGTGATTATCAACAAGGCTTCTTTTTATTCCTATCCTATTGAATCTAGCTATTATTATGAAGGCATCATTTTTCTTTCACATTTCCAAAGGAGGTAGCTCATGTTGTTGAAAAGTAATGTCTACATTAACCGTGTTCATTCCTTGAATAGAAGTTGCTACATCACTTGCATTTGTATTCAAGGGAATCATAACTTGTTGCAAGGTTGTTTGAAGCATGGTATGATAATTAAGTGAATTTTGAATTGGGTCCCATAAGGATATTGTTGCATGAGTATTCTTAAGTTGTTCAACAAGGTCACACTCCTTCCCACTATGCTAATCCAAGTGAGGAGCACTAGGAAAAGTGGGTTTAGGAAAAGGTAAGGATGTTGAATGTGTTTATCTTGGTTGTGGATTGTTTCTAATGGTATATTTATGAGAAATGGTATGTAACTTGACTTCTAAAAAACATTATTCTTAGGTGGTTCAAGAGTGACAATGGTTTTTTTTTGAATTTTGCTTGAAGGTGGGTATAGGATGAGTTGAGGATGAATAACATTAACTTCTCTTTGTTTTGGTTTGTTGTAACAAGCCCTAGTAGATGAACCTTGTGAGATGAAATATTGAATGGAATCATCTAAAATGCCAAATTCATCACTACTAATAGGCTTGAGGGTTAGGTTAACTTGGAAAATGAGATTTGACATACTCAAATAACTATGATTTGTCCAAGTGGTTCATTGGTTCATAGGTATTTTTGGTTTTATTTTCTATTGAATGCCAAATGTAATCTAATCTTATTAAACTATGAACTAATGCTAGAAATGAAAGTCCAATAATCTAACTTTATCCACAATTGAAATGAAACCAAATTAAGCTAGATCCAATGAAATGCATGAGATAGAAACTCAGTAAACTGAAAAAAATTCTAACAATAGTAAATAGAAGCATAAAAATAGAGGTTGTAATGTTGTAGAATGTAGTTTCATGTCTAACATGAGACTAAATCACCTATAGGGTTGTATGAGTCCCAATTAGGGTTTTTCAAGGGTTCAACCTCTAATAAAACATCAACACAAAATACCCAAAAATAAAGTAAAACCTCCTATATTGGGACTAAACTGCATAAAGGGGTGTATGAATCCAAGGTTAGGGTTTGTGCACTAATTTCAAAAAATTATAAGTGAATGTTAGTTTTTATGGTTTGAATGATGCATTGACAATGTACAATTACATATTTTAAGTGAAATTTAATGATGCAAGATGCAAAGATAAAACCTATAAGTACTTTCACTAATGCAAGATTTAGAAACCCTAGATGAAAATTAACTAATGAAAGACCTAATGCAAAGTTAATGTAAGATAGATATAGGACTATGATGTAATGAAAATTAGAAATAAGGTGTTGTAAAGTCTAGGTTCACCAAAATGAAACCTAGAAAATAGGGGGCTATAACTTTTGGGAGATAGAGCTAACTTACGGGATTAGAATTCCTCCACCTATTTTCTTAAAGTTTCATTAAGGAAAAGAGATTTATAATAGGGTGTCCTAGGGATTTGTTTAAAGGTAAAAGGGGGTTCACCAACAAGCAATGCTTGGAAAGAAGAGAATGAATGCAATGTGCTAATTTAACAATGTAACCTAAGATATGAAACTGTATATCAGAATAACTAATGGAGAAAGGATAGAGGGACACCGAGAAATATAAAGGAGCCCAAAATAAGGTCTACACTCTTGAAATATTAAATTTTAGTGCATATTTGGACTCTTACATTGGTAGGGGTGATTTAGTCTCAGTTTAGGGTTTTTGGGTAGAATCTAGAATTTCACAGTGATAGGTCTGAGTCCTTTGAAATCTAGAAAAAGTGCTATACCAGGACTCATATGCCACAAGTTACGTATCAGTCTCATTTTGATTTTTTAGAAATTCAAGATTTGAATCTGTTCTTCTATATTAGCTCTTCCTTCCTAACTTTATTTCTAGATCTGAACTTTTCAACAAACTTGCAATATAGAAAATTATGTTGATTTTCTTATGAGAGGCTTTCCTCAATCAAACCCCTAGTTTGATAATTAAACCTTGATAGAAAAAATAAATATTGAAAGAAAATGTGAGTCCAAGTCCTAATTTTGAGTGCATCAAAGACTAGGAGATCTAAAGTGTAATGAAGTCCTATTCTAATATGCTAGAATAAGATGCATGAATGAAACATGTAGATGATGACTCACTTTAGGAGATATCTAACCACCCTAATAATCCACAATGATGTATATACCTTCCCTTAGGTAGAAATTAGAATGATAATATAGGATGAAATTACCTAAGAAACAAGTCATGAGGCTTGGTTTGATGGCTATTTGCATCTCTCCAACCTAGAATCCATAAATATTTGACAATAATATATATTGAATGAAAGTGATCTTGAAGACCTGCAAAAACACTATAATGTTGCTCCAAGACTTCAACTTTATTTTCTCCATGTTCTTGAATTCTCTTGTAAAAAAATACTTGAGTGCTCAAGTTTATGTTATGAATTCCTAGGTGAAATAATGATTTGAAACCTTGTTTATATATGCACTTCATCTAATTTACCATTTATTAGATCCCAAAAGCTAACATTACCCAAAACTTTGAAATATAAACTTTAATTTCCCACTCAAACCCTAGAAAGGGGTCACACAAGACTCAGACGCCCAAGGTGGTGTATGAGTCCAACCCTAGCTTTTCAGGGTGAGAAAATGTAGGGGTGTTAGAAAATTACTTGCATTTGTTGATTTTGCTAGGATTTCTACTGAAATAAGCCTTGGGATCCAAAACAAAGGGTCTTAGGGTCCTATTAATGATGATTCAAAGGGTCGCGAGTGCAAGGGTACAAAAATAGGTCCTAAATAAGTGTAAAATTGTATCATCTCCAAGAAGGGCGTACATTTTTCTATACTAAAACTTTGAATGAATGTGTAAGTTAATGAATTTGGTGAACTTAGTGAATACTAATACAACCCCCTCTCAGTATTTTGGGTATTCAACAATTGGTATCATATCTTGGTTCCTTCAATTAGCTTAATAGCTATGGTAGATCTTGGAGGTTGAACACATGGCTACGAGGAAGTATCATATTCCTCTAGAAGAGATTATCCCAAAAGGGTTTATTGAAGAAGATTATGAAGTTGATATGAAAGGAGATATTAAATCAACCCTTGATAATCTAGATAAAGCAAAATGTGAGAATAAAGACCTAAAAGAAAATATTAAGGATGGAGATGAGTACATGAAGAAGTTAAGGGAGAAACTCAATAAATCTAAAGAAAGATTCAAGGAAACAAATTAACAGCTCAAACAATCAAATGAGACAATCAATAGTCTAAAACTGCAAGTTAAAGGAAAAAGAGTTGAAGAATACTTGAGTACCAAATTGAAAGAAAATTTTGTAGAATGTTAAAAGCTTGAACAAGAGATTGTGACTTATAGATCAGATTTGGATAAAGAAAATATTCATGATAAATTCAAGAAGAGCTCCACCTTGCTTGATCAAATGATTGCTAGTCAGAAGGATTCTAAGGAAAAAGAAGGTTCAGGGTTTGAAAAAGGACAAAGTTCAAAAGAAATTCAGATTCCAAATAATGTCGAAGAGAAGAATGGTGGACATAGGAAGACTAGAGACAGGAAGATAAATGCAAAATAGGTTAAAAACCAAAAGCATAATTTCAAGAGAACTCATGTTAGACAACTGGTTGAACAAAGGTATTCACCCTTTAATTGTTAATATTATTCTTGCAATAAATTTGGACATAGAATAGTAGAGTGTAGAAGCAAAATGAATCAGAATTTTTAGTATTTTTCCATTCAATGTTATATGTGCAATATATTTGGTCATAAAGCTAATGAATGCAAAAGTCAGATGATGAATAGTTGCAATGATGGTATGATGTTTCAATATTTCAATGGTTACTTTTATGCATGCAATGGATTTGGTCATAAATATTTTCAATGCATATCTAAAATGGAAAATAGTAAGTTTGTTTAGCAAAAAGGCCTCATATGTCACAAGTGCAATAATTTGAGACACCTAGCTAAGTTTTGTAGAAGAAAGAATGTGAAACCCTCTATTTCACAGAAGAAGGTTGATCTAGTGAAGAAAATTGATTTTGTGGAGATGAAGGAAATGAAAAAAAATTAGAAGAAAAAGGAAGAGAATTGGGTAAAGAATGAGTTTGTACAAGCATTCAGTGTAGATAGTTCATCTGCAAACTAGATAAAGAGCATTCACTCAAGGGGAGTTTTAGTGGAAGAATTTCTAGCCCACTACCAAAAGTAAGATGTTGATATATTTAGCATACTAGTACATATGTAGATTAATATGGTTGATCTATTAGCATTATCTCTAGTGTGAAATGTCTTATTTTAGAGATTTTTAGAGTGATTGAAGATGCCCATGACAACATAGTGAGGGTTTTCCAACCTTTTGACCTAACTTTATCTGCTACAATCAATGCACATAGGTCACTAGAAAAGAATTTATATTTCATTTTGAGTTTACTAATGTCATTTTTGATAAATCATTTGAAGTGGAGAGAAAATAAACTAAGTGTTGGAGAAAATCTAAAGTGATATTGAATCCCTACCAATGAATTCCAAAGGTATTTATTAGTTTCTAACATATCCTAGTTCTATGAAGATTCAAAATGTTTACTCCTCAAGTGATTCATGTGCTCGAGTGATGAAGACCTAAATCAAGAAGCATCCTTATAAATCTATAGATATAGACCATAAAGGCACATTTTCTATGGTTCCATATGGTGTAATACACATAGAAGATGTGAAAATCTATATACATACAATGATAGAAGAATATGATCATTTGAAGATGGCAGAATGTTGGGAGAACAAGTTGAATAGAGATGAATTCAACCTAAAATTGGAGTATGAGAGTCTAACAGAGAAGAAATCATATGTATAGAAAAATTTCATTAATTTTTGTTATGAGGATAAGTGGGTTATATTCTTAAAGGAATTCATGAACAAATTATGTGGTTGGACATGTACTGCACTTGATTAACAAAGAAGCAATCAAATTTATAACTAGTATATGCTCTAATAGACCAGTTTTGACATTGAAAGTCATGAAGAATGATGTGGAGATGAAGCTCATTGGAGAAAATTTTGACAAACATGCCCTAACAGTAAATAACATGGATGATCTAGATGTAAAGTATCCTTTAATTGTGATAGGTTGCAAGATCCTCTATGCAAATAGAGAGAACTCTATTTCGGCCACCACGATACACACAACTCACTAGATGGTGAAGGAAGGTGAAGTTATATAGATTTATGTGAATTTATAAGACAACAATAGATGGAGAATCTGCATAAGACTAAAGAGTCAAGGTAACACTTCTAGTATGATACTCAAATTATCTACATATTATTTTACTTTCATAAAGTGTTTCCCAAAAAAAAAATGCTATATGGGATAGTATTATTTTAATTTTTGTACAAATAAGAGATCACCTAAGAAGGTTTCCAATTTTTGAGTCCTAGAAGCTACCTTTGTGGGGATTTTCCAAAAAAATCAAGGTAAGATGCAAAAAAGATATAGGAATTTTGCAAGTGTTGTTGAGAAATATAAGATTTGACATGACATTCATGGTGAGTAGAGACCATTGCTTTATGGAAGCAGTTAAACATGAAAATATTTGGGTTCTCAAGCTTGGATATGAAGTGAAAAAAGTTGAAATTATCAATCTTGCAAAAGTTGTGTTAATTTGTTACACCCAAAAAGTAGAGTTACTATTTACTATTGTTACATAGGGTAAATATAGATGTAATGTGAAATTTTGGAGATGAATAAATTATGCTTGTACCTTGTTATCAATATGAATGTTATCTCATTTAATGATTGTCTCATTTGAATGTTTCCTATGTTGATGTTATTCATGGTGAAATTCTACATATATGTGAATGAAAGGTTATTGAATTATCATTATTTTAACTTTGAAGATGTTAGTGTATACTGCATGTTGTTATGAACAACTGACTATCATGGAAATGTGTTAGTGGATGTAGGTATGTGTTTCATTCCTCCAGGTGGAGGGGATGTATCACTCGGGAGAAGATCTTGGTTGGGTAACTAGTAAAAGTAAATTATTTGAGCATATATACACAACACATTAGAAAGATTGAGTTCAGTCAATTTGAGGGTAATAGGTAAGTCATCCTTGGCCGGTATGTCTGCATTTGAGAGTCTTGTTTACTTTTGCATGCATTGGGTGATGTTTAGATGTTTGAGTTTTTGAGATCTTTCTTGTGCTATATTATGATTATATTGACAAATGGGATGTATGTGGAAGTATGTGTACATATACATGCACATGCGTGTCAATTGGATCTAATGACATGTATATGCATATATATAGATGTACCACATGTAAACAATAATCAATATGATGGAAATGGTGAATAAATTTATGTGAATTGGATGTGAACACATATATATGTGTATAGTATATACACATATCAATATGTATATGTATATCGATACATGTGTACATTGGCTAATGGACATACTCATATAGATGCATCAACATCGATATACCTATATATATACATATATATACATGTATATATATTTATATACATATATACATACATATACATATATTAAATATATTATATATGTCAATTTAGATCGACTATCTCTTATTCATTAAAGTTGGTTCACAAGGTTGTTTTATAGTCGATATAGACTATGGAATGAAGGTGGATATTGACCATGTCTATGGAAGCTGATTTAAAAGCATTTGACTACTAGTGGAAATTGATTATCATTGTGATCTCAGAATGTGATATATGGCATAGCATTGCATTTGATATTGCTGGTTATAGAATGCTTGACTTGGTCAACGTATTTAATGAGACCATTCTTGAATTTTTCCCATGTATTAAACTAGTTATGTCAATTCATTTACCTGATGGGTTGATAAAAATATGTTAGTCGTATAATGAAAGAAGAATGAGTTTGGTTGTGCCAAATATGAAGGAGAAGGATCAAAGTTGGCACCACCTTCGAGTTTGATTTTCTATAGATGTCTTCTCATTATGCTAATTCAAATTATGCATATGCTGATTGAATTAGACTTTGCATTGATGTCATGGAAATAAGTCAATCTATAGGAGGTTTTGTTGACTCTAAGCTTGTTTGATTGCCACCTTAATGCTCTGTTTCATGTGTTGCTTTGAATGACGCTTGTTCTCCAATTGCATGCCTAAACTATAGGTTTTTAGGTTGCTTGATTGATCTATAAATACCAAAACCATTTCATTGTGAGGGACACATTCCTTTCAAGAGATTATACATCTTTTGCAATTCCTATTTTCTTTTAAAACTAGCCATACTTTTCTTAGGATTGAGAGAGAGATAGGAGGAGAGTTCATATAGTTTGCGAGGAGATTATATTTTGAGAGGAGTAAGATATCAAATTGAGAGGTGGAGATTAAAGTGGCATTTGTCGAGAAGTTGTTTGTCAAGCTAAGTTCTATTGGAGAAGGCCGTTTTGTTGTCTTTAGTTGGATAATCAATAATAGGCATGGGGATCTCTTCTTCTTTGTTATTTTTCTTTGATTGATGTGTCTTGCATGCATGGTTGAGATTTCCTTTCCAATATACTCATTAGTGAATGTAGATTATTTTTGAAAGGGATTGAAGCTATTGTGTTGTTTTCATTTGTGCTTTTATATACTCCATACTAGGAGATGGATGTTATAATAGGTATTATATACTAGGTATGATTGAACACAAAAAACACATATGGTGCATTTAGCTAAGTTATTGATTTAACTAGGAAAGCTTGTTTTTACTCCTAGGATCTAGATAAACCATTATGGGAGGGATTTGTTTACTTACTTGTAAGTAGGGTTATCCAAGTATTTAGGTTATCTTTGGAATGGAGGACTATCCATTGAATGGAAATACCTATCTTGTGAACATACTAGTTAAGTAGGTTTATTCATAGTAGATTAATATGGTTGTAGGTTATCTGGGATGATAAAATATCCATTGAAGGAAATACCTATGCGTAGGTTAAGATAGCCTTAAGAAAAATTGGCCCTAACTAGTGTATGTGATATATGACCCTTATTAGAACATACTAAAGGAAACACTTTGGCCAAAGTAGTGTCATGACCTTTGGCTCCACTATCAATTCACTGTGATGTAGTATTGCATGCTAGATAGAGATTATGGGATTACAAGTTCTAGCTATGTATAACACAAAACTATGTTCAGTTGGTTGACGTTATCAGTTACTCTACCAATCTCTTCATCGAAGGGAAGGGACATCTTTCAAATGATAGATGTGTGGGGGATTGCATTATAAGTCTGTGGTTGGTAAAAAAATTCCTAACTGATTCTTCTCATCTATAGTAGGTGATAGAAGAACCAAGATTTGAAAGGAAGGATATTGGGCTATCTTACAACTATTTGTTCTAGAGATTTTTGAGCTATGTATGAAACTGTATGATTTCTTACTTTGAAGTATTATATGATTGAAAAGGTATTCATGTTGTAATATGTTATGCATTTTGGATTGGAAATTATCAATAAAGAAAATAATTTTTTTGTTGCAATGGCATGTTACATTTTTTTTTATCATAAAGTGTAAAATTGGAATTTTTTACTTTGTTAAAGGGTTATTACGTTATGTGTGGTATCAAATATACCAGGTTTAACTCTAGAACCTATGATATCATTATTCTTTTTGTCTAATGTTAACTAATGTTGTGAATTCTTTTGCTAGGATTGTGCATCTTAGATTAATGGCTAAAAAGTTAGTAATAAAAAAAGAGTGTTACCTGAAGGTCAAGAAGGAAAGGAAAGCCATAGTTAGAACCATAGCGAGTGTTAGCTCTCAAAAATGCAAGCAAAATGCCTCAAGAGGTTGCCAGTCTCTTGGTACGTTTGAGGGTAACATACAAGGCCCAATGGTTTAGACCTTCTTCTCTTCAGGTGTTGCTAGACCTAGGCGGGTGTACCTATATGAATGAGGCAGACTTGACTTGTGCTTATCTCTTTTGAAGTATTTTTCCCACAATGGTAGATGGGAGTGGACAAATAATACTTGATTTGGTATAGATTGTATAGCAGTATAAAACTAAAACCTAATGTGTTCAATTTAATAGATGTAACAAAAAATGAATGAAAGTAAATGATGAAAATGCAGAGACTAGTGCCCTATTCGGTATGCAGAGTCAAATCAAAAATCTAAAATGAGTAACTTCTTCCTGGCAAGTATTCTAATTATTCCACATATATTTAAGTTTATAACTTGTATAAACATGCAAGAATATAACTACCAAGTTCTTCTTAATGATCCAAATGAGCTTTCCCTAATTACTCTAATCAACCAAAAGGATTTAATCTTTTCTTGAAAGAACCAATTAATCAACCATACAAATACAACAAATGTGCACTGATATAATGAATATAAACTTGTTATATCAATTTAAATAACCAAAAAACATCATCCTTGGAGACAACTTTGGTAATATTTTCAATGAACACAACAAACAACTGATACCAGAAATACACCACCATGTCAAATGATTTTCATTGATATCTCCATAATTTCAAACATGCATCATAGTCTCATCGTATGAAATTCTAATCTACTGTATCTTTTTTCTATCCTATATCTAATATTTTTTCTTTTTGTTTCGCTACCAAAATAGATATTTATACATCAAATACTTGAAAGGACATGTCTTTTCAAAAATGTCATATGTTAAAAAATAATAGATTAAAAGATAATCAAGCTCTATTAAGCCATAAATGAATCTTAGAAAAGTGGTCCAAGTAATCACAATGTTCATGCGTATTTGCATCTCCTACTGCATTCCGAATTGAGATCTCCATTCTTACCACCTTCTCATTTTGTTCGCATGCCTCATCCAATGTTGTGTATTATGCGGTAGCTATCTTCATAATTTCTTGTAGTATGGACTCACATTCACTTTTCCATCTAGTCATTTCTTTTAATTCTCCTTTATCATCAAAGAATGTAGTCAATCCTTTCCTGGTGGCATTTAACAATTCCTACGCATCCCCTCACAATTCTTTAGAGAAGTCTCATTGCTTATTCACAAAATGATTTGCAACTTCAATTGCTACATTATTAGAAACATCCCTCTGCTTTATTTCTTGAAACTTCTCTAGAATCCTTCCATCCATTCTCTCATGTTCTTTCAATACAACAAAGTTATGTGAATGTTTTCCCCATAGCTTATTTAACCAAGTTGTTAGGATGGCCTATCTTTTCTTAATTATTGCTACACGTGCATCATATTTCACCTGAGAATAAGCACTTGATCCTTCCCAATGATCTTTTTTCTATGAAATTTCACCATGAGTGAGCATCTTGGTTGATTTCATTGTGACACCTAAGAAATATTTTAAGTGATCATCTTCTCTCAACATCCTCTCATTATTCATTTTATACATTTCCCTTTCCTTAATTAACATATGAATTTGGGCTTTGTTTAATTTTTCTACATTGATTCTAATTTCTACAGTTGCCACATGATCAGCTACTCCAATCTTTAAATTCATAACATGCCCAAATGCTTTCTCAGTATCAATGAAAACTGACTTTCTGTGAGGTGGATATAAAGCCCAAATCATCAATGACCCTTCATTTGGATTGTACTTTGACCCTACATATACTTTTGTCACCTTTTTTGGGTTGAGCTTATGTGTAGCATTACTATCTTTCAAGAAACTATCAAAAACTAGTGCAGAATTGAGATCCAAACTAGGAAAAATCATAACACCATCATTTTCCAACATTTTCTCCCCTTTTCAGGGGTCATATCTGCCATCTGCTTTTCCACACACATCTTTAAATCATTCAGTAATTGATCTTCATTACTTGATGTGATATTGTCAACCTTTTCCCTTATTTCTTTCCCTTTTTGTTTGTACAAGAATGCCTTAAACTCTAGAGAGTTTAAAAATTCATCATCTAATACAAATGATATGTATTCTACATGCCTTGCATCTACCTCTACATCCACTTCAACACTCAATTCTCTGGCAGGACAAGTGTAATGTTGAGTTCTCAATCTGGACATTTTACTTGGTTGGTTTTGTGGTACATTATCCTTAGATGCCTCCTCCCCAGAAGACAACAACTCTATATCCTGTAACCTCTAATTATATCTTTCAACCACTATCTATGCTTCTTCCTCTTCCAAATTCCATATCATATCATCAAATTTATAGGGAACATGTTGATACCCTCAAAATTTTATCCTTATTTTAGTAGAATTGATGTACCCTTCTGGGTCAAAATTCTTTCTGGGTGGTCCTCTTTTCATATTATACTGCAATAGTTTATCAAGGATCAAATTGTATCATTCTTTGGCTAACACAGTAAAATCACCAAAGCATAATGTACTAGGCATGAAAGCCTACTTTCCAAAGGAGCTAAAATTCATAAAATTGGAATAATCCATCTGTCTGACAATTTCCAAATATGCAATTTTGTTCGGGACTATTTTTAGCAAAATGAATGGGGCATCTTCAAATCCATAAACCATAATCATTGTAGCACCCTCCAAGCAATACCAATCCCACCAGTTATGACTAATTGGCTCGTGGAAATCTTTTGGTTGAAGAAACATCTTTATCTCTTTAGATAAAGAATAATCACATGGATGATTGTACAATTTGTACAATGTCTTCACAAAATACTCCTCAAAGTGAACAAAACTAGAATTAGAAAATCTACTGTCCCAGACAACTATCCATAATAGAATAGGTAATGTTGTGCCTTCTTTGTCAAATTGAGAAATTCTCATCTCTTGAGGCCACAGTCCCAACCCCTGTCCAAAATATAAACTATGTCCATCAATAATGAATAATTCCTGAGATGAAAGATAGAGGCTCCGCCCTTTATTGCCATCAATCCAAAATCAATCCCCTTAAAAATGTATGAGGCATAATCAAATGGTCTAGAGGTGTGGTACTAGATATCAGTTGAAATTATCATGGGCACAATTGACATATACTCAGGGACATCCATTCCCAATAGCTTGCCTACTGAGAAATAAGTATACTTCATATAGGGTTCAAATAGGTCAACATGAAAAGGAGATCCATCACTATCTCGTGGAGGAATTGGTTTGACACCTTGTCTAATCCTGTGAATTGGCAACCTCCAACCCTTATAAATTGTGTCCATTCTCCTAAACTCCATTTCTAATTCATCACATATGATTTTTTCATTGCAAACCCCTTCCAAATTGAAAACTTCCCCTATTACATCTTCTGATAAGTGTATTTGTGGCTTCCTAGATGGGTTACATATAGCTTTGAGTTTTGAGTTATAATGAACAACTAACAATTTTACCAATTCTGCATTAACAAATACATTAGGGCACACCAGCTTTCCAGAATTAAGCTTCCATGGGTTATATACTGGTTCAAAATGATTTCTCTAATAATAGTGAAACATAAACAATTCATACCCTCTTTTTAGAGTCCAAACATCTCCTATGAGTTTATATTTATCATCCAATTTATCTATTTTTGCCTGAAGTTGTGCATATTGTCCATCTTTAGGTCCAGAGCTAGGTAATTGGTCAATGAGGGCTTTATTTAATCTTTGTTCAGTGCCCTCATGTTCTATTTCAGTCTTTTGTTTCTTTCCTTTAGGCTAGCTACTTTCACCATGTTTTCTACTTTTTTATTTTCCTGAGCTGGGCGACTCCATTCCTCAAAAGTTACAGAAGTTAAAATTAGAGGAACTAAGGAACAAGAACTTACTGTATTTTGCTTGAAACCTTTGGACTGAAAGAATTCCTTTGTTCTTTGTTTTCCTTTTTGATTCTTCTGCTATCAATTCCACCCTAATGTTTCCAATTGAATTCTCCTTATTGTTCTATGTTGCATCATAAATGTGTTAGCTAAAAGACAAGTGCAGTAAGTCCTTTTTTTGAAACTCACACTGTCACATCATTAGTATTGTCGGTGAGACATTTTCAAATCTTGGGAGATAGCTTTTAGAAACATTCATTAAACCATTCATTAAAACATCATGTAGTCTCCCCGCCACCTTTAAGTCTCACCAACAATTATCCTCTCGGTCTTATGTATATCACTGTGACATTTTGAGTCAGGGCGATGTTCCATAGATTATTTCATGTCTCACCAAGATATATCTCTTAGTCTATTTTTTAGTCGCTAAGACAATTATTTTCTCACCAATGAACAACATTCAGCATGACTCTCATATCTTTCTCTGATGGAATTAGTCTCGTTGATAATCAATTCATACTATCGATTCCTTTACCCACATAATCCTGTGGGCGTGACATATGGGTCAGCAAGACTCCCTGACTTCACCTTGATAGTCATCGATAGAATCCCCTTGTGCTTTGTCGGCAAGACTGGATGAATGCTATACGACTTCATTCTAATGAACTTTTGTCTAGCCAATATGACTCCTTGTGCACCGATCAGAAAGACATATATGAGTTTGCTATGACTTATTCTAATGATGAATTTCTTACCAATAAGATCTTTTTGTTGCCAAGACAATGAATTGTGTCTTGCCGATGTGTATGCAAATAAAATCATATCGGCATGACATTCCTTAACTCTTGCCAATGAAAAACAAAAGATATACATTAGTATAATACACTCTATGGATCGGGGAGACCATCACCATCTCTTGTTAATATGAATTATACAATAAAATATTCAGAATTAGATGGATTCTATGGGACCACATGACAAAGTATGGGAAAAAATATTATGAAGAGAGGAATTTTGTGCTTATGGTAAGGACTAATTTGGAAACCCATGGGTACAAACAACTGTAAAATTTTCAAATTTTAAAATTTTTACAGTTCTAACAGTGGCTCCATCTGTGGATGAATGATTGTTAGATCATTGCAAGGATCTAGATTTTTGAGTAAGATGGAATGAATTGAAATGGAAATGAATATGACCCTATACTACTGTACATGGAAAGACTTATTTCAAAAGAAGGAATATTAGGATTTTCCATGTACTGGCAATTATTTTTCCTTTTATTTCCTAGATTATTGTGCATGGAAGAAAATATTTTAAGAGGATTTTCAAGAGTTGTCCATGCATTGGCAACCCTTAATCCTCTGTATTACTCAAGAGAAAAAATGGTTCAAGAATTACCCATGTACAGGGAACTCCTATTCTTCACCAGTCATGTTCTGCAGATAATATGAATCTTGACCTTTCTTACCAACAACCACAAAAGGTCCCAACCACAAGGCTTCAAATTTCTCGTGCTTACCCTTCTCCTGACACCTCGCATTCCACATCAGCACTAGATCATTCTCCTCAAATTTTCTATCTTTTGCTTTTCTATCAAATAAATACTTCATCTATGTCTACAACTTCATGTTTTGGTTTTGAGCTACTCTCCTCATCTCATCAAGTTTAGCTAGCTGCTCCATTCTTTCCTCCATAGGTTTTGGAATATATGTATCTTCTTGAAGGATAAACTTGTAAACTGGTAACATATTTTGTAGAGGCATCCTAGCTTGTGTTCCATATACTAATTCAAATGGGGATTTTCCAATTGCCTTTTTTACAGTGATCCTATCAGCCCACACAACCATTTTCAATTTTGAATCCCAATCCTTCTTACTCTGACCTAACATTCTCCTTATATTTTAAGAAGACTTTTGTTGTTGGAATCTGCTTGACCATTAGCTTGTGGATGGTAGGGAGCTGCATATGAAATAGGAATGCCATATGTGCTGCAAAAATATTTGAATTCATTAGATCTGAAATACATCCCATTATCTGTAATCAACCTCAGTGGTGTACCGAATCTGGTAATGATGTTATCCATTAAAAATTTGATAACTTCACTTGTAGCTTGCTTGGTTGGGACTGCCTCTACCCATTTGGTGAAATAGTCAGTAGCTACCAGTATCCATTTATGTCCACTCAATTTCTCTTGTATCTCCCCAGTAAAGTCAATCCCCCATTGATGAAAAGGGGCTTCATCCTGCAAAGGTCTAAGTGGTAAGTCTCCCTGATAGTTTCAATTTCCTAGAGAATTTTTGGCAAGCTTCACATCTTCTTACATATGAAAAAGAGTCATTGAAGACTTTTGGCCAGTAATAACCTATCCTGAGAATCTTATGTGTAGTTGTCTTCACAGAGTAATGGCCTCCATAGACCCCTTCATGCATTTCTCTTAAGATGTGCTTAGCTTGTGACTCATCCAGACATAACAACAATATCTCGTCCATGTTCTTCGAAAACAAATCACCTTCCATGAACACATACTTAGATGCTTGCATCTTTAATGTTCTTTTCTGACTATCACTTAATCCTTCTTGACACTTCATGTATTTGAGGTAATGCATGATGTCTGCATACCAAGGAGTCTTCTCAATACTTGCAATTGCATTCTCTTCCTCTTCTATATTACAATTTTTTTTTCTTTGATATTTGCTTCTGCCATTAACCTAGCCAAACCCTGACCTCTCACTAATTTAGTGATTTTTATTTCCTTCTCAAACTCTTGTATTTTATTAATCCACATGCATCTCTTTCCTTTCACCTCAGACTGCATCAAGATATCTTTAACAGCTGCATGGGGGACATAAGCAATCACCTTAGCTCCAACAAGATATGGCCTGAAAGCCTTTGTAGCTTTAACCAATGCAAATGCTTGTTTTTCCATTATATCATACTTCAATTTAGACCCCTGCAATGACTTACTAAAAAATGACATAGGCTCTTCATGACCTTCCTCATTTTTCTATAACATAACAACAGCTATAGTATGCAATGAAGCAAATGAAAATATCTGAAAGGGTTTTGAAAAATTTGGAGACTTAAGGACATGGGCTTCCTTGATGTCCCTTTTGATTGATATAAAAGCATCTAACGCTTCTATAGTCAAATCTATTTTTTGTCCTTTCCTTAACATTTTTGATATAGGCTTAATGATTTCAGCAAAATTAGAAAAAAATCTCCTAACAAAGTTGATATGTCCAAAGAATGAATGGATGGCCTTGATAGTTTTAGGGATAGGAATTTTATCTATGTCCTCAATCCTCTCAGGATCTATTCTAGTTGCCTCCCTTGACACAATATGTCCTAAGAGTTTAACTTCTATGATTACAAAATGACATTTTTTAGGGTTCAGGCTAATACCATATTTTAAAGCTTTAATAAATATTTTTTCCAAATGTTCTACATGATCTTCAACCTTTTTTGAATAAGCAGTAAGGTCATCTTGATACACCACCATTATAGCATTAATCAAGTCTGCAAATGCTACATCCATAGCTCTTTGGAAGGTTGCTCTTGCATTTGTGAGAGCGAACGACATTTTGACATAAACATATGTCCCTAAAGGGGTTGTAAAAGTTGTCTTATACTATTCAGATTCTTTAACTTTGACCTGGTTATAACCTGAAAACCCATCCATCATAGACAATAGCTCGCACCTTGTCATGCCTGAAATTTTCAAAAAGAAAACTCAACAATTTTTTTTTTGACATAAACCCACTAAAGAATGCCATCCATACCTCAACACGGTATAAAACCTATACACATATAATGAGTTGCTTGAGTAACATCATTGAAGACACGTTGCTCAAAAGAAGAGAGTGAGGGCTATTGAGCAAAGACACATACACAACCTCAAACTATGACGAGAAAGACCTAGTTTTTTTTTCTTTAAATTATTGTTTGAGTGCTCACATATTTTTGACTAGGGACTTTTGTTCAATGTGTTGACACTAATGACACCTGATAGCCTCAATCTATAGTTTTATAATTTAATCCATAGCTAAGACGATAATACCAAGTATAAATATAGTTCATAATAACCCTCCATGCAAGTTCAAGATTAGTCATGGATACCTATGCTACTTATGGCACCATTATAAACATTATTGTATATACCAAAGTAACGTTAACATTATTATCATTCCTTGCATTATTATTGTTATATATATATATATATATATGAATATCAAGAGAACTACAATTCTAATAGCCATTGAACCAAAATCTCATGATGAATTATTCATTAACAAAATCACCACTTGGCATTTGCATTAGTACTATTCTTTATAATACGAATATCTTCATTACTAAATTTATTACTGATTCCCTTAATATTACTAATAAGATGGTTATTGATACTAACATTTTTCTTTTCTTTCTTTTTCCATAAAAAAACATGATATATTATTATTTTATTTATTTGTTTACTATTATTTATTTATCCTTTTGTAATTATATGTAAAAAAAAAAAAGATAATAAATAACCTCTTATTTATATATATGTTCTATTTACTTTATAAAGGAATTTAAAATCATAATAGTGTTAATTATCCTTCATCACTACATATATTATTTCCTATATTACTCTACAAGAGAAAATAAAATAAAACAAAACAAAAGGAATCTATTTCCTCTTTTATTACCTAAACTTTATCTTTAACATACTCTTCCTTTAAATTAATATGGTCTTTTGTTGAGGGGAGAGGAATATAATCTCCTTCTATTTACAGGAACATGAGAACATGAGAATACATAGAGTTCTCTTAAAAGCTTAAAATAGAAGAGATGGGCAAGTACCCCTAAATGGGAATTTCTAATGCCACTCTCCTGAGATTGGATTCGAAACTAAAATATTTTCTTCGTGGTTTCATTTAGGAATTAAAAAAAAAAAAAAGAACGTCACTCATATTAATACCAAATTTTTGATGTTGCATTAGTCTCAATTGTTTATGTTTATTTATTTAATATTTTTTGTGTTTACTTCAAATAACGATTTCCAAAGTTCCTAAGAGATGGGAAAACACAGACTGGAAGTGATGTCCTCTACCAACACATAAAGCACATTAAGGCTATTTAATTAAAATTCCTTGAAAATGTAATATAAATTAAAAAGTGAGGATTATATACTGGTGCTACAAATATCAACATAATTTATTTATTGTAATTGACATAATAATATTTGTATCTACTCACAAGTCTACCATTCATCATTACCAGCAATTTAAGAACTAGATCCCTTACCGATAACTTTAATTTTATTATGGACACTGATAAAATCATTAAGTTAAAATCATATTATTTTCCAATCAACAACAACCAGTGTCAAATGACTATTCTGTATTTAACTTAGGATGTTGAACATTATATAAACCCTATCCATTAATTAAAATGCTGATGAGATTAAATTGGTGTTGGATAAGCATCATATGGGCGAATCCTACAACTAGATGGCTAGCTATAGTAATAAAGTGACCTGCAGGAGGAGACTTCTTGAGACACAACGTATCCCTGTCCAAAAATTCCTCACATCACATTAATACAAGCAGAATACATAGATATTCGTTGGAGTTTCAATGGAGACAATCTACCGTTTGTACTCTCACAACCATATCTTAGTAAAAAAAATGATGAAACAACAATTTGGTAGGGCATAGGATAGGTAGGAGAGAGATGCCATTTAATGGATTTTCCATCAAACACCAGATCAACACACCAGATAATGTACTTGTGGAAATATGAGATACTAATACTTAGAAGGATTTAAACCAAGTACTAAACCAGGACTAAAGTCACTCAAGCTAAATTTCTTGTAATAAATTGTCGTGGAGAAATCATATAGTCATTAATAAATTTTGTTTATCAAGGCAGTTAGTAATGCCTCATTAATGCTGCTATCTCACAGGTTGCATGTAAAACCAAAACCTATATTGCAATAAAGACTATTCCTTACACTCACTATTACTACATTCAAAGCCATCAGAAGACAAGGACTTAGGG
The DNA here is from genome assembly GCA_007258455.2 of Sequoia sempervirens. Lineage (NCBI taxonomy): Eukaryota > Viridiplantae > Streptophyta > Pinopsida > Cupressales > Cupressaceae > Sequoia > Sequoia sempervirens. Next base: position 29,715,748 of record VDFB02000017.1, on the reverse strand, counting down.
CGATTGGACGACAATAGGGAGGAGCGATGACAGGGTACACAATTATCGAGCTCTAAGATAATTTGGAATGGATGACATAATATTAATAACTTAAACTTCACTGTTCAATTCTAACCTAGTTCTTCCAAGAAGATTTCTACAGATCTCAACTCATTGCCACCTTAAATGTTGTGTAGGTCTCACACTATGCTGTAGGCTTTTTGGGTAGGTAATCAAAACGTAGGATGGTGAAAATCATTATCAACAGGCTCAAGGTGGACCAAACGTTTTCCCAGTGGATCAACCTTTGTTGGGTAATTAATGCTTAGCCATTCATCCAGAATTACTCAACAATGAAAATGATATCATTTCATTCAACTATAGCGAACATGGGGATGATATTCCTACTCTGAAAGTGTGCTTGAATGGTTCAATATTCACTCTCCTTTTCTTTATTTTACAAACACACACAGTAATATTTTTGTAAATATTGCTTCTGCTACGATTGCCTATGCTATGGTAGTTAAATTTTTGCAGCCATAAATAGGGTCGCTAGAGAAAAAATAATAATTAGATGTAAGTAGTTCCAATAAGGAGTAATGACTTGCTTTCACAATAGATTAAGAGATTCCTGATAAATTTTTTGGCCCTGGCTAACCTAGAACTAGAAAGCTATATGTTTTATACATGTGCAGGGTGTTGAAGTTCACGTGCACTGAAGAGAAGGAATAGAAAACCCTGAGGTCATATTAGATGTTACACCAGTGTTATAATTTTTATTTATTTTTGTTTGGTTAAGATTACACAGTTTAGGATCAAAACAACCTAATCCTGAGAGAGGTTGGATGATAGCCATAACAGCCACGAAGTCTGGTTAAATGCGTGAGATACACTTTCTACCATTTGTCTATAATCCAAGGTTCTGGTTCTCTAACCCATTTGTTGGATATGGATATATATATATATATATATATATATATATATATATATATATATATATATATATATATATATATATATATATATATATATATATATATATATATATATATGTATATATATGTCTCTTAATTAATTACTAGCACTTGCAGCCGAGGGAGCTGCAATGAATACACTGATAGTTTTTTATAGTTTGTTGAGCATTATTGATATCTGAACATTATAGTCCCTGTGTTTGCTGAGAATGGAATGTTAAAAACAACAAACAAGGGATTAAATGACAACCTGAATACTAAATCCAGCTATAATAGAGAAGAGTTTGAGTAAAAAGATCCTACATTGTGAAACCTATAATATTGGAACAGTTCCTCAAATTCATCTCATTAGAATTGTAATTACATATTTACATATATAGTCCCTGGATAAATTTTCATGGTCCAAAGGAGTATTTTTGAATTTTATTCAAATGAAACATCTTATATGTGATCTCCCACAATTTTGCAAAGGAATGATTTTGGTTCAAAGGAATCCTTCGTGTACAAAATGAACTTCAACATTTTCATAATGTAGCCTTTGTTCCACCTCACAGCCACATAATATCTGCTTTGGTTGGAGATAGATTTAATCTACATGATCCTAATATCAAAATTTGTTCTTCCAACATAATAAACAGAAACAGAGTTCCACATGTAAAATAACAGCATGTAGACACCAACATATTAGTTGTATGAAAATCCTTTTGAGCCCTTTGTGTAATCAGCAACAGTAATCATGGGAGCATTCACAGTGCACACAATATCCCTGAGAAACAACCAGACAGCAAAAAATAAAAAATGAAGATGGATCAATAAATTAGCCTATTCAAAAGCATGTCAATTTTTTAGAAAAGTTAACAATAACTGGAAGTAACCAATTACAAATTCTATCTTACCATACACTTCATTTCGCCCACTGAAATACCTAAATCATTTAAATCTCAAAAAAGTACATGAAAGAAGTTGATGCACAACTATGACCATTAGATAGCTGTGCAAGTCATGTTTTACAAAATGCTTCCATAATTAACCAACATTACTTAACAGTGCAGATTAGATGCTCCTGAATACCAAGCTGAATGTTTCTAGGGTATCTAATTTCCAAATCACAGAGTAAAATGGGAAGAAAAAGGATTAAAACAAACATGTCAATATATTAATGGACTTACCATTTCGCTTTACGCCAAGGTGCTTTAAAAGTGTTGCCTCAATATCACATGAACCTCAAATCATGCAAGGGGTAGTACCACAGACTAAAAGGTGATATTTGCCTACCTGCAATTTGTATTAGAAAACAGTCGAAACAAAAGCTACATTACAATAGATTATAATTTAATGCATAATGCCATAAAATGAATTGCAATGAACAGCCCTTTGATTTCTTTGAAAAACCTTTGAATCTAAGATACACCAAGCATAATCAAATGACTCTACATTATTAGAAAACAAGAAGTAAGAGCTGATAGCTATTTGAATGTCTAAGAATACCAATATCTTACCTTTGATTTATTAAACATTGAATAAAATGTGGCAACTTCAATTTTTCGTATTTCTCCTATTTCGTATTTGCTTATTATTACTACATCTCTGCATTTCGTATTTAAATTTGTATTAGCTTGTATGTATTTGTAGTGTTCTTCTTCCACTAGCTTGTTATCTTCCTGCTATTGTAGTTGTAACAATACTACATTTTCTTCAACTTCAATCCAACTGAATTTATTTAATTTCAACCTTGAAATGCTGAAGATTTCTAAGGAACCCTACGAGAACTTATGTATCGCTTTCAGGGATGCTCTGTTTTGTTGGAAATCTATTCCAAAGGCACCATACGTCTGGAATAGTGTACTACATATGTACATTTGTATGAGCATATCCAATGACATTTTGATAAATGTACTAACATAATGAAAATGCATAAAAATTAAATGATTAATAATCAAATCTTAGCAATGAACACATAAGGTTGGACACATTTAAACTTAAAGCAGTCTGCCATACATAGAATCATGCATTTACCTTCCATATAGATATAACAAGTAAATTCTAGCTCCGAGATGACAATCCACCTATATAGTCAAAAGTAGTAAGTAAGATGAATAGTATATTAGAAGTGAATAAGAAATCATCTAATGATAGTATCTCACCTTGACATGGAAATAAGAGGGCAACTGTATGCTACAAGTAGAACTATAGTCCCCTTTTGGATTTCTTCCAAATTAATGGAGGTATTGTATTTTTTTGGAAGAGTAGCCTTTTGCTTATAAACTCCATTAGATAGATCTATTTTGTATCGAGTTGTTGATGCAATTTCATGGCCAAAGCTGGCTATATCTAGTACTTGGAGGTATGGTTGTAATTTACAGTTGCCATTGTTGAAAAAAGAGTAGCCTTTTGCTTATGAACTCCATCAAATAGATCTATTTTGTATCGAGTTGTTGATGCAATTTCATGGCCAAAGCTGGCTATATCTAGTACTTGGAGGTATGGTTGTAATTTACAGTTGCCATTGTTGAGGCTATATCTAGTACTTGGAGGTATGGTTGTAATTTACAGTTTCCATTGTTGATCATTGTGATCGCATTAGCAGTGAGTTGGAACTTTTGCTTTTTTGCTTGAACAGATTCAGTTGGAACATTTGTAAGTGTGGGGCTTGCCATCTGGAAAGGAAAATATTAGGTGGTGTCATCTATCTGAATTTCACAATAGCAAGAATAGAGTGGAGTTCACATTGAAACACCACATACACTAATGTTCATAGTGAATAATGACTTACTAATAACAAGACAAACTTCAACATGATCAGCATTTTCCACAAAAAGAAGCAAATTTGTATCTAGGAATGATTACAATCATTTTCCATACTTGGGACTCCAACTTGGTTAAAGAAAGTTGTACTCTGAGTCACCCCCTACATCAAATTGTGACTTACCTAGTTGGACCCCAACCAATACCTCCTAGACCTCCTCCTCATCAATTCATGTAGCATCTTTTGGATCTACATCCCAATGTGTAGCTATAGTTTGTTAATGCTCAAGAGTTTTTTGATTTGGAAGCCACAAGACACTTTGTATGACAACCAAATTTTACTTATTGGAAGCCATGAGACACTTTGAATGAAGAGAAGGAAGATGCACCTAGAAGTGAGGAATTATGTCATTTTAGCACTCTAACCCGCTATCATATCATATCAATACTTTAACCTTCTGTCCTAAAACTTCATTTTCATAATCAGCTAGAAGTTGTTCCCCTCATTCTAGCTCACAGAAGACAATTTTACTGCAGTTATAGTTTTCCCTCCCTCTCACCTGCACGAATGACATTTCCATTTTTTCATTATCCCATCAATACTTTAACCTTTTGTTCTAAAACTTCATTTTTCCTAATCAGTTAGAAGTTGTTCCCCTCATTCTAGCTCACAGAAGACAATTTTACTGCAGTTATAGTTCTCCCTCCCTCTCACCTGCACAAATGACATCTCTACTGATCTAGCAAAACATTATCAAATCCTATCAAATCCAAGTGGAAACAAATGTTTATTTCCAGATATTTATATCTGAAGATTTCCTGCAGCATATCTTCCATAATCAAAGCAGTATCTTAAGCTGGAACTTGATACTGTAGCCAATTTGATACAAACTACATCTAAGCCCCAGAAAGCTATACCAAGGATGCAAGAGAGTTAGCTGGTAGAAATTTGAACGTCTTACGTACTATAAGACCAATATAGTTTTGTATATTTCAGGGAAGAGATTAAACAAGCAGTAAGGTGCAAGATGCAAGTTCATAGTTTTCATCCATAGGCATCTCAGCCTTACTAAGTTCTCAAGCTCATGAGGGATCACCCTTGAGCTAGAGGATTGTCGGAAAGTGTTAAAAATTGTCAAGATAGACAGATTACCTAGAAATGCAGGGAGTACCATTCAACAAGTTAGAATGCAAGAAGAGTACCTCAATCTTAGGCATCATTCTGAATCCAGAAGGTATGTCACCAGAGAAATTACTACTGGAAACATCCACAGATAGGAGCTCCTCCAGCTTATATATCTCTTGCGGCAATGACCCAAGAGGAGGGGATTTTTCTTGCATAATATTCTCTTATGGCATAACCCTCTTATACTCATACTTTGTGATCATTTACAAGTATGGCATTGCAATGCTCTACCTTGTAGTTTGGACTTTAACAAAGCTGTTAGTATGACATTTTTTGGTTTCCTACAATCTACATATGTGATGTACTTCCCCATGGCATTGGACCTGAAAGACAACAAATAACTGCTTTGATTTCCATTTTATTTTTGATGACATTAAGCAGATTCTACTCAGGCAAGGCTTGGGATCTTTCGAGGGAAATGATTGACTGTGGATGCTCCCCAGACACTGTGACCTTTAATGCTTTGCTTCATGCAAATGTGAAAGCAGAAGTTTCCTTGTGGTATAACTTTTTGTATACTGAAGCAGAGAGTCACCATTCTTTCCTTTTATTGATTGGATGGGATCATAAAATTAATGTGTTATGTGCTTGTAGTTGTGGACTAAATCTTATACAATAATTTAATTGATGCATAATTTCCACCTTTGTTAATCGCTGAATGGCAAAAAAGAGAAACCTGTCAAAGTTGAACAACAGTGATCAAATTCAAGTTCAACAGATTATGACAAAGGACTTCAGTGATATTGTACACATCCCATGAAACTTCAAAAACTACCTCAAGACATAAGAAAATTCAATGAGGGAAAATTTATATCTAGAAGAGTAAATATTTTATTGCAATTTAGTAGACATATCTGGATTATTTAATAAAGATTAAGCGCTTTAGGTGAATATATCAGATAGTACTTGAGTTTAATTGAAGTGTATTAATGATGAAGATTTATCAGAAGATAAAGTGATGAATATGGTGAATATTGTAGTTGCGATAGATCAGATCCAAGAGAGTATGCTTGCTTGTGAATGGGCTTCCAAGCATCAACAGTGCTATATATTCAAGTTGCTTCATGTACAGACCCCCATTTCTATTACCTCCTGCCCTGGTAAGCTACCTTAATCTCAATAGAAGGAAATTTACTCAATGTGTATGAGAATACTCTATGTGCATTATTGGATTATAGTTTTTGATAATCCCCTAAAGTTTAGCTTACCATGAATATGACAAATTTCTGATACAAGATAATTTCCAAAAGCCTTCTTCTTCATTCCATGGACTGTGAAGACCTTATGTTCTTAATCTGAAAACATCTAACTATTTTACTAGCAATCAGATTGATCACCTCAAGCAATATTTGGTTGACCCCACCACCTTCACTACATTATTCAATAAAATACCCAAAAGAATTGTCATTTTAACATTTTATTATGAAGACCAGTCCCAATTCAATCCCCTGCATACACTTTTGGAGCTACCTAATCATAGGGTATGTGCAAGATCATGGTATGCCAAAAAGTGGCAATATTTGTAGGGTATGTGGCTGACGACTTTTTTTTCACCCAAAATTAATGAAACGAAAAGGGTTTTTAGAGGAGATTCTCAACTTTCCAAAAATATAAATTATGATTTAATTTGAATTTAATAAATAATTATTATTCATTTTCTATTAGAATTACAACTAAAGTCCTGATCGATAGGCTGATTGAAAAACATCTATAACTTTCAAGCGGTATCATATTTTTGAATCCAAAACATGCATCACATTCTATGCTTTACATACTATAGGATTAAAAATAAAAATTAAATTTCATGAATTTTGACCAATTGAAGGTGGTCAGAAGAGTTTTTATATTTCTAAAAGTTGTAATAAAAAATTCATAATTAATTATTTACTTGGAAAAAATTACAAAAAATATCACATTAGGACATGAGTCCTCTACTTATATATAAAATCTTACATAAAAATATTCTCATTTTATTATGGTTAGGGTGAACATACACCTACTTCTTATTTTCCCAAATTTAAGTACTCGCATTGAAATTTCAAATTTTCACCAAATAGATTTTATTTATTTTTAAATAAACCTAGTATTTTAGAAACTACATTTAATTTTCTACAAATTCTATTCTTACATATTTTGAAATAATATAGATAACTTATTCAAATATTTACGTCAAGTTGCCTAACACTGATTTTTCTGAATTTTTTGCCACTTAAGGGCCTGTTTGGCATACCATGATCCTGCACATGCCCCATAACTATTCTTCAATTCAAGTCCAAGCTAGGTAGTTGATGGAACATTGGACTGATTAAATCTTAAATTACATTAAGTGAAGGAATCCTGTGCGTGACATCATGGGTTCTGTGCAGCATCTGTCAAAACTAGAAAGACTGACATATTTGTAAACAGTTAAAATTTCTACTCTAGCAGCATTCTTCTAATTTTTGGCAGAACTGCAACCTTGGAACAGGGCATGAACATTTATTACAACATAAATAAAGCACGATTTTTGTCAGATTTTACAATTGCTTGGTGGACATGTTAGCAAAATGTAAATGCATATCCATTAAGATAGACTCAAAGTACGCACTCAGAAAATAAAGATAACAGCAGAATGGCCCATACCAAGTACTATCTCAGCACCACAACCTATCATCTAAAAAGCACAAGGAGGCTCTTACTACTACTAAGAAATGCTAGTAATCCTTTATGTCGTCACTGTGGTGCCAATATCTGATGGATTGAAATGTGAAGGTCAACATGAATCATGGCATTTTCAAATATAGAATTTCAATTTATCAGATTTTCCAAGCAAGAGGAAGATGAGGCTTTCATTTGTTAAAATTCTATGATACATCCCATCTGCATTGAAGTAAAACATCCAGAATGGCACAAGACCAAAGAATCCAAAAATCATATAAGATGGCCAGAAAGAACCCAATAAGTTAGCATGGAAAGCTGTTGTCTCCATCGTGCAGAAAGAATGTAGTGAAACTATAGTGGCACATGTGAAAGAACATCGCAATGTAGTCATTAAACTCAAAATTTTAATTGGCGATGTACGGGAAGAGAAAACCAAGCGTATACCTTTTGATGCATACGAAAGCGAATGTGAACATAGAGAGGAATAATATATTGACCTAGCTCATATTTTATGGAAGGATGCGTTGGAACTAGAAAACACAACAGTTATCAATGTCTTTCTGGGTAAAAGACTACCGTGCTACAAAATTACTACATGGGTAAACAAAAATTGGAAATTGTATCCAGTATTAAACTTCATGCCTAGGCAATTCTTGTGATTGTCTTCAAGTCTGAACAAAATCTTAAGTTATGAGCACTGGAAGCACATAGACAAATTTATGTTCCTACAAAAATGGAAAACTAATTTCAACCCATTTGATACAAAGTCGATGAAAGGCTTGGTCATGGACAACTTACCTCTTCTTCAAACTCCTGAAAAACTGTTTTGCCAGCTGCTGCTTCTAGTTCAACACCATCCCTCGAGCTGGCTATTTGTTCCTCTGCTGCTGCAATATCCTCTGCAAGATTTTCTCGACAAATTTCAGAAAATCGACACAACTCTACAGTAGGATGCAGATCAAAACCCAAATGACACAAATTCTTTTTACCTGAGATGAACCGGTCTCAAGAAAACTTATACTAACCCTAAGCTGTGATGAAGCTGCTCCCAGGTGGTCGGCCAGCAGCTGCATAGCAGGTTGAGGCTGCATGCGGTGCCAGCAACATTGAAAAGTGGCGTTTAAAAACAACACTTTGTTTAACCTACTGATGGTAGCTTTCACGGTGGCTTTCCTGGCGACTGCAGTCGTATGACAAAACGTCTAGCGACACTTCCCAGTTAAAGAAATTCCGGCGTGAGACATTGATGGCATGAGACAAATTCACGGTGGCAATCTCACACTATATATAGCCTATTGGCTAAACTAGCACTTGCACCCCAATGAGGTGCAATGGTTACGTCGATAGCAAGATATAACCTAGCAATATATTGAAGGGCAGGGAAAAAAATAATCCCAAGCTTTATCCTAGAACCCTAACCCAAATATTTATTATATAAACCTAATTGAGCCCTAACTTTATTTTTAAATCAATTACTCACATAAAAGTGCAATAGATGCGTCAAGAAGGATATCTCTCGACGTTTTTATGTGTCAAAATTATTAGGGTTAGGGTTAGGGTCACGATTACGATTAGGGTTAGGATTAGGGTTGGGATAGCATTAGTAGTATGATTAGGTTTAGGGTTAGGATTAGAGATAAATTAGGCTTATGGATGGGTTAGAGTTAATAGTAAGATTAGTTTTAAGGTTAGGGTTAGGGTTAGGTTTAGAATTAAACCCTAACCCCAACCTTTATTAAACCCCAACTCTAACCTAACTTTAACCCTTATTATAATTGAATAATAATCCTAACCCCAGTTAAACCATAACCCTAATTGAATTTAAACCCTAACCATAACACCAATTAAATCCTAATTAAATCTTAACTCTTATCTTAATTGTAATTGTAACCTTAATCTTAGTTGAATTCTAACCCCAACCCTAACCCTAAAGGTAATTGAACATCAATTGAACCTTAAGCCTAACCGTAATTGAACACTAACTATAATTGAATTCTAACCCTAACCTTGAACCATAATTGGACCCTAATCTTAATTGAACACTATCTTGAAACCTAACACCCATATATAATTATATAATGTCTCTGAGAATAATTTGTTCAAAGGATTGAATATAATCTCATTATCTCAATAGAGTAGGATACACATTAAAAAATTTAAAATCCATGATAATTTAATTTAAAAATTAACTTGTTTAGTTTCCCTTTGAAAGATTTCAATAAGCACACATTCAATGATTAATGTATTTCTTAACATAAATCCACAAATGTATATATGGCTTAATCATGTGAGCACAACTTTATTTCTATAAATTTATTTATTTTTAAAATAGTTTTAATATGACTAAAAGAATTAAATTTTATAAATAAAGATATCAATTTAATATATTTCATATAAGTACACTTAACATAAGTCAATTTCTATTTATAAGTAAAACTTTCATTCAAAGTTACTATAATAAAATAAGTTCTCTTGTATTTTTAAAAACTTGATATCAAATTTAAAGGTAATTCTCTTGTATTTAAAAAAACTTGACATTAGTTTTGAAGGTAATTAATTTAAGCTATTTTACTATTGAATAAATTTAATTTTTTTAGTCATATTAAAATTATTTTAAAAATAGATAAATTTATAGAAATAAAATTGTGCTCACATGGTTCAACCATATTTACATTTGTGAATTTATATTAAGCAATACATTAATCATTGAATGTGTGTTCATCCATATTTGTGGGCGCCCTTCTTCGTTTTCCAAGTCAAGCAGTACAATGTGCAGTGAATTTGGTAATCGTCAATATAACTGATTTTCTCATTTACTCGCATTCAGATGGCAGAGTAGGTATATAGATATTAAAGAAGCTGAAAAATGATTGAACGTTATAAAATTAAAGAAGATAGTGACTTTTTGACCCAAAAATGGTGAACAAAGAATACCAGTTGCAATATAGGTAAAACTAAATAAAAAAATCCCTCAGATAGGGTGGCAGTGATGGACATGTGCTTGTGGGCAGAGCAACCTTGGCATTGGGATGGGCAACAAAAAATAAAGGCTGGTACGATGGATGACCATAGCAAAAAGAAAATCTGCATGAAATCCCTGCCAAACACTTAATGCGACCTACAGATAACAAATAAGCCCAAAAAAGAATTTTGAATATTGCCTACATAGCAATTCAAAATTGATTAATATAGCTATCTACATAATTAATAACCCTAACTATTTATATGCCGACAATGAATAAATATACCGATGGTGAAATATATATGCCGCTGGGAGGAAATAAATAAACCCCAAACATTCTCAGTTAAATGAAATTTGGATGTGCCAGCTCACTCATGCAGTTTAGGTTTGGGATATGAGACGTCATAGCCAAAGCATTTCTATTTTTAATTTTGAATTTATCATTCAAACATTCCAATCTCTCTTCATTGACTCTGTAAAACATGCTCTGGTTTTCATAGATGAGTTGAACTTAAAACTAAAATTTCTCATTTTCTGTCGTTAAATTACAGAATTAGGAACATACAAAACCATCACAAATTTTAAACAGAGAAGGCCATTCAAATAAAATTCTACTGTAATGTTGTTGAAAACCAAGCTAAAAATTACAATCTGAAAAGTGAACAGGGGCAGACATTATGGAATTCTTGACAATTTAAATTGATTGGAGTCATAACTTAGCATGTCTCATCACAACAAATTCATTCAATTACAGTAATAATAAAAGAATGGTCGATTAAACAGTAAATGAAATTAAAACATAGAATTTCCTGCAAGCGGGTTCAAGGTTCAACCCTGTATTAATTAAAAATAACATAGAAATATGTTGTATTTACTAAAGTTGTAAACATATAAAACTTAGGGTTTCATCTTATTTTAATGCAGAGGCTCTGATAGGCATATTTCCTTGGGTAGATTGAGAAAATGCACGGACGATGAGGACAACGAAGGCGGCCACCTTTGAAGTATCTAGAGGCCACACGCAACAATCTGGTCCATGAATGCGCCTCTAACAATTTATTTATATATTCATAAGCAAAATCCTCATCCATTTTTGTTGTTAAAGTTTTCAAAACTTGTTATCCTAAGTCCTGCAAAGTTACCCCAAGTCCTATTTATTCTTTCGATTTGTAACCGCTTAATTGAGAGAAAGGCAGAAAACATGGCGAAATAGAGGTGAATCTGGTACCTTCTGAGCAGATGTGAAGGGACAGTATCATCGACAGGAACAACTGTCGGTGCCACCACCAGCGCCACCACCACAAGAAGCAGGAGTGGATCCATGGTAGCCTCTAACAACAACCCAATGCAAGCTTGGTGGGAAACCATAGCCAAAGCCCGCTTTGCAATACAAGCCCTAATTTCTATTCTGGGCAACAATGATTCATACGAGAGTCTTCTAGACTTAGAAAGCCCAGCCAAGGCTTTCCTCACAGCCACAAAGTGGCAGACGTGATCGCCACCAGGTTCTTTGGTCATCCATCCTCAGGTTCCGCCTCAAACCCACTTTGCTAATGGCTCTACGAAACCTTCCAAACCCAGGATGCCGACCTACACCTAGTGGTGCTCCATTATGTGTTGTTGGTTGCCAGCCTCTACTTGTCAGGTAGCAGAAATCATAAGGTAGAAAGCAGAAGTCGAAACCAGAGAAGCTGGACAAAAAACTTAGTTGAAATTTATTACCTCCACCGAATTTGGTCACTTCTTAAATGCCTGGCTATGCACGGAGAGCCTAGGAATGTGTAAATGGTGCGAGCAGCTTTAGGCCCATACCTGCTAACGCGAAGGAGGAATGGCCATGCCTGGTGACTTCGCAATGGACTGTACATATGCTGGTGCATTTCCCACCTATCGACTAACTATCAGCTAAAAAAAGCATTTTCTAAACTACCACAATCCATGTGAAACTTGCAAATGATTTGACAGGTACAAGTTGGAGGAGTTACTGAATATCCATTTGAATCCATTCTAAGATTTGTATTTAATTCTTGTTGAGATATGACAGAAAAATAGAGGCTACGGGGTTGATAGAATAGCTGGCATAATTAATGAAGTGGTTGCAATTAATTCGGCAGTGGAATGTACATTGTATGCCTGGGAGTTCCACCAGAATAGTCCACCGGCATCAGACAGTAAGACTTTTCCGGTGGAATTCCCACCTATAATAGCCTATCGGCTAATTATTTTTATTTTCTTTTGAAACAAGTTCCCTGTTTACTTTTGTGGTATACTTCTAAATCTTCATAAATATGAACTAAATCTCCTTCAGATAGGAAGTTTTCAAGGTAATAACATGGCATTTTACTTATAAATATGACTTTCCCTTTTGCTTCTTATATTTATCATATATTTTATCTTCTATTTAAATTTGCACATTAAAAACTGGTGTAGCATATTTATAAATGTGATTCTTGAGGAGAGATTATAAAACATGTACACCTATTTGACATATTCTTATCTTGTCGTTGCAGTGGTAGATCTAACAATATCATATCTTTCAACCATAATCATGGAAATAACTAAAACATAACTCTTTTACATTATCTTTACACAAATTAAAAGATAAATGCAGGAATTCCAAACAAATATACTCTCTAACTTTCTTCGTTTATTGATAAGGGAAACAAATACTATTTTTTGTATATGATAGTGCAACCTATGTTTCACTCAATGAGAGTTTTCTGAGAATCAAACATAATCAGAATATTTTCCATGCACCAGTGCACTTTTCTTCTTCTTTATTCTTTTTTTCAATATACTTTATAATACAGTGACAAATGTAAAATCTGTACCTTAAACTTACAAAGTTACAACCAGTATTTAAGAAACCAGTATTCCTCCATGCCAATTAATATGGCTTTTTCTTTCTCCATTTTCTTTTATGTTACAACATTTAGTAGCTCTTCATATTACAACTAATTTTAAGAAATTTAAAGAATGACATACAGTTAAATAGGGCTTGCTCTCCACCCTTCCGTAATGGCATCATGGAACCTCGTGGGCTCTAGCCATACCCCTGAGCAAGGAATTCTTTCAGCTCCACCATGATAAATGGAGTTTTTTCTCATTTTTGCAAAAACAAATAACTAACATAGCATGGATTGCATGCATCTACGTTCTCTACTTTCAGCTTTTCAATCATGATCCATATACTATGTCACCTTTTCACTATCAATAAACAAGGGTAAATAAAAATAGGAAGAACTTATCTCTTTCTTTTAGGTGAAGGGATTAAACTTTTTTTTTTTCTTCTTTCTTCTCCAATCCAAGCCATCTTGAATCACTATCTTTCCAAAGAGGTGAATTCCTCTCCTCTTCTCTTTCCTTCTACCATCTCCACTCAATTTCTCCAAGAGGAGAAGTGGGTAACACCCCACTCCTTTTTCCTCTCCCAATATATAGAAGTTTCACAAATTTCAAATCTTGGATGGGAAGGTGTGGAATGTACCTCTCCCCATCAATGAAGGTCCTTTCCCCACTAATGAGAACATGCATTTGGACAACCACTCCATCTTTTCTCCCCATCTTCTTCTCAAAATTCGTCACTCTCCATTATGAGAGCTTTTCAGGGGTCAAATCATGTTGTAGGGGCACTATTGTATACCCACTTGACCCCTACCACTATGGTATAGACCCTAGGGGGTTTATTTTTGCACCCAAACATAAAATTTTGACCAACAACTCTCATTTAAAGCCCACTCAAGGTTCCATCCGAGTTTCAAATTTAGCTAGTGGTTTTCAAGACCTAATCCCCACTTACACCTCACAACCTTAATCCTCCAATATATTAACTCCACTTGTTTGTAGGCCTCGAATGGGGTCAAATTTATATCCTCAAGAAGTATTCTTTTGATTCGCTCTTGATGGTTCTCCCTTCTCATGCTAATGCCATTGCCTTCCTGCACATTACCAATGCGATCGCAAGTATCAATTGTGTATCACATTAATCTATTAGCTAAACATCCTAAACTTTAACTATATAATAATCCATTTAGAATCTCAATTTGCATTCCATGGTATATGAGTGCAATCCACCTTCATGGTAGTAACAATAGAACAAAATATCAAAATGATATGCAAGAATATTGCCAAGAGATCACCTTATTTATTATCCACAATATAATAAATAATCAATTTAAGAAAAGCATAGAACAAATTATGGTTGTATTAATTACATACAAGGTGAGGTCTTACACACCCCATCACCTTATGTAGTATAGCATCCATATTAGGTAAGGGGTAATTATCCTTAAGGGATGCCACATTTAAATTTCTAAAATCCACACATAATATGATATCTCTATTTTTCTTCCTCACAGGAACTAGGTTTGAGACCCATGTTGAGTGCTTGATTGGTTTAATGATTCACCCATCCCTGAGCTTTGCCAATTCTTCTTGCATTTTTGGTTCCAATGTTAGGTTAATGGGTCATTGTTTCTATCTAAATGGCTTTGCATTTGGCTTCAATGAAATTTCATGTTGAAACAAATCCTCCCTATATGCTTTAAGATCTTCATAAGACCATTTAAACACATGTTTATATTTTCTTAGTAATGCTATAGACATTCTTCAAATTATTGGGCTTATTTTCTTCCCTGTGTATACCCTTCTTGGTGCTAGTTCAGTCCCTAAGTTGATCTCTTCAATATCCTCCCTCTTGATTGGTGTTTCCTTCATGAGGGAGCAATTGTTTCCATCATATACTCTCTCCAATGCCATTAGCCCTTTGGGAAGCTTATTAGTTTTAAGCTGTAAGACTTCCTTTCCAAATACTATTTGCTTCCCATTTAATTCTTCAACAAATGCATTGAAGTCAATTTCTTGAGCTTCATATTGATCTCAAGAAGTTAGTATCATCATTAAAAACCTTCCAACTATATATATTATCAGGCACAATAGGTCTTGTTTTGAACTCAATTTGTGACACTCCAGCTAGTGTAATGTCATCCCTTCTTAGAGCTACATTTTCCAAAAGTCTACCATTATGCTCTTCAATCGATCTACCCATTCAATGGAGAATGCATCAAACAGATTGATTGTGTCCCATACAACATTCCTATATTGCTTCAGTCTCTTCTATTTTTCTGCATATTTTGATTTAACTTGCGAAACAACTAGCTTGGAATCCCCTAGAACAACTAGCAACTTGATTTTTTGTTTTATAGCTATATTCAAACCTATTAATAAAGCTTCACACTCTGCCACGTTTTTACATTCAAATGCTAGCAAAAATGAATACTTAAAAGTAATTCCTTCAGGTCAAATACATACTATTCCTGCTCCATTACCTTCTTGGCTATATGCTCCATCAAATTACATTTTCCACACACCATTCCATTTTATGCAACATGCTTTTCAATTGGATCAACATTGACTAATTTTGGTTGGGCTGGTTCTATCTTAAAATTTCCAAGATCCACATCACAAAAACAATTGATTTGATCTTGAGGTACACAATCAACAATTTGGTTCATCCTTGGCTCCCTGTCCAACTTAACTTCCTGACCATTCACTAGAATTGTTGCATAAGACAAGTCAAATTGGACATTTCCCCCAACTGCTGCCATCCACTGTCTTGATAGAAGCATCCCAAACTGAGGAGGGGTATCAATTACTATTATATCTATATTATAAGCCACCTGTGGATAAGCAACCGGTTTGACTTCAACATCTTTCAAAATACCCACCACAGGAACAGGCCTGTTATCCATCGCATAGCACTTCCCTTCATTAGTATCCACCCACATGCCAAGTTGTTTCATAACTCCCACTGGCATAAGATTAATAACAACACCAGAGTCTATCTTGCAATTCCTTAACAGTTCAAATGTTTTTTATAAGTAATATAGTGGAAAAAGGATCCACTTGTGGGGATTTTGTTAATACATCATTTAAGTAGAATTCTGGGATACTTACTTTCTCTTGCTTATTAATTGTTTTATTGGTCATCTTGTTTTTCAGAATTTATATCTTTTTCATTTCCATTTGTTATCAATTGAACAACATTGTCTCTATATTCCTTAATTTTCATCATCTCAAGTAGTGGAATAGACATTTTTACCTGGGATAAAGCTTGAGTGAAGTCAAAAGAGGAACCCTTTGCCTGAATCATTTTCTTCTACTCCAATGTTTCTCCTTTGATCTCTTCCTTTTCTCTTTTACTTGATTGATCAATCTTTTTCAATTCTTTGTGTAACTCTTTAACTTCCTCCTTTTGGATAAGCTTCCATTCATTTTTATCATGCTATTTACTTTCTGATTGTTTCACAATTCCTTGTATTACCTTTTGATCTTTTATAAATATTCCCCTGGGAACACCTTCTATCTCACTCACAAACCTATTTCTTAACCAATACTTACTCTTTGCTTCTTCAACTGTAGCAATGGTTAACCTCTCTATCTCTCCTTTGGTGATTTTCCTCATACTGCACTGAGTAGGCACCTCAATAGTGTGTGATTCTGCATAATCTTCTTCATAATCAGAAAGAACTTGCTGTTTAGCCATGTGGACATTGCACCTTTGATTTGAAACATCGTACTCATAACCTTCATCCTCTGAAGATGAATATCTCTCCTCAACATGGTGAAAATTATTTGAAGTCAAATACGCTATGTGATCTTCTCCACTGTTACCCATTAGCATTCCTTCTTCTTGCATTATTTGGGCTAAAACACAATAATCTGGGGAATGTGGCTTATCAAAAATTTCACAAAAATAATTGTTATTGACCATATACGTTCCCTTCTTCCTTAATAGATTAGGAGTTTCTTTGTTTCTAGGCCTATCTATTATAGGTTTTCCATCCTTCCAATTTGTACCATAGGGCATGTCGTGTAACCTAGGCCTCTCATTAATGCTATCTTTTGGGCTTCAGCTAAATCTCTCAGGAACCTATTTCTTAATTCATACCTTTTTTTTGGATCGAACGTATTCAAATAAACACTCAAGGCTACAAAGTCTGGTAATTTTGATCCAAGAGGTATCTTTATTCTGCAATTTGTTGAATCTTCAGTTAAAATCATAAATTGAGTCATTTTGATTTTTTGAATCCACATTAATTCATTAATAGCAGCATCTGGTGCACTTAGATTCACATATTTCTTGAGGAATCAATTTTGAAATTCTTGGAGAGAATCAATAGAGGCCATTGGTAGGCTATTGAATCAATCCCTAGCTTCTTCAATGAGCAACATCATGAATAACCTCATATGTAAATCCTCATAAGGCATATCCAAATCTTGGATGAAAGCATTAAAATTCCTCAAATGATCTTCAACAGTAATTGCACTACTCCTTGTAAACTTAGGAACAAGACTCCTCCAACTGCCATCCATAGGGTAAGGGTATAATTGAAACCCTATCAAATCAAATTGTATGATCATTGTTGTGTATTGATGAGGTGGAGGGTTAGGTGGGTACTGATACTGGTTCATCAAATTGTTTTATTGTGCATGAGAATGTGGCATGTAATGTTGACAATGAGGTGGTGGTGTATTTGTATAGTGTGAGGGAATATGCGGTGGATGGTTTGGCTATTTGTATTGATTTCCTATCTGATTGTGAGGAGTCTTTGATGGATCAGAAGGTCTTACATTATTATTACCCTACTTATGAGGCAGTATATACTTTGAGAAACCAACTGTCTGAGCAGTAATTTGGGATTTTTGCAACTTGAAGTCTTTGATTGATTGTATCATTTGGGCTTTCTCCTGTTCATTTTTTAATATTTCTAGATCCTATTTATGAAACTCAAATTGTGCTTTCACTTCTTCATGAGCTGAGGATTCAAAATTTTCTTGAGGAGTTACATGATCAATGAACTCATTTTGGTTACCCTCCATTCTTTGATCATATTCCTGTTGATACTTGATTCATTTAACTTCAATTTTAGCCTTGAACTCAACCTATTTTTGAGGATCATAAAAAGGATTTCTTTATTCCTTAGGGGTACAAGTCTTTGAACTTAAATTATCTCTCCATGTATCATAACAATCGTATGTCTCACAATGTGGTCTTGATTCTTTTTCTTTATTCGTTATGCGCATGTCCTCATTTATCTTCTTACCCTTATCAACCTTATCATCCTTGTGTGTCCACTTACTATTGCCTGCAGGACCTCCAGTAGGACCCCCCTTATATTGGGATCTTCTACCATTCACGTTGCAATGTTTTTGTTAGAGTCGCCACCCACTTTTTGAAAAGTGAGAAAGTGTTTGTTATTTCTTATTCCCAGCGGAGTCTATACAAGATTTCTGACTCTAAGATTAAGGCCCTGATTCTGAGTAAATTCCCTAGCAAAGTCACCAATTTTTTATCTCTCAAAAATGTAGGCGAAATGCCTCAAGAGGTTGCCAATCTCTTGGTACATTTTAGGGTAATAGACAAGGCCCAATGGTTTAGACCTTCTTCTCTTCAGGTGTTGCTAGACCTAGGTGGGTGTACCTATATGAATGAGGCAGACTTGACTTGTGCTTATCTCTTTTGAAGTATTTTTCCCACAATGGTAGATGGGAGTGGACAAATAAAACTTGATTTGGTATAGATTGTATAGCAGTATAAAACTAAAACCTAATGTATTCAATTTAACAAATTTAAAAAAAATGAATGAATGTAAATGATGAAAATGCAGAGACTAGTGCCTTATTCGGTATGCAGAGTCAAATGAGAAATCTAAAATGAGTAACTTCTTCCTGGAAAGTATTCTAATTGTTCGGAATATATTTCAGTTTATAACTTGTATAAACATGCATGAATATAACTACCAAGTTCTTCTTAATGATTCAAATGCACTTTCCCTGGTTACTATGTTCAACTAAAAGGATTTAATCTTTTCTTGAAATAACCAATTAATCAACCATACAGATACAACAAATTTGCACCGATAAACTTAATATAAACTTGTTATATCAATTTAAATAACCAAAAAACATCAACCTTGGAGACAACTTCAGTAATATTTTCAATGAACATAACAAACAACTAATACCAGAAATATGCCACCACATCAAATGATTTTCATTGATATCTCCATAATTCCAAACATGTATCATAGTCTCATAGTATGACATTCTAATCTACTGCATCTTTTTCATTTCCTAAATCTTATATTTTTTCTTTTTGTTTCACTACCAAAACAGATATTTATACATAAAATACTTGATAGGATGCATCCTTTCAGAAATGTCATATTTTAAAACACAATAGATTAAAAGATAATCAAGCTCTATTGAGCCATAAATGAATCTTAGACAAGTGGTCCAAGTAATCACGAAGTTCATTCATATCTGCATCTCCTACTGCATTTCAGATTGAGATCTCCATTCTTACCATCTTCTTATTTTGTTTGCATGCCTCATCCAATGTTGTGTCTTCCATGGTAGCTATCTTAAAAATTTCTTGCAGTATGGACTCACTTTCTATTTTCCATCTAGTCATTTCTTTTAATTCTCCTTTATCGTCAAAGAATGTAGTCAATCCTTTCCTGGTGGCATTTAACAGTTCTTGTGCATCCCCTCGCAATTCTTCAGAGAAGTCTTGATGCTTATTCACAAAATGATTTGCAGCTTCAATTGCTACATTATTAGAAACATCCCTCTGGTTTATTTATTGAAAATTTTCTAGAATCCTTCCATCCATTCTCTCATGTTCTTTCAATGCAAAAAAGTTATGTGAATGATTTCCCCAGAGCTTATTTAACCAAGTTATTCGGCTGGCCTGTCTTTTCTTAATTATTGCTACAAGTGCATCATATTTCCCCTCAGAATAAGCACTTGATCCTTCCCAATGATCTTTTGTCTGTGAACTTTCACCATGAGTGAGTATCTTGGTTGATTTCATTGTGACACCTAACAAATATTTTAAGTGATCATTTTCTCTGAACATCCTCTCATTATTCGTTTTATACATTTCCATTTCCTTAATTAACATATGAATTTGGGTTTTGTTTAATTTTTCTACATTGATTCCAATTTCTGTAGTTGCCACAGGATCAACTTCTCCAATCTTTAAATTCATAACATGCCCAAATGCTTTCTCAATATCAATGACAACTGACTTTCTATGAGGTGGATATAAAGCCCAAATCATCAATGACCCTTCATCTAGATTTTACTTTGACCCTACATATAATTTTGTCACCTTTTCTGGGTTGAGCTTATGTGTAGCATTACTATCTTGCAAGAAACTATCAAAAACTAGTGCAGAATTGAGATCCAAACCAGGAAAAATCATAACACCGACATTTTCCAACATTTTCCTCCCCTTTTCAGGGGTCATATCTGCCATCTCCTTGTCCACACACATCCTTAAATCATTCAATAATTTCTCTTCATTACCTGATGTGATATTATCAACCTTTTCCCCTATTTCTTTTCCTTTTTGTTTGTACAAGAATGCCTTAAACTCTAGAGATTTTAAAAATTCATCATGTGATACAAATGATCTATATTCTACATGCCTTGCATCTACCTCTACATCCTCTTCAGCATTCAATTCTCTGGCAGGACAAGTGTAATGCTGAGTTCTCAATCTGGACATTTTACTTGGTTGGTTTTGTGGCACATTATCCT
Source organism: Sequoia sempervirens (assembly GCA_007258455.2). NCBI lineage: Eukaryota > Viridiplantae > Streptophyta > Pinopsida > Cupressales > Cupressaceae > Sequoia > Sequoia sempervirens. The sequence continues at coordinate 29,694,654 of VDFB02000017.1, read as the reverse complement.
TAGATGTCTCCTCCCTAGAAGATAACAACTCTGTATCCTACAACCCCTAATTATATCTTTTGACCACTATCTCTACTTCTTCCTCTTCCAAATTCTATATCATATCATCAAATTTATAGGGCACATGTTGATACCCTCCAAAGTTTACCCTTATTTTAGCATAATTGATGTACCCTTTTGGGTCAAAATTCTTTCTGGGTGTTCATCTTTTCGTATTGTACTACAATAGTTTATTAAGGATCAAATTGTATCCTTCTTTGGCTAACACAGTAAAATCACCAAAGCATAATGTACTAGGCATGAAATCCTGCTTTCCAAAGGAGCTAAAATTCATAACACTGGAATAATCCATCTATCTGATAATTTCCAAATATGCAATTCTATCTGGGACTATTTTTGGAAAAATGAATGGGGCATCTTCAAATCCATAAACCCTAATCATGGTAGAACCCTCCAAGTAATACCAATCCCCCTAGTTATGACTAATTGGCCCATTGAAATATTTTGGCCGAAGAAACCTCTTTATCTCTTGTGATAAAGAATAATCACATGGATGATTGTACAAATTGTACAATGTCTTCACAAAATACTCCTCAAAGTGAACAAAACTAGAATTAGAAAATCTACTATCCTAGATTGTCGTCTGTAATTGAATAGGTAATGTTGTGCCTTCTTTGTCAAATTGAGAAATTCTCATCTCCTGAGGCCACAGTCCCAACTCCTGTCAAAAATATAACACTATGTGCATCAACAATGAATAATGCCTGAGATGAAAGATAGAGGCTCCACGTTTTATTGCCATCAATCTATGAGGCATAATTTCAATCCCCTTAAAAATGTATGAGGCATAATCAAATGGTCTAGAGTTGTGGTACTGGATATCAACTTAAATTATCATGGGCACAATTGACATATACTTGGGGACATCCATTCCCAATACATGGCCTACTGAGAATTAAGTATACTTCATATAGGGTTCAAATAGGTCAACATGAAAAGGAGGTCCATCACTATCCCGTAGAGGAACTAGTTTTCCACCTTGTCTAATCCTGTGAATTGGGAACCTCCAACCCTTATAAATTGTGTCCATTCTCCCGAACTCCATTTCCAATTCTTCACATATGATTTTTTCATTGTAAACCCCTTCCAAATTGAAAATGTCCCATATTGCATCTTCTGATAAGTGTATTTGTGGCTGCCCAGATGGGTTACATATAGTTTTGAGTTTTGAGTTATAATGAACAAATAACAATTTTACAAATTCTGCATTGACAAATACATTAGGGCACACCAACTTTCCCAAATTAAGCTTCCATGGGCTGCATATTGGTTCAAAATGATTTCTTTGATAATAGTGAAAGTTAAACAATTCATACCCTCTTATTGGAGTCCAAACATCTCCTATGAGTTTTACATTTATCATCCAATTTATCCATTTCTTCCCTAAGTTGTGCAGATCATCTAGCCTTAGGTCCAGAGTCAGGTAATTGGTCAATGAGGGCTTGATTTAATCTTGGTTCAGTGCCCTCATGTTCTATTTCAGTTTTTTGTTTCTTTCCCTTAGGTTGACTGCTTTCACCATGTTTTCTACTTTTTGATTTTCTTGAGCTGGGGGACTCCATTCCTCAAAAGTTACAGAAGTTAAAATTAGAAGAACTAAGGCACAAGAACTTACTGTATTTTGCTTGAAACCTTCAGATTGAAAGAATGCCCCGATTCTTCATTCGCCTTTCTAATTCTTCCACTATCAATTACACACTAATGTTTCCAATTGAATTCTCCTTATTGTGCTTTATCGTACCATAAATGTGTTAGCTGAAACACGAGTGTAGTAAGTCCTTTTTTTGAAACTCACTATCACATCATTAGTATTGTTGGTGAGACATTTTCAAATCTTGGGTGATAACTTTTAGCAACATTCATTAAACCATTCATTAAAAAATCATGTAGTCTCCTCGACACCTCGAAGTCTCACCGACAATTATCCTCTCGGTCTTATGTATATCACTATGACATGTTGAGTCGGGGAGATGTTCCATAGATTATTTCATGTCTCACTAAGATATATCTCTTAGTCTGTTTTCTAGTCGCTAAGACATAATTATTTTCTCACCGATGAACAACATTCAGCATGACCGTCATATCTTTCTCTGATGGAATTAGTCTCACTGATAATCAATTCATACTGTTGAGTCCTTTACTCCCTAACTTCACTCCCTAACTTCACCTCGATATTCATTGATAGAATCCCCTTCCGCTTTGCTGGCAAGACTAGATAAATGCTATAAGACTTCATTTCGATGACCTTTTGTCTGGCTGATATGACTCGTTGTGCACTAGTTGGTAAGACATATATTAGTTTGCTATGACTTATTCCGATGATGACTTTCTTGCTGATAAGGTCTTTCTTTTGTTGGTACAATGAATTACGTTCTACCGATATGTGTATGCAGAGAAAATCATATTGGCATGACATTCCTGAACTCTTGGCGACGAGACAAAAAAGATATAAATTAGTAAAATACACTCTATGGATAGAGGAGACCCTCACCATCTCTTGTCGATATGAATTATACAGTAAAATATTCAGAATGAGATGGATTCTATGGGACCACATGACAAAGTATGGGAAAAAATATTATGAAGAGAGGAATTTCGTGCTTATGGTAAGGACTAATTTGGAAACTCATGGGTAGAAACAATTGTAAAGTTTTCAAAATTTTACAGTTCTAATAGAGAGATCCAACTATGCTAATGCTATTTGGTTGAGTGACACCGAAAATTTTAGTCATGCACTTTCTTAGATCAGTGATGTGAAGAGGATGATGAAGATGGGGGCTATGTACAATTAGCTACCAACCATATCACTAGAAAAGTCCAAGTGATTACCACTTTGCAAGGATATTCCTTTAGAAGAAAGTGTTACTCTTGCATTCATCTTTAGGGATCCTAGGGGTCTAGCACTAGCTGAAGTAATAGCAATTTCTTCAAGTAAAAAATTTGAGGGATATGTACCACAGACACCGCCAGATGAGAAATGGTCTCATGAAAAAAATTCTGCAAAAAGTGAATACTACATTATTGATGAACACCATATTGACATTGCCTCTCAAAACTATCTATTGGATGACAAATCTGAAGGTTATTATCCTTTTTGGGATAAGTACAAACAAATGAGAGATGCATAGAAAGATAGGGAACAACAACTATCTCAGTCTATAGGTTATCCACCTTTAAGCTATGTGTCTAAGAGTAAATCTAAATGATTCTCCCCACTTGACTATCTAAATAGTCACTCCATGTAATTGAAAGGATATTGAAATACTCAAGAAATGAAAAAAAAATGTGTTTATCAAAAGAAGGGTGTGCTTAATCTTATATCAAATTCTTGTGTACTTGTGAATGTTTAGTTTTATGTTTTCCATAAGATGATTGATAACATAATTTAGTCTAACATGGATAAAACATTTAGGTAAAATCCAATCACATGAGCAAGGTGAGGACACAAACTAATCCCAATGGAATTTAAGAGGTTGGACAAAGAACCACTGGAGTAGAGGCTAGGCTTGACCAAATCTTGGCAAGGTTGGCTAACCTTGAACAAGAAAGAGTTAAGAATAGGGTAGAAAAGGAAGTACCCATTAATGATCATGAAGGGGAAAATTATTTCCATGGAAATAATGAACCATAATCAAGAGAAGGAAAAAATCACCTATGCCATTGGTGGAAAGGAATAAGAAGCTTGTAGCTTCCAAACATTCCAAGGACATGAAAAGGGTTATTCCACCTAAGCTTGATGGTAGTGCTAGAGGTGATGAGGCTAAGGTATAGCTTGTTCAAATGGAAAAGTATTTTGAAATATGAAACTATGATTAAGTTACTAAAGTTGCATGGGGTGTGTATCAGTTAGTAGGGGAAGCCTCTAATAGGTGGATGAACAAGAAGTTGGAACTTAAAATCAACTCATGGAAGTTGACATGGGGGGATTTTATAGATATTTTTTGCAAAAGATGGTTACCCCAACTTAACTATGACCAAAAATTTTTGGATTTACAATGTTTGAAACAAGATGACATGACAGTCAAGGAATATTGGGAGAATTTTACTTGACTTTTGCGCTATGTTCCCATATATCATAAGGATGAACATTTTTGTATTAGGAAATTTAAAATGGGACTCAATAGTCAAATTAAAGGATAAGTGGATATGCATGTTCCAACAACAATGGATCTTGTATATGAGAAGACAATTAAGCAAGAACAAAAGTTTAGGGATAATTTCAATTGTCAAGAAAGAAGAGAGCAAAAGAAGAATGTGGAAGTTCCTAACAAGAGAGTCCCTAAGATGGACGAATATGTGCAAAATTCTCCAAGGTAAAAGGGGGAAATATTTTTCAATAATGGAAAAGAGATTAGGAGAGAGTGGAAAAGGAATGATTCTAGCATGGGTAATACCAATAAGGCTAGTGAAAATACCAATAAGTCTGAAGAAACCATAGGGAAAATAGGATTGCCTTCAAGATATTTTAGATGCAGAGGGGATCACTATGCTAATGAGTGTCCCAATAAAATTTTTGGATCGCAACCATATGGTAATGCATTACCCACTCATCAAGAAATGCTTCAACATAAGATACATACAATAGGGGATGATTGTCAAGTAGAGTACCAAGTAACTCCGGTTGAAACTCCAGGTATTTTTTTTGGCTTAGATATTTCTATTCTTATTGATATTGGTGCAATTGAGAATTTCATTTCACCTAGAATAGCTAAATAATTATGGAAAGGCGGTACATATGGCAATGTCTTGGAATGTATAGTATGTAAACTAGACAAGACAAAAGGTGGATCAATGTCTATTCGAGGCTAGGATAGAACTACCTAGTTTTTCTATATAAGTTAACCTTTAAGTGGCACCTCTAGGATCATATGATGTTATCCTAGGCTCATTGGTTGTGGAAATATAGGTTTATAGTAGATTGCCATGCTAAGACTATAAAATGCATAGATGATTTTGGAAATCAAGTTAAATTACAAGGGATACCTAGGGAGGTTAAGGTTCGATAAATTATGGCAATGCAACTTATAAGAGCTAAGAAGAAAGGGTGTCCACAATAGAAATAATTACCATTTTCTTGACATGGGAATAATTCATGATAAATTGGACTTAATGAGGCCTTGATTCAGGTGCTGTGAGGCATTTTATGCATCCACACTAGGTCTTGGACACTTGCAAAATTGAATAGCATGCTTTTATTGATATCTTGTAATAGTGTTCTAGAGGGGTATGTGTAGGATCATCATTGAAAAAATAGGCCCTTAAGTGGAGAAAAATTCAGAAAAATTGGATTTTGGAAAATTAACATAAAAATTTGAATAAGTTATTTATATTATTTCAAAAATATGTAAGAATAGAATCTATAGCAAATTGAATGTAGTTTCTAAACTACTAGGTTTATTTAAAAAATCTATTTGGTTAAAATTTGAAATTTCAATGTAGTAGTACTTAAATTTCAAGGAAAAAAAAGAAGTAGGTGTCTATCTAACCACCCTAACCACAATAAAATGGTAATATTTTTTTATAATATTTTAGATATAATTAGAGGACTCATGTCCCGATCTGATGCATATTTTTTTGTAATTTTTTTCTAAGTAAATAATTAATTATAAATTTTTAATTACAAGTTTTAAAAAATATAAAAACTCATATGTCTAACCACCTTAACATGGTAAAAACTTCATGAAATTTAATTTAATTTTTCTTTATCCTATAGTATGTGAAACATAGAAGGTGACACATGTTTCAGATTGAAAAAATGTTATACCGTTTGAAAGCTATAGATGTTTTTTGATCAGCCTATCAATCAAGACTTTAGTCGTAAGTCAAATAAAAAATGAATAACAATTATTTATTAATTCAAAGTAAAGCATAATTTATATTGGTGGAAAGCTGAGAATTTCCTTTAAAAACCCTTTTTGTTTCATCAATTTTGGGTAAAAAAAATGTCATCAACCACATATCCTACACATACCCTAGCATATTGCCACTTTTTTGCCCATCATGATCCTGCACATACCCATAGTCTTGTAAAGGACTTTCATGCATTTCTAGACTTAATGAACCTATTTTCCCTTAATTCAACAATGTAAAATGTATTTAATTACAATATCGATTCAATTTAGAAGGCTTATAACTTAAACTTAATGTTAAACTAGTGTTGTAATGTGTCTCACACATTCACATTGGTTCTTGTGCCTTCCTAGGCTATGTGGACCTCATTTTAGTTTTGTAAAGTGTATTTAGTCACACTTTTACATTGAATTCTATGTCACAAGCCCTAATTGTCCTTTACATCAACACTAATATGCTCCTATCAACCCATATTGTGCATCCCAAAGCATAATTTGATAAAATAATTGACAAAGTTGCAATTTAAACCTTATTTCCTTATCTCTTGGAATCTTAGCCATTAGAATGGCCCCTGTGGGACTCATTCACCATGCATGGTGAATTAGTCATATCCAGGTGGGATTCATTCACAATGTGTGGAAAATCAGTCCCATTTGGCCCAATTTTGACCTTTGAGCAGGAATAAAGTGAAAAATAAGTTTATTATCTATTCATGTCAGCTTGTGATGAAGTATTAATGGGAAAATAAGGAGAAATTCCTATAAATATAAGTCTTTTAACTCATTTTCACATCCATTCTTCATCATTTCATCAACCAATCTTCCATCTCAAGTCAAACAACTTAGGGTTTTAACATTACAAGTAATTCAAGATCAATTTTCAGACATTCAAGGGCAGATCCTTCATGTTTTGTTGTAGAATTTCAAGATCAAACATCATGGCAAGGTTATGAACTCCACTATTGCATGTTTCATTACATTCTTTCTCTATTTTGACTTAATTACCTAAAAGGGTTTGACCAGGGAAAACCCCCATGCCCTAAAATTCAACATCTCTCTCTCTCTCTCTCTTGTCTTGTTTGTTTGTAGATTTAGAACTCTTGGAAGCTTGAAAATCATTGAAGATCAAGTTGCAAGGTTGCTCAAGTCTTCTCTTCATTTAACAAGTCAAAATATCAACAAAATGTCACTTGTAGACCTGTAAACCAGAGTTTTAGAAGTGAACACCTATAGGAAGTCAAAATGTACTGAGAGGTCCAGAGTCCACCTTTGAATAATCAAAAATTCAAAAGTTGACTCATTAACCATGAGTGGCGAATGAGTCCCACTTCTAGGTCAATTTTGTGTTTTTTGTATTTTTAGATACCCTTTTGCCAGAAACAGGTTTTGGCTTTGTTTTTGTAGAAATGGAAATGATTCGCCCAAAATGGTGAATGAGTCCCACCAGGACTAAAAATAATCATCAACAACATTTCAGAAACAATTTCTAGCCTCCATCAATATTCTAGGAGAACACTTTTAGTTTGGTTCATTTCTGTTAAGTTTTACATTCATTTCTACATACCACAATGTGTTTTCAAACAAATCACATTTCTTAGGTTTTGCATTCATAACCAATAAATTTCTTAGCTAAGTTGCATCATACATTTCCTAATTTGAGTGAACTAATTAGATTCCCTTGAGTAGGGTTTTTATCTCTCCTTTTAGGTGGAACATCCTAAGAATGCAAGAGTAGTCTATAAATCCTACCCAAAAATCTACAGTTCAGGGTGTAAACTCTTCGCCATAAAGATTGAAGAACTTGAGAAGGATAGAGATGATTTGGAGTTCCAAAGTTTACAAGGACTAGAATATGTTGAAATAGATGAAACTATAAAATCGTATATGGAGAAATATCCAATATTAAGGAAATTTTCAGATGTGTTTCAAGAGGAGTTACCAAGTTTTCCTCTGAAATGAATATTTGACTTCTCTATAGATATAATTTGAAGATCAAAACCTATTTTTAAGGTACCTATAGTACGAAAACCATTGAACATATGGAACTTAAGAAATAATTGGATTATTTGTTTTTGAAAGGACTAATAAGACCAAGCGTATAACCTTGTGGAGTGCTAGTCATCTTTGTTAAGAGGAAGTATGGTACACTGCATTTGTGCATCGACTATTGTATGCTCAACAAAGCTACAATTAAGAAAAAATATTTGTTTCCATGCATTGACAACCTTTTTGATCAAATGAGGGGTGTTGGCGTATTGTATAAAATAGATTTGATATATATATATATATATATATATATCACCAATTGAGGGTTAAAGATGAAGATATCTTTAAAACTGGATTCAGAACTAGATATAGTCAATATGAGTTCATTATTTTACCTTTTGGTTTAACAAATGAACCTGCAACATTCATGAACATAATGAATAGTATGTTTAGGGATTACCTTTACAAATTTATACTAGTTTTTCTAAATGATATGTTGATTTATTCTAGAAATGAGGAAGAAAATTGCAAGCATTTAATAATGGTGCTGCAAGATTTGAGAGAGCATAGGTTGTATGGTAAACTAAATCCAAATGTACATTCTTCCAAAAGAGGGTACATTATTTACGTCATGTGATTTCCACAAATGGAATTGTCGTAGCTCCAACTAAGATCAAAGCAATAATTGAGTGGCCTATACCTAAGAATGTATCGGAGGTAAGAAGTTTCATTGGTTTGGCAAGATATTATAGGAAGTTTTTCAAAAAAAATTCTAAGATCACTTTTCCAATTAATTTTTTGCAAAAGAAAGGAAAGAGATTTGAAAGGATTGAGAAGTGTCACGATGCTTTTGACCTACTCAATAAGAAATGGTGCAGGGGCACCAAGTTCATTTTGTGCAAATGTGGTCAAATGAGGTCTTGTAATAGATTTTGGGGTGTGCGAGTCTTTTTTTATTTAAATCAGGTCATGATAGACCATTTTTAATGTATCTTGAGTCATTTGGTTGGTTTAGGGATTTATTATGCAAAAACTGCAAAACTTGTAAAAAGTTGTCAAAGTAGAAAATGCAAGATTAGGGATGTCAATAGTCAAGGGAGTTTAGAAGTTAGTTTTGTTGGTTGTGTTAGATGTTTTATACAAGGAAAGGGCTTAAATATGTTGAATTTTTTTTATGTAAGGGTTTTATTATTCAATTGCTTGAAGAAATCAAAGAAAACTCTCTTTTTCTGTGTGTTTAACTAGTAAATTGTAGTTGCAAACCATTTTATGGTCTCATATAGTTGGTTCTTGATTCAAAAGTGATTTTGATTCATTGGATATATGTGTTACCTTCAATTTTTCTTTGGTTTGGAGTGAATTTATCAGGTGAGAAGGGTTTAAGAGCCAAAACACCAAAAGCAGGTCTGTAATACCTTATTTAAGGGGTTGAAGTCAATTAAAATGCACTAAACACCCATTCCACGATTGGATTTTTCTGTGATTTGGTGGAATGGGTGGTCTAGGGTAGGTTTAGGTTTCTATCAGGTTTTCAAGAGTAGGGAGTAGTGGTTGATGAGTTTTTGTTGTTTCCCTGAGTGAATCTATATGAGTTTTTTCTTAGAAATGGTGGGTATCAGTTGAGATTCGGTGAAAAGGAAATGATAAAGTTGGAAGTGAGTTTTTAAAGCATGTTTGGGCTATATGTGATGATTCTGAGAAGTTGGTGATGTGAGAAAATGTCTATAGATTGGATTTTCAATAAACCCTTTTCAAATAAGCCAAAGTGATGGTTTTATGGCTTGGTGAGTTTTTGGTTATTTCATTTGATGAAAGTTGTGGATTTTGACTATTTTTGGTCTGGCTATAACCATACAATAGATAGTTTGGGTTGGGAGAAAGTATAAAGTGGTGTTGGTTTGTAAAAGTGGCCTATTTAGGCCTTGGGGCAGCGTACCAGTCAAATTCTAGAGATGATGGTCTAAAATAAGTGCATGAGTAAAATTGATATTTTGAAGTTGAGGAAAATGGTTATTAGGAATGCCTATTGAGAAGTGTGTTTCAAGTTGGACTTGGAAGTTAGGGTCAAGAACCCACTGTTGCAAACCCACAAGGAATATAGAGTGGTTTAGTGATAAATCACCCTAGTTAGGGTTTTGATGATTGAAGAATTGTTGAAAAAAGTTGGAGTTGTGTTTTTTTGTAGTTTTTTTCCTTGATCTACATTAAGTGGTATTAGAGCATAGGTATTAGATCATTTGAAGGTGAAAAGTTGTATATTGAAGAGTGAAAAGTGGGAAGTTGAAAATACAAAATGCCTCTGAAGGGTAGTGCAGTACTTGCAAGGAGATTAAGATGTTGAGGGAGTCACAAGAAGGAATATTATCTAGGTTTGCAACAATGGAGAAAAATAAAATAAGAGGAAAGGCCACTAAAGAGGAAAGTGACCATGAATAAGAGGGTGAAAATGAGAATCCTAGAAGAAGAAACCAATATGATGATGATGAATTAGATCTATATGAGAGAAGGATGTTAAATATGCTCAAGATTGTTAGAGGAGATGCTTCTGGTGAGAAAATAAAGGTGCTAATGTACAATGGAAAATTGGATGTTGAAGAGGTATTAGACTAGATAGATGCCTTAGATAATTACTTTGAGTTCAAAGAGGTTGTTGATGATCAGAAAGTGAAGTTTCTAAGACTAAGTTGAAAGGTCTTGCATTGACATGGTGGAATTAAATTCAAGAGGAAAGAGTCAAGAAAGGAAAGACAAAAATTAGTTCATGGGATAGGATGGTGTCAAAGGTGAAAGCACATTTATCATCAAATGCAAACTTTCAAGAAGTTTCAGAGTTTAAAGTAGAAGGAGAAGAATTTAATGAAATATACTAAAGAGTTTCACAAACTGTCTATTAGGTCTTGTCATATTGAGGATGAGAATGAAAAAATTGCAAGGTATATGTGTGGGTTGAGGTATCAAATTCAAGATGAGTTGAGTTTGGCTACATCAAGAACAGTTGAGTAATATTTCCAATTGGTTGCAAGGGCAGAGGAGAAACTGAAAAGAAGACAAGAAATACAAGGAAGAGGCAGAGGCAACACCAATAGAAGAAGAGGTGCAAGGGAGAATTTTTAAGATCAAGAAGAAATAAACCAAAAAAAAGATCAAGTGGCTAATCAAAGAGGTGGATTTAGAGGTTTCAAAGGAAGGTATGGACAAGGTAGAAGTTCAAGTTAATTTTTAGGTAGGTGTTATCATTGTAATCAATTTGGCCATCCAACATTTAAGTGTCCTAAGATGAAATGATCTACTTCAAGTTGTGGAGAGAAAAAAGTGCAATTGGTGCAAGATTATGATTATGAAAGTGTGCATTCTCCTCATCAAATTGTTGCTCTAGAAATTGGGGAGTCATTAATGTTGAGAAGAAAACTCTCAAAGGCATCAAAAGAGAAGGAGATGACTCAAAGTTGAACTTTATTCAAGACCACCTACAAATGAAAAGGAAAGGTATGTAAGGTAATGATAGATTTAGGGAGCACTAATAATATGGTTTCTAATGAAATGGTGGATAAAATGAAGTTAGTGAAAATTCCTCATCAAACACCTTATAGACTATCTTGGGTGAATGAACAAGCTTTAGTTGAGTTTAATATTGGTGGATATAAGGATGGCATTCTTTGTGATGTTTTGCCAATGGATTGTTGCAATTTGTTACTTGGGAGACCATTAAAGTTTGATAGGAATACACTTTATGATGGTAGACATAATGCTTACACTATTGAGAAAGATGGAAATATAATCACATTGACTCCATTGGTTAAGGATGTTAAAGAACATGGTAAGGCAAAAAAAGTAATCATGATAGGAAAGAGGGAGTTTGTGAAGCTAAATGAAAACAAAAATGAATAATGTGTAGCCACTTCAAGGCTTGAAGAATTTTTTAGGAATGATTCTATGATGGAAGGCAGAAAAGAAGATGGTTTGGTGTTAAAAATTCAGAAAGAGAAGGTCAAGGATGAATTCCTTGTGAATACTCAAAATGGGTGAGAAAAGCATGATGAAATTGTGATAGGGATAGTGATTTTTCCATTGAATGGAAAGGAGGTTAGAGGGCCATTAAATACTGTCAAGATAGAATTTTATAAATCTATTGGTACAAAGGTTTAGAAAGCTGACCAGATAGAGGTTCTTGAGGCTGAGGATCGAAGGAAAGATATGAAAGGAAAAATGGAAGAGATGAAAGGTAAATTACAAAGCAAAGTGGATAGATTTGATTACACAAGGAGATTCAAGAATAAGAAAGAGATTTATAAGGTACACGGAGGTGTGGAAGCAGCTAGGGAAGTCATTTTGACAATGTTTTCAAAGGAAGCACACATGAAAGATCAAACTTCAAGAGTAGAGTAGCAATTTCAAGGAAGGAACTAGTCAAAGGGCAGAGATAATGAAATTTTCCAATACTTGACTCATTGGAAAGGGTCACCAAGTGGATATGAAGGTTGGAGATCATGGAATGATAAGAGGAAGTATATTTTTGGTCCTCAAAGGGACTTGAGGTCTTTTTAAAGTGAGAAGTGTGGTGTAGTGGAACCAAGTTCATTTTGTGCAAATGTGGTCAAATGCGGTCTTGTAATAAATTTTGGGGTGTGTGAGTGGTTTTTTACTCAAATAAGGTCATAATAAATCATTCATAATGTATCTTGAGTCATTTGGTTGGTTTAGGGGTTTACTATGCAAATATTGCAAAACTTGTAAAAAGTTGTCAAAGTGGAAAATGCAAAAGTGCAAGATTAGGGAAGCCAACAACCAAGGGAGTTTAAAAGTTAGTTTTGTTGGTAGTGTTACTTTTTTTATAGGAGGGAAAATATTAAATATGTTGAAAAAATTTGATGTAAGGGTTCTATCATTCAATTGGTGGAAGAAATAAAAAAAGAACTCTCATTTTTTTGTGTTTAACTAGTTAATTATAGTTGCAGGCCATTGTACGGTCCCATACAGTTGGTTCTTGATTCAAAAGTGCTTTTGATTCATTAGATATATGTGTTAACTTCACTTTTTCTTTGGTTTGGAGTGATTTTATTAGGTGAGAAGGCCTTAAGAGCCAAAACACCACAAGAGGGTCTATAATACCCTGTTTAAGGGTTTGAAGTCAATTAAAATGCATGAAACACCCATTCCACCATTGGATTTGTTTGTAAGTTGGTGGAATGGGTGGTTTAGGGTAGGTTTAGGTGTCTATGGGGTTTTCAAGAGTAGGGAGTAGTGGTTGATGAGATTTTGTTGTTTCCCTAGGTGAATTTGTATGAGTTTTTTCTTAGAAATAGTGGGTATGATTTGAGATTCAGTGAAAAGGAAATTTTAAAGGATGGAAGTGAGTTTGTAAAGCATGTGTAAGTTATATGTGATGAATTTGAGAAGTTTGTGAGGTAAAAGAAGTTCTGTAGATTGGATTCTCAATAAACCATCTTCAAATAAGCCAAAGTGAGGGTTTAATGACTTGGCGAGTTTTTGGTTGTTTCATTTTATGAAATTTGTGGATTTTGACTATTTATGCTCTATTTATAACCATACAATAGATAGTTGGGGTTGGGAGAAAATATAAAGTGGTGTTAGTTTGTAAAAGTGGCCTTTTTAGGCCTTGGGGCAACATACCAATCAAATTTCAAAGATGATGGTCTGAAACAAGTGGATGAGTAAACTTGATATGTTGAACTTGAGTCAAATGGGTATCAGGAATTCCTATTGAGAAGTTGGTTTGATTTTGGACTTGGGTGTTAGAGCCATGAAACCAATATTGTAGATCTATAAGGAATATAGAGTGGTTAAGTGAGAAATCACCCTGGTTATGGTTTTGATGATTGAAGAATTATGGAAAATAATTGGAATTGTGTTTGTTTGCAATTTTCCTCCCTACTCTGCATCAAATCCTGAAGGTAACTTTATGGTTATCACAGATTCATGCAAAGAAGGGTTGGGAGGTGTGCTGATGCAATATGGGAAAGTAATTGCCTATGAATCTAGAAAGTTGAAACCATATGAGATGAATTATGCATCGCATGATTTATAGTTGGCAGATGTTGTTCATGCATTGCAAAAGTGGAGGCATTATTTGGTAGGAAAAACCTTTGAGTTGAAAACTAACCATAATGGGTTAAAGTACCTTTTTACACAACCTAACATGAATGCTAGACAAAGAAGATGGGTAGAGATAATACTTGACTATTATTTTAATCTTAGTTATATTAAGGGAAAATAAAATTGGGTTGTCGACGTATTCAATCGAAGATGACACGTTGCTTCTATAGTAACAATCCAAACTTATTTTAAGGGGAAAGTACTCCAAAAGTGCTAGGAAGATGAGTATTACTTGCAAGTGAAGCAAGAACTCACTAATAATACACAAAATTATAGGTATATGAAGGTAATCAATTTGAATCTAATGGAACACTTAGATATAAGGGTAGAATGTATGTACTTGATGTAAAGGAATAAGAAATCTAGTATGGAAGGAAATACACAAAGCACTGTACTCTGGACATCCTGGAGTGACGAAAATGATGGCTGATGTAAAAACATTATACTTTTGGAAGAGAATGAAGGGAGATGATGCTAGTTTTATGGCTAGGTGTCTTGAGTGTCAAAGGGTGAAAGTTAAGCATCATCATCCTATTGGCTTGTTATACCCATACAATATACTAGAAAAGAAGTGGCAAGTCATAAGTATGGACTTTGTGCAAGGATTTCCTATGTAAAGGAATAAGCACAATTCCATACTAGTGGTAGTAGATAAGCTTACAAAAGTAGCACATTTTAAACTAGGGAACTTAACTGATGGGGCACCTATCATAGAAAAGAAAATTGTGCAGGAGATGTTTAGATTGCATGAAATTCCTAAAAAGATAATTTTAGATAGGGATGCATGAGTCACTTTTGGGTTTTGGAAAACCTTATTTTTTGCACTAGGGAATCGGTTGAATATAAGTTTAGCATATCATCTAGAAATGGATGGGAAAATTGAAAGGGTAAACCAAGTATTGGAAGATCTACTTAGGATTTATATCATGGATCAACAATACAAGTGGGAGGATTACTTTCCCTTAGTAGAATTTTCTTACAATAACTCTTATTATTTTGCAATAAAGATGGCTACTTTCAAAGCTTTGTATGGTTGAAAGTGTCAAACTCCTATATGTTTGGATAAACTTGAGGATCGAGTAAGTCTTGGGCTAGAAATGTTGGTTGAAATGGATGAACAAGATAAGGTAGTTAAGAAAGGGTTACCTAAAGCTAACAATTGATAGAAAAGATATGTTAATTCTAACAGAGTGCCCCATAATTTTAAATTAGGTGACAAAGTATTGTTGAGAGTGAAACCTCACAAGAGCTCCATTAAATTTGGAAAGTCTTAAAAGTTATCCCCGCATTACATTGGACCTTTTGAGATTCTAGAGGAAGTAAATCCAGTAGCCTATCGTATCGCATTTCCACCAACTCTTGCCATAATGCATAATATCTTCCATGTGTCATACCTTAAACAATATATATTTGGTGATAACCATGTAATTCATTTGATTTCTTTATAGGTACAGGACCTCAAAGTAGTAACTCTCAAGTTTTTTAAGGTGCTTGGAACACATAAGCTACACTTACATAACAGAGAGGTCTTGTAGTGTAAATTCCAATAGGACCAATATGTAGAAGACACATCTACTTGGGAGGACTATGCAAAAATTCAGTAGAAATTTCCTCGTATTCTTAATGCTTTTGAGAATTTTGAACAATGTTTAACATTAGTTGTTAAGTTTTGAATAATACCTTAGGTCATTGGGGATGATGATTCATAAGGGGGGGGGAAGTATGTTACACTCCAAATGTAGAGTTACTAACTACTATTACTACATAGGGTAAATATGGATGTAATGTGCAATTCTAGAAATGAATAAATTATGCTTGTACCTTGTTATCAATATGAATTTTATCGCATTTGATGATTGTCTCATTTGAATGTTACCTCTGTTGATGTTATTCATGGTGAAATACTAAATATATGTGAATGAAAGGTTATTGAATTATCATTATTCTAACTTTGGAGATGTTAATGTATATTGTATATTGTTATGAACAATTGATTGTCATGTGCATGTGTTGGTGGATGCAGTTATGTGTTCCATTCCTTTAAGAAGAGAAAAATTATCTCTTAGGAGAAGATCTTGGTCGACTAACCAATAAAATTAAACTATCTGAGCATATACACACACCACATTGGAAATATTGAGTTGAGTTAGTTTGAAGGTAATAGGTAAGTCATCCTTAGCTGATGTGTTTGCATTTGAGAGTCTTGTTTACTTCTACATGCATTGGGTGATATTTATCTGTTTGAGTTTTTACGATCTTTCATGTGTGATTATGATTATATTGAAAAATGGGATTTACATGGAAGTATGTGTATATATATCCATATGCGTGTCAATGGGATCTAGTGACATGCATATGCATATGTATAGATGTACCACACATAAACACTCATCAATATGATGGAAATCGTGAATGACTATGTGAATTGGATGTGAACATATATATATATGTGTATAGTATATACGCGTATCTATATGTATATGTATAAGAATACATGTGTACAATTGTGAATGGACACACTCATACATATACATACATACATACATATATAGATATATACATTTATACATACATACATACATACATATATACTTACATACATACATATATACATACATACATACATACATACATACATACATACATATATATATATATATATCACATATATGCTTATATTATAAGACTTATGATATATATATATATAATATATATATATATATAAATATATATGTTAATGGATATATATAAATACATGTTAAGTATTTAAGTATATATATGTATGTAATATATGTTATATATATAATAATAAATATATATTAAACATATTATATATGTGAATTGAGATCGACTATCTCTTATTCATTAAAGCCAATTCATAAGGTTGTTTCATAATCAATATAGACTATGGAATGAAGGTCAATATTGACCATGTCTATGGAAGCTGATTTAAAAGCTTTGGACTGCTAGTGGAAACTGAATTATCATTGTGATTAGCACACGATATATGGTGTGGCATTGCATTTGATATTTTTGACTATAGAGCTCTTGACTTGGTTGACATATTTAATGAGACCGTTCTTGTCTTTGTCTCACGTATTATACTAGTTATGTCAATTCATTTACTTGATGAGTCAATAGAAATCTATTGTCATATAATGAAAGAAGATTTAGTTTGGATGTGCCAAACATGAATGAAACAGATTAAAGTTGGTGCCACTTTTGAGTTTGATTTGCTATAGATGTCTTTTCATTGTGTTAATTTGAATTATACATATGTTGATTGAATGAGTCTTAGGATTTCTTTCATCAAAACAAGTAGATTTGGAGGAGGTTTTGCTGAGTCTAAGCTTATTTGATCACCACCTTATTGCTTTGTTTCATGTGTTGCTTTGCATGACACTTGTTGTCTAATTGCATCCCTAAACTGTAGGATTTGAGGTTACTTGGTTGCTCTATAAATAGCTAAACCATTTAATTGTGAGGGACACATTCCTTTCAAGAGATTATATATCTTTTTCAATTCCTATTTTCTACATTATAACTAGTCATAATTTGCTTCGCATTGAGAGAGATATAGGAAGAGAGTTCTTATAGTTTGTGAGGATATTAAATTTTGAGAGGAGTAAGCTATCAACTTGAGAGGTGGAGATTATAATGATATTTCTTGAGAAGTTGTTTGTCAAGCTAATTATTGTTAGAGAAGACTGCATTTCTGTCTTTAGTTGGATAAGTGATGACATGCATGAGGATCTCTTATTTTTTGTTTTGATGTGTCTTGCATGCATGGTTGAGATGTCTTTTCCAATATATGAATTAGTGAATGTAGATTATTTTGAAAAGGGATTTGAAGCTATTGTGTTGTTTTCATATTGTGTTCTTATGTACTCCATAGTAGGAGATGGGTGTTATCATAGGTATTATATACTAGGTATTTTTTAACACAAAAAAAACATATGGTGTATTTAGCTAAGTTATTTATTTAACTAGGAAAGCTTGTGTTTACTCCTAGGAGAGTTAAACCTATATGGGAGGGAAATGTTTACTTACTTTTAAGTAGGGTTATCCAAGTATTTAGGTTATCTTTGGAATAAAGGACTATCCATTATAAAAAAAACCTATCTTGTGAACTTACTAGTTAAGTAGGTTTATTCATAGTAGAGTAATATGGTTGTAGGTTATCTGGGATGATGGACTATCCATTGAAGTAAATACCTATGCGTAGCTTAAGATAGCCTTAAGTCAAATCAACCCTGAGTAGTGTATGTGATGGATGACCCTCAGTAGAACATACTAAATGAAACACTTTGACCAAAGAAGCGTAATGACCTTTCTCTCCACTGTCGGTTCACCATGATCTAGTATTAAAGTTCTAGTTATCTAGGACACAACACTATGCTCGGTTGGTTGTCATTATCGGTTACTCTACCAATCTCTTCGTCAAAGGGATGTTCCATCTATTGAGGGATAGATGTGTGAGGGACCGCATTATGAATCTGTGGTTGGCAAAAAAGTGCCTGAGTGATTCTTCTCCTCCATAGCAGGGAATAGAAGAACCAATACTTGAAAGGAAGTATCCTAGTTCATCTTAAAGCCATTTTTTCTAAAGCTCTTTGATCTATGTTTGAAAATGTATGATTTCTTATTTTTATGTATTATATGAATGAAAAGGAATTCATGTTGTAATATGTTATGCATTTTGAATTGGAAATTATCAATAAAGAAAATATTTTTTTTAATACAATGACATGTTACTTGTTTATTTACTCACAAAGTGTAAAATTGGAATTTTTTACTTCATTAAAGGGTTAGTACGTTACGTAATTAAACCTAGAGATCCATCAATGGATAGGTTTGGAACATAGGCAAATGAATCCAACCAAGTATACATCAAAAAGAAGAAATACATTGAGGACCAAGTTGAAAAGATGAAATATAACCTAGAGGAGATGGTGAATACACCTATGGGTTCTACAGAAAAATTCCAAACCAACATTTGTTTCTCTATAGATTACTCCAAGTACAAGAAGTTAAATTAGGACCTATGCCCCCTCTCTTTGTTTTCCTATGTCCTCTAAAACAAATCCTACAAGGAGTTCGAAGAAGAAATAAACATGTAGCACCCCTGAGACAAAAAAGAATCAAGAGGATAAGGAAAGAAAAAGCTAATAGAAAAAAGTACATAAATGAAGATGAAGATGAAGTGGAGG
Source organism: Sequoia sempervirens (assembly GCA_007258455.2). Taxonomy (NCBI): domain Eukaryota; kingdom Viridiplantae; phylum Streptophyta; class Pinopsida; order Cupressales; family Cupressaceae; genus Sequoia; species Sequoia sempervirens. The sequence continues at coordinate 29,675,435 of VDFB02000017.1, read as the reverse complement.
AGAAACCACATTTGATCTAGAAGAAGAAATCTCAAGACTATTAGAAAGAGACTAGTGCAAAAAGAAAAGAAATTGATGTGGTAGACACATAAAGTGAAGGGGGAGTGGAAAATAGGGATAACTTTAAGAAACTCCCCCCTCGGTGAAGGTGTAAAATCCTAGCAAAAATCTCCTTTATTTGAAAAAAATTATTAATTTTCTTGGCAAATGTATGAACATTATCAAAAAAATTGTAAAATCCTAGTGAATCTTAATGAATAATTGGAAAAAATAATAGTCACAGTGGTGAATTCTAGCAAATAATCACTAAAAATATTAATTACAATGGAAAATCTCTCCTTTAAAAATTTGCGTAGTTGGTCCGCGGAGTTCACCCATACTTTTTTGTTTTTTGTAATATTGAAGTAGGGGCTCGGGGGTGGCAGCCACTAGCAGGGTCAAGGAGGAAGAGCCCCCTTGTGAGGGTTGAGGGGACAACACCCCCTCATGGTGTTTGGGGACAACTTCCCCAATGTGCTCCAAGCATAAATTCACTTTTGAAAATGCATTGTAGCACACACAGATTAATCATTTTTTAAAATTATCAATTAAAAAAAAGACTATATGAAAAGTTAAATTGTTACCATCGATTAGCTTTCTAATCAGATGGCTACAGGTTGATTTCATGACCTATATGCACGTTCCTTTTAAAAGGTTTTTTGAGGCCTGAAATTTGTTTTAGGCCACACGATTAAATTTGATTTGTGGCCCAAAACAAATTTCAGGCCTCAACAAGTGTTTTAAAATGAACGTACATATAAGTCATGGAATCAATTTGCAACCATCTGATTAAAAGGCTAATCAATGGAAATAAATAAAAGCCCTATTCAAGGCTAAATTATAATATTACTGGAAAATATAATTAATATTTGTAATTATAGTATAAACTACTAGTGAATCAATTCTAATGACGCATCATTTAAAAAATAATGTAGAGGTGAATTAATCGAGACGAAATTAATTTTTTGTAAAAACTTGGAGATTCAACATCCTTTTTAGCTTGTACTATTTGTCATTTCTGGAGGTCTCAATTTCAATTATTCACCAATTGGCGAAGATTCACCAGTAAATTTTTCCCTAGTGGAAAAGGAAAAGAAAGCATTTATTATTCAAAGAAGAGAAAAGAGTTTTGGAGAAGAAGAAAATTCACCTAAAGGTAAGGGAAATAAGAAAGAGAAGACCCATCTGGTTAAGGAGCATATTCCCATAAATTTAGATGCATTTTTTAGTGAGATTATAGAGTTTGGCATGTTGAAGGAAATTTTTACAATGTATGCAGTTACAGATAATGAAGACAAAGCAACTATCAAAGAGGCTATTGTTTTTGATAAAGGAAAAAATGGGTTTTACATGGACCCAAAACCACAAAGTTTACAAACATAAGAGAGATTAAGCATTAAAGATCACAAAGAAAAAAAATATGGAAAGAGAAAAGAACCATTTCAAAACAACAGCTCCCAAACAAAGGCCATCAAAAAACCCGCCAGAACAACTGATAAAAAAAAAAACTAGCAGGAGTTAATCTAATCACTTTAACACCTATGTTGTCTCAGCTTCTAGTTCTGCATCTCCTGAACCCCCCTCTTAAAGGTTTGAACCATCTGTGGTGTGGGAGGCTATTGTTAAGTATATGGTAACATTAAATAAAAACCTTGGTGATATTGAGGATCAATTTCCTAATGATCTGAAAGGCCTGTTAATTGTTAGATGACAAGAATCTATTGATGAAGATGCTAATATGAAATTATTTTCCTTGGGGAAGATTGGTTCCTTATCTCTTCTCATAAGAGTACCTACTCTTTTTTTTTCCCTAAATTTTTGGTTATACAACTTAGAAAACATGTGTCCATCCTCATGAGACAAGGTAACAAATAATACCCCTCTAGTTGTAACACATTGCACACAACTTAAGATCTTGCTAAATATTTGGGAGCTTCACAATATAGTGAAGATAGAATACAACATGAAACATCTATCCTAGAATGTAATGAACCTATCAATGAACAACATGAGCATGAACTTGGTCAGGAAGATATGGTAATAGATAATACCCCTCTAGTTGTGGAGAATATTGTGGAATAAAAGGAAGATGATAGGAAAAATTCCTTGAAGAAATATGAAGATGAAATTGAACAAAATTTTCCTCCTTTGGATATGGATAAATATGGTAAGAATAATAAAGAAGATATGCAAAGTTTCCTAGAGAAGACTGAGGAAAAAAAAGAAGATACTTCAGCTCGTTTGAATGTAGAGAATAATATTGAAGAATGTTTTGGTAGTGGAAAAAAGGATAAGAGTGATAAAAAGGAAGAAGAAAGTGCAATAACTGGTGGTGAATCCTCCAAAGCCTTTAGCGATTCATTGAAATATTTGTTTGAGATGTAGTTACATTTTGAACTAGTGGTTTTTGTAACTCCTATAGATTCCCATGAAACAAGGTGAGGTGGACCTACATAAGATTTCCCCTTTGCACAAACTATAGCTTGGTGATATATTTCATACCTTTTCTAGGAAGGAAATTCGACAAACTCACCAAAACACTAAGAATTTTGTAGATGAAGTAGCAAAGGTGTTGTAGGAAGGTATTCTTGAAATAACTGTTAATAATGACTTATCTAGTGTGTAGAAATTGAAATTATTGCCTGATTGTTTTAAGGATTATTCTATTGGGTTGGAATAAAATATTGAAAAGTATGGAAAAGAAGGTCAATCACAAGAAGTTAAAAGAATTTTTTGATAAATGCGGTACTACTCATGGAAAGTTGCAACAAAACCTAAGGGATTTTTAGAAATGTTTGGAAGAAGCTAAAGTTTTGTTTTAGTTCTATTTGAAATTTCCAATCTCTACAAGGAGCATCAATGATCAAACAAACTCTATTGAGTCACAAAATTCTTAGGCTTCAAGTGCATATGATCTCATAAACAATGTAGATGGAGAAAAAAGAGAAACCATTAAAAAAATACATGGTAAATTATTTCTACTCTAGGAACAAAAAAGGAAAATCATAATGCAATACACTTAGCTCAGAGATTTGGTGAGTGCAAGACTTACATCTTTAACTAGTGTTTTACCTAATACTGAGAAGGTGGTGTAAATGAATCTAGTTCCTTGTTATTTTAAAGGAGACAACCTCCATATTCAATTTGAGAGTTAGTCTCAGTATGATTTCTATTACTAAGAAAGATTGGGAGGCACACTTTGCTAAACTGAAAGTGTCTTAAAAGGGTGTTTTACAATCTACTACTTAATTTTTACATTTTTCTCTGTATATACAATTTTATGATTTCAATGTACATAGGAAGTAGTTGATGGTGTTGTAGTAAAATTTTTCAGTTTTGATGCATAAATTTTTAGGGGGAGCCACTTTCATGTAAGCATTTCACTAAGGGAGACATTGTTGGAGAAGTGTGTCGAGTATAGAAGAGAATTATCTTTTTGGTACACTTTTCCCTTTATGTCAAAGGGGGAGTAGTTTTGGGAGAGTGTCATGCCATTAATGACAAATGGGGAGATTGTTAGGAACATGAGAATGATGGGTATGGTGTTGTGATTGATGTCAACCCATTGTAGAATTGTAGAAGTGTTGGTCTAAAGAAGACCAAGTGTTTTAGAGAATTGGATAAGTCCTAGTGTGTATATTCAGTGTTCAAAGTGTTAGTGTAGGTTTTTTAATATTATTTTTCCTACACATTATTAAGCATACCTTTGGTTATAGGAGATGTGGTTCATGTGAGGACACGTGGTGTAATCAATCGACTACATGTGTTGCTCCCGCTCACACTTGGGTGGTTGAGTTTCACACCCTCTTTTGGCCTTATATGCCTCCTCACAAAACCACTCATTTGTCTCTTTCTAAGTAGGTTATGCCACATGTTTGGCATTTTCCAAGTAGGCATAACTCCCACCTAATTTGGTTATTTGGGAGTTATTTCTCCTCTTGGAATTATTTTCCCATGTTCTGCTATATATTTTGCACTCACCTCTCCCTCCTATCTAGTCCAGATGAGTTCATATTAACACAGTCAATTCAATGGAGAGTTGAGGTATATTGTATCATTTAGTGTGTGATAAAAGCACCATTTTGTTATTGCACTATATTCTAACATTTTATCTCTTTTTTCTCTTGTGTGGAAGGTTTATCTTAGTTTTGTAGGTGATCCAGGGTGCTCGAGTTCATCAACAACTCTTACATGGTATCAAAGCGTCATATCTGCAAGCCCCTTCTCAAATTTGAGAGATTTGTGAGTGTTTTAATTAGTATTTTAGGTTGCAGCATGCCTTTGCTTGTATTAAGTAGCTGATTCTACCTTTTCATGTTTTTTTTGGTTTCTGGGGTCGTTTTTGTTGCTAAAGGTGTCTATTTTACACTAGATCCCCATTTTTTGTATATTTTAAAGAAAATTTGCCATCTGGGTTTTGTTCGCAGTAGAAAAAACCCATCTAGGTCGTTGCTATATTTTGTATACATGTTATATATTTTGCAAAAACTAAATTAGAACATTTAAGCAGATCCCATCTCCATTGGAGTTTTGCATTTTGCACCCGATCTTCAAAAGCCCATATCTCAGTCATTTTGGCTCCTTTTTGCAAGAAATTATTTTTGATTTGGGGTAGAATTTTGTAGTATTTACAATGGTGTAATCCATTTTTTCTCAAGTGATCTGGATTTTTTAGAAAATTAGTTTTATCAGTAGATCTGAAGGATAGTTCTCATTTTTGGAACTTCAAATGGATATAACTTTCACATATGACCTTAGATCAAGGTGATTCTTTTTTTGAAAGTTGATATTTTCTGAGCATTACACATTGGTGCTATTTTGAGATTTTGATTCTAAGATTAGTTTGTACTTTCAATATTTGGGTCCAATATTGGACATTGTAAAACTTTGGAAAATAACTCCAGAATTGTAAATGCACTAATTATAAAGTGCCACCATTATATTGTTCTGGGTGGGATCATGATTGAGTAATTCAGAGGCGTAATCTTTTTCCTTTGTTGGTTTATGTCTCTTGAATGGTCTATTGTGTGCCTAAAAGTAGAGGAGTTTAATATGGGAATCAAAACACATCCTACTATATAATAAGCTTAAATCAATGGAACTTTAAGTCTTGGCGAGATGGAATCCTAAAACATTGTAGGTGGCTTAATATTTTTCCCTATCTCTATGGACTCATTCCTAAACCTTCATCAAAATGGAAGAGAGTTGTGTGGGACTTAAAAATAGAACATATCCTAGGAGTAATTGGTTGTAGTTGTGATATTGATACACAAATGGTCACTAATGGCATTTAGATCCCTCATGACCTTATGAAAAAACTTTGGGAGATGTATGGAGACTCGAATGAACCTCCATTCTTAGAGGATCCTGTTGTGGATTGTCTTGTTCCACTTGCAAAGTTTAAACCTATTGATGATAAAATAGCTGAAACACTTTCTGATTGGGAAAGGTATGGTAGTTTTAATGACATAGAATCTTCTCCTCTTATAGAGACATCTATTGAGACTTTAGTTTCTATGGCTCCTAATCCATATTTAGAGGTATCATCTTCTTCATCTATGAGTCAACATCTTGATGTTGAGGGCTCTTTTATTCCAGTATTGGAAGAATCATCTATTTCATCATGTTTTGAAGATACAATGGGGGATGATAGGTGTAGTCATATGGCATGCACTAAGATCTCATCTCCTTCATCTATTGTTGTGCCTGAGGATGCTCATGATCCATCATTTTTGGCTCCTTGTGATTCAGTGCAACATGACATATATTGTCTTTCAGGCTTGGCTACTTGCGATGGCTTCTTAACAGGGATTTCAGACTTGTTTGTAGAATCTCATATTGTAGATTTGGGAGACATTATTGACAGTATTCATCTTTTCTTTGATGGAGATGATCCTTCTTCAATTGTTGTGAGGGAACACTCTGACCCTCTTGCTCATTCTCTACATGATCATTCTTTGCAGTTTGGGATGAGTGTGGATAATTTTGGACAAAGTTTAGAGGATGCTTCTTTATCTTCAAAAGGGATATTCTTGTCTTCGGATTTTGTTCTACATTCATCTCCACTAGGCCCTGGATTGTCATCTTCTGCAGTGTGGCCTAGAACACCTGATTTGATGGTGACATCTTTCAACATCGACATGGAGACACCTAAGTAGAGTTCAGAGACTTCATACATTTTCATCATTCTTCCTTCATATTCCTTTTAGGAATGGGAAGGTATCTTGCATACATCCTTAGTTTTCTTTCTTCCTAATGAAAGGAATATTATTCAGCGATCTTGGATCATCTTCAGCTTCTTGTGTCGAATATTCACCAGTAATGTAGGAGATTCTATATTTGGGAACTATATGGTCTCTCTTCTTCTTCTCTCTTGGGGGAGAGTTTTGTCCTATGGGTTTTCTCTTTCTCATCTTTGAGAGATTTCATCATTGTACATGGGTACCTAACATGGCCTTGTAGCCAGGACCCATCTTTGCGTTATTTCATCCTTTCACCCACCTAAGCTATGCCTAAGGGGGGTTGTTAGTGTAGGTTTTTTAATATTATTTTTCCTACACATTATTAAGCATACCTTAGGTTATAGGATATGTGGTTCATGTGAGGACACATGGTGTAATCAATCGATTACATGTGTTGCTCCCACTCACACTTGGGTGGTTGAGTTTCACACCATCTTTTGGCCTTATATGCCACCTCAAAAAACCACTCATTTGTCTCCTTCTGAGTAGGTTATGCCACATGTTTGGCATTTTCCAAGTAGGAATAACTCCCACCTAATTTGGTTATTTGGGGGTTATTTCCCCTCTTGGAAATATTTTCCCATATTCTGCTATATATTTTGCATTCACTTCTCCCTCCTATCTAGTCTAGATGAGTTCATATTAACTTAGTCAATTCAATGGAGAGTTGAGGCATATTGTATCATTTAGTGTGTGATAATAAAATCATTTTTTTATTGCACTATATTCCAACATTTTATCTCTTGCTACTCTCGTGTGGAAGGCTTATCTTGGTTTTATAGGTGATCCTGGGTGCTCGAGTTCATCAACAACTCTTACACAAAGGAACAATGTTTTGGTCCACATTCCTCTCCCTTGAAGAATCTTGTCATGAAGTTTTAAGGTGTTCATGGTATGTGTTGGATGTGTCTAACTCTAAAGTTTTTTGGTTTTATGTCTTTTGTAGTTGAAGATACCATTGATAGTGTATCAAGCTTAGTAATGGTAGTGTTATAGGTGTGAAGTGCATGTTGGAGTGCTCCGCATTATATCATGGATGAATATTATGTTGTATAGTTTGAGAAGGGTTGGAAGGTGTTAGATGTGTGTGCACACCAAGTGGAAAGTGATTTGGTGGTCTACATGTCAAGTTGTGAATGAATAGATTCTTCATTCAATTGCTGCTTCATGAACAATGCCAACTTAAAGATTTAGGAGTCATGTGGAGTTGAATTATGCATAGAGCATAATCATTGGAGAGATTATAGGTCATGTTGACCTATTTTGGTGTTGTACACATTTTGATTCTCTCTACAAAGCATGTGTGTTGGTTTTTTGTGCTAAAATTTTATAAGGTTAAACATTTCATCTAATTAGGCTGACCTAATTGATGTTTTTGTTGATTACGATATATATACAAGGTTAATTCCTTTTCTTGATGTAATTAAGAGAATGCACAAGAAATGATGTAGTGTGAAGTGTGAAAGGTGATAGTGGTGATGTATAAGTATGCAACAACAATTTTTTTTAGCTTAATTTAATTGTACACTCATCATA
>VDFB02000017.1:29649064-29667518 GCA_007258455.2 Sequoia sempervirens | reverse complement strand
ATTGATTCTAATTTCTACAGTTGCCACATGATCAGCTACTCCAATCTTTAAATTCATAACATGCCCAAATGCTTTCTCAGTATCAATGAAAACTGACTTTCTGTGAGGTGGATATAAAGCCCAAATCATCAATGACCCTTCATTTGGATTGTACTTTGACCCTACATATACTTTTGTCACCTTTTTTGGGTTGAGCTTATGTGTAGCATTACTATCTTTCAAGAAACTATCAAAAACTAGTGCAGAATTGAGATCCAAACTAGGAAAAATCATAACACCATCATTTTCCAACATTTTCTCCCCTTTTCAGGGGTCATATCTGCCATCTGCTTTTCCACACACATCTTTAAATCATTCAGTAATTGATCTTCATTACTTGATGTGATATTGTCAACCTTTTCCCTTATTTCTTTCCCTTTTTGTTTGTACAAGAATGCCTTAAACTCTAGAGAGTTTAAAAATTCATCATCTAATACAAATGATATGTATTCTACATGCCTTGCATCTACCTCTACATCCACTTCAACACTCAATTCTCTGGCAGGACAAGTGTAATGTTGAGTTCTCAATCTGGACATTTTACTTGGTTGGTTTTGTGGTACATTATCCTTAGATGCCTCCTCCCCAGAAGACAACAACTCTATATCCTGTAACCTCTAATTATATCTTTCAACCACTATCTATGCTTCTTCCTCTTCCAAATTCCATATCATATCATCAAATTTATAGGGAACATGTTGATACCCTCAAAATTTTATCCTTATTTTAGTAGAATTGATGTACCCTTCTGGGTCAAAATTCTTTCTGGGTGGTCCTCTTTTCATATTATACTGCAATAGTTTATCAAGGATCAAATTGTATCATTCTTTGGCTAACACAGTAAAATCACCAAAGCATAATGTACTAGGCATGAAAGCCTACTTTCCAAAGGAGCTAAAATTCATAAAATTGGAATAATCCATCTGTCTGACAATTTCCAAATATGCAATTTTGTTCGGGACTATTTTTAGCAAAATGAATGGGGCATCTTCAAATCCATAAACCATAATCATTGTAGCACCCTCCAAGCAATACCAATCCCACCAGTTATGACTAATTGGCTCGTGGAAATCTTTTGGTTGAAGAAACATCTTTATCTCTTTAGATAAAGAATAATCACATGGATGATTGTACAATTTGTACAATGTCTTCACAAAATACTCCTCAAAGTGAACAAAACTAGAATTAGAAAATCTACTGTCCCAGACAACTATCCATAATAGAATAGGTAATGTTGTGCCTTCTTTGTCAAATTGAGAAATTCTCATCTCTTGAGGCCACAGTCCCAACCCCTGTCCAAAATATAAACTATGTCCATCAATAATGAATAATTCCTGAGATGAAAGATAGAGGCTCCGCCCTTTATTGCCATCAATCCAAAATCAATCCCCTTAAAAATGTATGAGGCATAATCAAATGGTCTAGAGGTGTGGTACTAGATATCAGTTGAAATTATCATGGGCACAATTGACATATACTCAGGGACATCCATTCCCAATAGCTTGCCTACTGAGAAATAAGTATACTTCATATAGGGTTCAAATAGGTCAACATGAAAAGGAGATCCATCACTATCTCGTGGAGGAATTGGTTTGACACCTTGTCTAATCCTGTGAATTGGCAACCTCCAACCCTTATAAATTGTGTCCATTCTCCTAAACTCCATTTCTAATTCATCACATATGATTTTTTCATTGCAAACCCCTTCCAAATTGAAAACTTCCCCTATTACATCTTCTGATAAGTGTATTTGTGGCTTCCTAGATGGGTTACATATAGCTTTGAGTTTTGAGTTATAATGAACAACTAACAATTTTACCAATTCTGCATTAACAAATACATTAGGGCACACCAGCTTTCCAGAATTAAGCTTCCATGGGTTATATACTGGTTCAAAATGATTTCTCTAATAATAGTGAAACATAAACAATTCATACCCTCTTTTTAGAGTCCAAACATCTCCTATGAGTTTATATTTATCATCCAATTTATCTATTTTTGCCTGAAGTTGTGCATATTGTCCATCTTTAGGTCCAGAGCTAGGTAATTGGTCAATGAGGGCTTTATTTAATCTTTGTTCAGTGCCCTCATGTTCTATTTCAGTCTTTTGTTTCTTTCCTTTAGGCTAGCTACTTTCACCATGTTTTCTACTTTTTTATTTTCCTGAGCTGGGCGACTCCATTCCTCAAAAGTTACAGAAGTTAAAATTAGAGGAACTAAGGAACAAGAACTTACTGTATTTTGCTTGAAACCTTTGGACTGAAAGAATTCCTTTGTTCTTTGTTTTCCTTTTTGATTCTTCTGCTATCAATTCCACCCTAATGTTTCCAATTGAATTCTCCTTATTGTTCTATGTTGCATCATAAATGTGTTAGCTAAAAGACAAGTGCAGTAAGTCCTTTTTTTGAAACTCACACTGTCACATCATTAGTATTGTCGGTGAGACATTTTCAAATCTTGGGAGATAGCTTTTAGAAACATTCATTAAACCATTCATTAAAACATCATGTAGTCTCCCCGCCACCTTTAAGTCTCACCAACAATTATCCTCTCGGTCTTATGTATATCACTGTGACATTTTGAGTCAGGGCGATGTTCCATAGATTATTTCATGTCTCACCAAGATATATCTCTTAGTCTATTTTTTAGTCGCTAAGACAATTATTTTCTCACCAATGAACAACATTCAGCATGACTCTCATATCTTTCTCTGATGGAATTAGTCTCGTTGATAATCAATTCATACTATCGATTCCTTTACCCACATAATCCTGTGGGCGTGACATATGGGTCAGCAAGACTCCCTGACTTCACCTTGATAGTCATCGATAGAATCCCCTTGTGCTTTGTCGGCAAGACTGGATGAATGCTATACGACTTCATTCTAATGAACTTTTGTCTAGCCAATATGACTCCTTGTGCACCGATCAGAAAGACATATATGAGTTTGCTATGACTTATTCTAATGATGAATTTCTTACCAATAAGATCTTTTTGTTGCCAAGACAATGAATTGTGTCTTGCCGATGTGTATGCAAATAAAATCATATCGGCATGACATTCCTTAACTCTTGCCAATGAAAAACAAAAGATATACATTAGTATAATACACTCTATGGATCGGGGAGACCATCACCATCTCTTGTTAATATGAATTATACAATAAAATATTCAGAATTAGATGGATTCTATGGGACCACATGACAAAGTATGGGAAAAAATATTATGAAGAGAGGAATTTTGTGCTTATGGTAAGGACTAATTTGGAAACCCATGGGTACAAACAACTGTAAAATTTTCAAATTTTAAAATTTTTACAGTTCTAACAGTGGCTCCATCTGTGGATGAATGATTGTTAGATCATTGCAAGGATCTAGATTTTTGAGTAAGATGGAATGAATTGAAATGGAAATGAATATGACCCTATACTACTGTACATGGAAAGACTTATTTCAAAAGAAGGAATATTAGGATTTTCCATGTACTGGCAATTATTTTTCCTTTTATTTCCTAGATTATTGTGCATGGAAGAAAATATTTTAAGAGGATTTTCAAGAGTTGTCCATGCATTGGCAACCCTTAATCCTCTGTATTACTCAAGAGAAAAAATGGTTCAAGAATTACCCATGTACAGGGAACTCCTATTCTTCACCAGTCATGTTCTGCAGATAATATGAATCTTGACCTTTCTTACCAACAACCACAAAAGGTCCCAACCACAAGGCTTCAAATTTCTCGTGCTTACCCTTCTCCTGACACCTCGCATTCCACATCAGCACTAGATCATTCTCCTCAAATTTTCTATCTTTTGCTTTTCTATCAAATAAATACTTCATCTATGTCTACAACTTCATGTTTTGGTTTTGAGCTACTCTCCTCATCTCATCAAGTTTAGCTAGCTGCTCCATTCTTTCCTCCATAGGTTTTGGAATATATGTATCTTCTTGAAGGATAAACTTGTAAACTGGTAACATATTTTGTAGAGGCATCCTAGCTTGTGTTCCATATACTAATTCAAATGGGGATTTTCCAATTGCCTTTTTTACAGTGATCCTATCAGCCCACACAACCATTTTCAATTTTGAATCCCAATCCTTCTTACTCTGACCTAACATTCTCCTTATATTTTAAGAAGACTTTTGTTGTTGGAATCTGCTTGACCATTAGCTTGTGGATGGTAGGGAGCTGCATATGAAATAGGAATGCCATATGTGCTGCAAAAATATTTGAATTCATTAGATCTGAAATACATCCCATTATCTGTAATCAACCTCAGTGGTGTACCGAATCTGGTAATGATGTTATCCATTAAAAATTTGATAACTTCACTTGTAGCTTGCTTGGTTGGGACTGCCTCTACCCATTTGGTGAAATAGTCAGTAGCTACCAGTATCCATTTATGTCCACTCAATTTCTCTTGTATCTCCCCAGTAAAGTCAATCCCCCATTGATGAAAAGGGGCTTCATCCTGCAAAGGTCTAAGTGGTAAGTCTCCCTGATAGTTTCAATTTCCTAGAGAATTTTTGGCAAGCTTCACATCTTCTTACATATGAAAAAGAGTCATTGAAGACTTTTGGCCAGTAATAACCTATCCTGAGAATCTTATGTGTAGTTGTCTTCACAGAGTAATGGCCTCCATAGACCCCTTCATGCATTTCTCTTAAGATGTGCTTAGCTTGTGACTCATCCAGACATAACAACAATATCTCGTCCATGTTCTTCGAAAACAAATCACCTTCCATGAACACATACTTAGATGCTTGCATCTTTAATGTTCTTTTCTGACTATCACTTAATCCTTCTTGACACTTCATGTATTTGAGGTAATGCATGATGTCTGCATACCAAGGAGTCTTCTCAATACTTGCAATTGCATTCTCTTCCTCTTCTATATTACAATTTTTTTTTCTTTGATATTTGCTTCTGCCATTAACCTAGCCAAACCCTGACCTCTCACTAATTTAGTGATTTTTATTTCCTTCTCAAACTCTTGTATTTTATTAATCCACATGCATCTCTTTCCTTTCACCTCAGACTGCATCAAGATATCTTTAACAGCTGCATGGGGGACATAAGCAATCACCTTAGCTCCAACAAGATATGGCCTGAAAGCCTTTGTAGCTTTAACCAATGCAAATGCTTGTTTTTCCATTATATCATACTTCAATTTAGACCCCTGCAATGACTTACTAAAAAATGACATAGGCTCTTCATGACCTTCCTCATTTTTCTATAACATAACAACAGCTATAGTATGCAATGAAGCAAATGAAAATATCTGAAAGGGTTTTGAAAAATTTGGAGACTTAAGGACATGGGCTTCCTTGATGTCCCTTTTGATTGATATAAAAGCATCTAACGCTTCTATAGTCAAATCTATTTTTTGTCCTTTCCTTAACATTTTTGATATAGGCTTAATGATTTCAGCAAAATTAGAAAAAAATCTCCTAACAAAGTTGATATGTCCAAAGAATGAATGGATGGCCTTGATAGTTTTAGGGATAGGAATTTTATCTATGTCCTCAATCCTCTCAGGATCTATTCTAGTTGCCTCCCTTGACACAATATGTCCTAAGAGTTTAACTTCTATGATTACAAAATGACATTTTTTAGGGTTCAGGCTAATACCATATTTTAAAGCTTTAATAAATATTTTTTCCAAATGTTCTACATGATCTTCAACCTTTTTTGAATAAGCAGTAAGGTCATCTTGATACACCACCATTATAGCATTAATCAAGTCTGCAAATGCTACATCCATAGCTCTTTGGAAGGTTGCTCTTGCATTTGTGAGAGCGAACGACATTTTGACATAAACATATGTCCCTAAAGGGGTTGTAAAAGTTGTCTTATACTATTCAGATTCTTTAACTTTGACCTGGTTATAACCTGAAAACCCATCCATCATAGACAATAGCTCGCACCTTGTCATGCCTGAAATTTTCAAAAAGAAAACTCAACAATTTTTTTTTTGACATAAACCCACTAAAGAATGCCATCCATACCTCAACACGGTATAAAACCTATACACATATAATGAGTTGCTTGAGTAACATCATTGAAGACACGTTGCTCAAAAGAAGAGAGTGAGGGCTATTGAGCAAAGACACATACACAACCTCAAACTATGACGAGAAAGACCTAGTTTTTTTTTCTTTAAATTATTGTTTGAGTGCTCACATATTTTTGACTAGGGACTTTTGTTCAATGTGTTGACACTAATGACACCTGATAGCCTCAATCTATAGTTTTATAATTTAATCCATAGCTAAGACGATAATACCAAGTATAAATATAGTTCATAATAACCCTCCATGCAAGTTCAAGATTAGTCATGGATACCTATGCTACTTATGGCACCATTATAAACATTATTGTATATACCAAAGTAACGTTAACATTATTATCATTCCTTGCATTATTATTGTTATATATATATATATATATTACTAAATTTATTATTGATTCCCTTAATATTACTAATAAGATGGTTATTAATACTAACATTTTCTTTTCTTTCTTTTTCCATAAAAAAACATGATATATTATTATTTTATTTATTTGTTTACTATTATTTATTTATATGTTTATTTATCCTTTTGTAATTATATGTAAAAAAAAAAAAAGATAATAAATAACCTCTTATTTATATATATATTCTATTTACTTTATAAAGGAATTTAAAATCATAATAGTGTTAATTATCCTTCATCACTACATATATTATTTCCTATATTACTCTACAAGAGAAAATAAAATAAAACAAAACAAAAGGAATCTCTTTCCTCTTTTATTACCTAAACTTTATCTTTTAACATACTCTTACTTTAAATTAATATGGTCTTTTCTTGAGGGGAGAGGAATATAATCTCCTTCTATTTACAGGAATATGAGAACATGAGAATACGTAGAGTTCTCTTAAAAGCTTAAAATAGAAGAGATGGGCAAGTACCCCTAAATGGGAATTTCTAATGCCACTCTCCTGAGATTGGATTCGAAACTAAAATATTTTTTTCATGGTTTCATTTGGGAATTTAAAAAAAAAAAAAGAACGTCACTCATATTAATACCAAACTTTGATGTTGCATCAGTCTCAATTGGTTATGTTTATTTATTTAATTTTTTTTAGTGTTTACTTCAAATAATGACTTGCAAAGTTCCTAAGAGATGGGAAAACACAGACTGGAAGTGATGTCCTCTACCAACACATAAAGCACATTAAGGTTATTTAATTAAAATTGGTTGAAAATGTAATATAAATTAAAAAGTGAGGATTATATACTGGTGCTACAAATATCAACATAACTTATTTATTGTAATTGACATAATAATATTTGTATCTAGTCAGAAGTCTGCCATTCATCATTACTAGCAATTTAAGCACTAGTTTCCTTATCGATAACTTTTTAATTTTATTATGGACACTAATAAAATCATTAAGTTAAAATCATATTATTTTCCAATCAACAACAACCAGTGTCAAATGACTATTCTATATTTAACTTAGGATGTTGAACATTATATAAACCCTATTCATTAATTAAAATGCTGATGAGATTAAATTGGTGTTGGATAAACATCATATGGGTGAATCCTACAACTAGATGGCTAGCTATAGTAATAAAGTGACCTGCAGGAGGAGACTTCTTGAGACACAACTTATCCCTGTCCAAAAATTCCTCACATCACATTAATACAAGCAGAATACATAGATATTGGTTGGAGTTTCAATGGAGACAATCTACCATTCGTACTCTCACAACCATATCTTTAGTAAGAAAAATGATGAAACAACAATTTCGTAGGGCATAGGATAGGTAGGAGAGAGATGCCATTTAATGGATTTTCCATCAAACACCAGATCAATGCAGCAGATAATGTACTTGTGGAAATATGAGATACTAATACTTAGAAGGATTTAAACCAAGTACTAAACCAGGACTAAAGTCACTCAAGCTAAATTTCCTGTAATAAATTGTCGTGGAGAAATCATATAGTCATTAATAAATTTTGTTTATCAAGGCAGTTAGTAATGCCTCATTAATGCTGCTATCTCACAGGTTGGATGTAAAACCAAAACCTATATTGCAATAAAGACTATTCCTTACACTCACTATTACTACATTCAAATCTATCAGAAGACAAGGACTTAGGGAGATTGGACAGCAACAGGGAGGAGCGATGAGAGGGTACACAATTATTGAGCTCTAAGTTAATTTGGAATGGATGACATAATATTAATAACTTAAACTTCACTGCTCAATTCTGACCTAGTTCTTCCAAGAAGATTTCTACAGATCTCAACTCATTGCCACCTTAAATGTTGTGTAGGTCTCACACTATGCTGTAGGCTTTTTGGGTAGGTAATCAAAACGTAGGATGGTGAAAATCATTATCAACAGGCTCAAGGTGGACCAAACGTTTTCCCAGTGGATCAACCTTTGTTGGGTAATTAATGCTTAGCCATTCATCCAGAATTACTCAACAATGAAAATGATATCATTTCATTCAACTATAGCGAACATGGGGATGATATTCCTACTCTGAAAGTGTGCTTGAATGGTTCAATATTCACTCTCCTTTTCTTTATTTTACAAACACACACAGTAATATTTTTGTAAATATTGCTTCTGCTACGATTGCCTATGCTATGGTAGTTAAATTTTTGCAGCCATAAATAGGGTCGCTAGAGAAAAAATAATAATTAGATGTAAGTAGTTCCAATAAGGAGTAATGACTTGCTTTCACAATAGATTAAGAGATTCCTGATAAATTTTTTGGCCCTGGCTAACCTAGAACTAGAAAGCTATATGTTTTATACATGTGCAGGGTGTTGAAGTTCACGTGCACTGAAGAGAAGGAATAGAAAACCCTGAGGTCATATTAGATGTTACACCAGTGTTATAATTTTTATTTATTTTTGTTTGGTTAAGATTACACAGTTTAGGATCAAAACAACCTAATCCTGAGAGAGGTTGGATGATAGCCATAACAGCCACGAAGTCTGGTTAAATGCGTGAGATACACTTTCTACCATTTGTCTATAATCCAAGGTTCTGGTTCTCTAACCCATTTGTTGGATAAGGGATATATATATATATATGTCTCTTAATTAATTATTATTTTTATTTTCTTTTGAAACAAGTTCCATGTTTACTTTTGTGGTATACTTCTAAATCTTCATAAATATGAACTAAATCTCCTTCAGATAGGAAGGTTTCAAGGTAATAACATGGAATTTTACTTATAAATCTGACTTTCCCTTAAATCCACTCAAGGTTCCATCCGAGTTTCAAATTTAGCTAGTGGTTTTCAAGACCTAATCCCCACTTACACCTCACAACCTTAATCCTCCAATATATTAACTCCACTTGTTTGTAGGCCTCGAATGGGGTCAAATTTATATCCTCAAGAAGTATTCTTTTGATTCGCTCTTGATGGTTCTCCCTTCTCATGCTAATGCCATTGCCTTCCTGCACATTACCAATGCGATCGCAAGTATCAATTGTGTATCACATTAATCTATTAGCTAAACATCCTAAACTTTAACTATATAATAATCCATTTAGAATCTCAATTTGCATTCCATGGTATATGAGTGCAATCCACCTTCATGGTAGTAACAATAGAACAAAATATCAAAATGATATGCAAGAATATTGCCAAGAGATCACCTTATTTATTATCCACAATATAATAAATAATCAATTTAAGAAAAGCATAGAACAAATTATGGTTGTATTAATTACATACAAGGTGAGGTCTTACACACCCCATCACCTTATGTAGTATAGCATCCATATTAGGTAAGGGGTAATTATCCTTAAGGGATGCCACATTTAAATTTCTAAAATCCACACATAATATGATATCTCTATTTTTCTTCCTCACAGGAACTAGGTTTGAGACCCATGTTGAGTGCTTGATTGGTTTAATGATTCACCCATCCCTGAGCTTTGCCAATTCTTCTTGCATTTTTGGTTCCAATGTTAGGTTAATGGGTCATTGTTTCTATCTAAATGGCTTTGCATTTGGCTTCAATGAAATTTCATGTTGAAACAAATCCTCCCTATATGCTTTAAGATCTTCATAAGACCATTTAAACACATGTTTATATTTTCTTAGTAATGCTATAGACATTCTTCAAATTATTGGGCTTATTTTCTTCCCTGTGTATACCCTTCTTGGTGCTAGTTCAGTCCCTAAGTTGATCTCTTCAATATCCTCCCTCTTGATTGGTGTTTCCTTCATGAGGGAGCAATTGTTTCCATCATATACTCTCTCCAATGCCATTAGCCCTTTGGGAAGCTTATTAGTTTTAAGCTGTAAGACTTCCTTTCCAAATACTATTTGCTTCCCATTTAATTCTTCAACAAATGCATTGAAGTCAATTTCTTGAGCTTCATATTGATCTCAAGAAGTTAGTATCATCATTAAAAACCTTCCAACTATATATATTATCAGGCACAATAGGTCTTGTTTTGAACTCAATTTGTGACACTCCAGCTAGTGTAATGTCATCCCTTCTTAGAGCTACATTTTCCAAAAGTCTACCATTATGCTCTTCAATCGATCTACCCATTCAATGGAGAATGCATCAAACAGATTGATTGTGTCCCATACAACATTCCTATATTGCTTCAGTCTCTTCTATTTTTCTGCATATTTTGATTTAACTTGCGAAACAACTAGCTTGGAATCCCCTAGAACAACTAGCAACTTGATTTTTTGTTTTATAGCTATATTCAAACCTATTAATAAAGCTTCACACTCTGCCACGTTTTTACATTCAAATGCTAGCAAAAATGAATACTTAAAAGTAATTCCTTCAGGTCAAATACATACTATTCCTGCTCCATTACCTTCTTGGCTATATGCTCCATCAAATTACATTTTCCACACACCATTCCATTTTATGCAACATGCTTTTCAATTGGATCAACATTGACTAATTTTGGTTGGGCTGGTTCTATCTTAAAATTTCCAAGATCCACATCACAAAAACAATTGATTTGATCTTGAGGTACACAATCAACAATTTGGTTCATCCTTGGCTCCCTGTCCAACTTAACTTCCTGACCATTCACTAGAATTGTTGCATAAGACAAGTCAAATTGGACATTTCCCCCAACTGCTGCCATCCACTGTCTTGATAGAAGCATCCCAAACTGAGGAGGGGTATCAATTACTATTATATCTATATTATAAGCCACCTGTGGATAAGCAACCGGTTTGACTTCAACATCTTTCAAAATACCCACCACAGGAACAGGCCTGTTATCCATCGCATAGCACTTCCCTTCATTAGTATCCACCCACATGCCAAGTTGTTTCATAACTCCCACTGGCATAAGATTAATAACAACACCAGAGTCTATCTTGCAATTCCTTAACAGTTCAAATGTTTTTTATAAGTAATATAGTGGAAAAAGGATCCACTTGTGGGGATTTTGTTAATACATCATTTAAGTAGAATTCTGGGATACTTACTTTCTCTTGCTTATTAATTGTTTTATTGGTCATCTTGTTTTTCAGAATTTATATCTTTTTCATTTCCATTTGTTATCAATTGAACAACATTGTCTCTATATTCCTTAATTTTCATCATCTCAAGTAGTGGAATAGACATTTTTACCTGGGATAAAGCTTGAGTGAAGTCAAAAGAGGAACCCTTTGCCTGAATCATTTTCTTCTACTCCAATGTTTCTCCTTTGATCTCTTCCTTTTCTCTTTTACTTGATTGATCAATCTTTTTCAATTCTTTGTGTAACTCTTTAACTTCCTCCTTTTGGATAAGCTTCCATTCATTTTTATCATGCTATTTACTTTCTGATTGTTTCACAATTCCTTGTATTACCTTTTGATCTTTTATAAATATTCCCCTGGGAACACCTTCTATCTCACTCACAAACCTATTTCTTAACCAATACTTACTCTTTGCTTCTTCAACTGTAGCAATGGTTAACCTCTCTATCTCTCCTTTGGTGATTTTCCTCATACTGCACTGAGTAGGCACCTCAATAGTGTGTGATTCTGCATAATCTTCTTCATAATCAGAAAGAACTTGCTGTTTAGCCATGTGGACATTGCACCTTTGATTTGAAACATCGTACTCATAACCTTCATCCTCTGAAGATGAATATCTCTCCTCAACATGGTGAAAATTATTTGAAGTCAAATACGCTATGTGATCTTCTCCACTGTTACCCATTAGCATTCCTTCTTCTTGCATTATTTGGGCTAAAACACAATAATCTGGGGAATGTGGCTTATCAAAAATTTCACAAAAATAATTGTTATTGACCATATACGTTCCCTTCTTCCTTAATAGATTAGGAGTTTCTTTGTTTCTAGGCCTATCTATTATAGGTTTTCCATCCTTCCAATTTGTACCATAGGGCATGTCGTGTAACCTAGGCCTCTCATTAATGCTATCTTTTGGGCTTCAGCTAAATCTCTCAGGAACCTATTTCTTAATTCATACCTTTTTTTTGGATCGAACGTATTCAAATAAACACTCAAGGCTACAAAGTCTGGTAATTTTGATCCAAGAGGTATCTTTATTCTGCAATTTGTTGAATCTTCAGTTAAAATCATAAATTGAGTCATTTTGATTTTTTGAATCCACATTAATTCATTAATAGCAGCATCTGGTGCACTTAGATTCACATATTTCTTGAGGAATCAATTTTGAAATTCTTGGAGAGAATCAATAGAGGCCATTGGTAGGCTATTGAATCAATCCCTAGCTTCTTCAATGAGCAACATCATGAATAACCTCATATGTAAATCCTCATAAGGCATATCCAAATCTTGGATGAAAGCATTAAAATTCCTCAAATGATCTTCAACAGTAATTGCACTACTCCTTGTAAACTTAGGAACAAGACTCCTCCAACTGCCATCCATAGGGTAAGGGTATAATTGAAACCCTATCAAATCAAATTGTATGATCATTGTTGTGTATTGATGAGGTGGAGGGTTAGGTGGGTACTGATACTGGTTCATCAAATTGTTTTATTGTGCATGAGAATGTGGCATGTAATGTTGACAATGAGGTGGTGGTGTATTTGTATAGTGTGAGGGAATATGCGGTGGATGGTTTGGCTATTTGTATTGATTTCCTATCTGATTGTGAGGAGTCTTTGATGGATCAGAAGGTCTTACATTATTATTACCCTACTTATGAGGCAGTATATACTTTGAGAAACCAACTGTCTGAGCAGTAATTTGGGATTTTTGCAACTTGAAGTCTTTGATTGATTGTATCATTTGGGCTTTCTCCTGTTCATTTTTTAATATTTCTAGATCCTATTTATGAAACTCAAATTGTGCTTTCACTTCTTCATGAGCTGAGGATTCAAAATTTTCTTGAGGAGTTACATGATCAATGAACTCATTTTGGTTACCCTCCATTCTTTGATCATATTCCTGTTGATACTTGATTCATTTAACTTCAATTTTAGCCTTGAACTCAACCTATTTTTGAGGATCATAAAAAGGATTTCTTTATTCCTTAGGGGTACAAGTCTTTGAACTTAAATTATCTCTCCATGTATCATAACAATCGTATGTCTCACAATGTGGTCTTGATTCTTTTTCTTTATTCGTTATGCGCATGTCCTCATTTATCTTCTTACCCTTATCAACCTTATCATCCTTGTGTGTCCACTTACTATTGCCTGCAGGACCTCCAGTAGGACCCCCCTTATATTGGGATCTTCTACCATTCACGTTGCAATGTTTTTGTTAGAGTCGCCACCCACTTTTTGAAAAGTGAGAAAGTGTTTGTTATTTCTTATTCCCAGCGGAGTCTATACAAGATTTCTGACTCTAAGATTAAGGCCCTGATTCTGAGTAAATTCCCTAGCAAAGTCACCAATTTTTTATCTCTCAAAAATGTAGGCGAAATGCCTCAAGAGGTTGCCAATCTCTTGGTACATTTTAGGGTAATAGACAAGGCCCAATGGTTTAGACCTTCTTCTCTTCAGGTGTTGCTAGACCTAGGTGGGTGTACCTATATGAATGAGGCAGACTTGACTTGTGCTTATCTCTTTTGAAGTATTTTTCCCACAATGGTAGATGGGAGTGGACAAATAAAACTTGATTTGGTATAGATTGTATAGCAGTATAAAACTAAAACCTAATGTATTCAATTTAACAAATTTAAAAAAAATGAATGAATGTAAATGATGAAAATGCAGAGACTAGTGCCTTATTCGGTATGCAGAGTCAAATGAGAAATCTAAAATGAGTAACTTCTTCCTGGAAAGTATTCTAATTGTTCGGAATATATTTCAGTTTATAACTTGTATAAACATGCATGAATATAACTACCAAGTTCTTCTTAATGATTCAAATGCACTTTCCCTGGTTACTATGTTCAACTAAAAGGATTTAATCTTTTCTTGAAATAACCAATTAATCAACCATACAGATACAACAAATTTGCACCGATAAACTTAATATAAACTTGTTATATCAATTTAAATAACCAAAAAACATCAACCTTGGAGACAACTTCAGTAATATTTTCAATGAACATAACAAACAACTAATACCAGAAATATGCCACCACATCAAATGATTTTCATTGATATCTCCATAATTCCAAACATGTATCATAGTCTCATAGTATGACATTCTAATCTACTGCATCTTTTTCATTTCCTAAATCTTATATTTTTTCTTTTTGTTTCACTACCAAAACAGATATTTATACATAAAATACTTGATAGGATGCATCCTTTCAGAAATGTCATATTTTAAAACACAATAGATTAAAAGATAATCAAGCTCTATTGAGCCATAAATGAATCTTAGACAAGTGGTCCAAGTAATCACGAAGTTCATTCATATCTGCATCTCCTACTGCATTTCAGATTGAGATCTCCATTCTTACCATCTTCTTATTTTGTTTGCATGCCTCATCCAATGTTGTGTCTTCCATGGTAGCTATCTTAAAAATTTCTTGCAGTATGGACTCACTTTCTATTTTCCATCTAGTCATTTCTTTTAATTCTCCTTTATCGTCAAAGAATGTAGTCAATCCTTTCCTGGTGGCATTTAACAGTTCTTGTGCATCCCCTCGCAATTCTTCAGAGAAGTCTTGATGCTTATTCACAAAATGATTTGCAGCTTCAATTGCTACATTATTAGAAACATCCCTCTGGTTTATTTATTGAAAATTTTCTAGAATCCTTCCATCCATTCTCTCATGTTCTTTCAATGCAAAAAAGTTATGTGAATGATTTCCCCAGAGCTTATTTAACCAAGTTATTCGGCTGGCCTGTCTTTTCTTAATTATTGCTACAAGTGCATCATATTTCCCCTCAGAATAAGCACTTGATCCTTCCCAATGATCTTTTGTCTGTGAACTTTCACCATGAGTGAGTATCTTGGTTGATTTCATTGTGACACCTAACAAATATTTTAAGTGATCATTTTCTCTGAACATCCTCTCATTATTCGTTTTATACATTTCCATTTCCTTAATTAACATATGAATTTGGGTTTTGTTTAATTTTTCTACATTGATTCCAATTTCTGTAGTTGCCACAGGATCAACTTCTCCAATCTTTAAATTCATAACATGCCCAAATGCTTTCTCAATATCAATGACAACTGACTTTCTATGAGGTGGATATAAAGCCCAAATCATCAATGACCCTTCATCTAGATTTTACTTTGACCCTACATATAATTTTGTCACCTTTTCTGGGTTGAGCTTATGTGTAGCATTACTATCTTGCAAGAAACTATCAAAAACTAGTGCAGAATTGAGATCCAAACCAGGAAAAATCATAACACCGACATTTTCCAACATTTTCCTCCCCTTTTCAGGGGTCATATCTGCCATCTCCTTGTCCACACACATCCTTAAATCATTCAATAATTTCTCTTCATTACCTGATGTGATATTATCAACCTTTTCCCCTATTTCTTTTCCTTTTTGTTTGTACAAGAATGCCTTAAACTCTAGAGATTTTAAAAATTCATCATGTGATACAAATGATCTATATTCTACATGCCTTGCATCTACCTCTACATCCTCTTCAGCATTCAATTCTCTGGCAGGACAAGTGTAATGCTGAGTTCTCAATCTGGACATTTTACTTGGTTGGTTTTGTGGCACATTATCCTTAGATGTCTCCTCCCTAGAAGATAACAACTCTGTATCCTACAACCCCTAATTATATCTTTTGACCACTATCTCTACTTCTTCCTCTTCCAAATTCTATATCATATCATCAAATTTATAGGGCACATGTTGATACCCTCCAAAGTTTACCCTTATTTTAGCATAATTGATGTACCCTTTTGGGTCAAAATTCTTTCTGGGTGTTCATCTTTTCGTATTGTACTACAATAGTTTATTAAGGATCAAATTGTATCCTTCTTTGGCTAACACAGTAAAATCACCAAAGCATAATGTACTAGGCATGAAATCCTGCTTTCCAAAGGAGCTAAAATTCATAACACTGGAATAATCCATCTATCTGATAATTTCCAAATATGCAATTCTATCTGGGACTATTTTTGGAAAAATGAATGGGGCATCTTCAAATCCATAAACCCTAATCATGGTAGAACCCTCCAAGTAATACCAATCCCCCTAGTTATGACTAATTGGCCCATTGAAATATTTTGGCCGAAGAAACCTCTTTATCTCTTGTGATAAAGAATAATCACATGGATGATTGTACAAATTGTACAATGTCTTCACAAAATACTCCTCAAAGTGAACAAAACTAGAATTAGAAAATCTACTATCCTAGATTGTCGTCTGTAATTGAATAGGTAATGTTGTGCCTTCTTTGTCAAATTGAGTCCCAACTCCTGTCAAAAATATAACACTATGTGCATCAACAATGAATAATGCCTGAGATGAAAGATAGAGGCTCCACGTTTTATTGCCATCAATCTATGAGGCATAATTTCAATCCCCTTAAAAATGTATGAGGCATAATCAAATGGTCTAGAGTTGTGGTACTGGATATCAACTTAAATTATCATGGGCACAATTGACATATACTTGGGGACATCCATTCCCAATACATGGCCTACTGAGAATTAAGTATACTTCATATAGGGTTCAAATAGGTCAACATGAAAAGGAGGTCCATCACTATCCCGTAGAGGAACTAGTTTTCCACCTTGTCTAATCCTGTGAATTGGGAACCTCCAACCCTTATAAATTGTGTCCATTCTCCCGAACTCCATTTCCAATTCTTCACATATGATTTTTTCATTGTAAACCCCTTCCAAATTGAAAATGTCCCATATTGCATCTTCTGATAAGTGTATTTGTGGCTGCCCAGATGGGTTACATATAGTTTTGAGTTTTGAGTTATAATGAACAAATAACAATTTTACAAATTCTGCATTGACAAATACATTAGGGCACACCAACTTTCCCAAATTAAGCTTCCATGGGCTGCATATTGGTTCAAAATGATTTCTTTGATAATAGTGAAAGTTAAACAATTCATACCCTCTTATTGGAGTCCAAACATCTCCTATGAGTTTTACATTTATCATCCAATTTATCCATTTCTTCCCTAAGTTGTGCAGATCATCTAGCCTTAGGTCCAGAGTCAGGTAATTGGTCAATGAGGGCTTGATTTAATCTTGGTTCAGTGCCCTCATGTTCTATTTCAGTTTTTTGTTTCTTTCCCTTAGGTTGACTGCTTTCACCATGTTTTCTACTTTTTGATTTTCTTGAGCTGGGGGACTCCATTCCTCAAAAGTTACAGAAGTTAAAATTAGAAGAACTAAGGCACAAGAACTTACTGTATTTTGCTTGAAACCTTCAGATTGAAAGAATGCCCCGATTCTTCATTCGCCTTTCTAATTCTTCCACTATCAATTACACACTAATGTTTCCAATTGAATTCTCCTTATTGTGCTTTATCGTACCATAAATGTGTTAGCTGAAACACGAGTGTAGTAAGTCCTTTTTTTGAAACTCACTATCACATCATTAGTATTGTTGGTGAGACATTTTCAAATCTTGGGTGATAACTTTTAGCAACATTCATTAAACCATTCATTAAAAAATCATGTAGTCTCCTCGACACCTCGAAGTCTCACCGACAATTATCCTCTCGGTCTTATGTATATCACTATGACATGTTGAGTCGGGGAGATGTTCCATAGATTATTTCATGTCTCACTAAGATATATCTCTTAGTCTGTTTTCTAGTCGCTAAGACATAATTATTTTCTCACCGATGAACAACATTCAGCATGACCGTCATATCTTTCTCTGATGGAATTAGTCTCACTGATAATCAATTCATACTGTTGAGTCCTTTACTCCCTAACTTCACTCCCTAACTTCACCTCGATATTCATTGATAGAATCCCCTTCCGCTTTGCTGGCAAGACTAGATAAATGCTATAAGACTTCATT